>CM034150.1:244168847-244768847 GCA_019776745.2 Taxus chinensis | reverse complement strand
TCATCATCACCAAGAAAAACATGCCCAAAATCCCCTTGAACATAATCAACAAAATAATGCTTATGTGGAGTAGCATGAAAAGAAGCCCCTGAATTTAAAACCCAAGATTCATTAATATTAAGCAAAGAAAGAATCAAAGCATCCTGACATACATTACCCGATGCCACATTTGCCTCCTTGTTTTCTTCTTGTTGTTTCTTCTTATCTCAAAGCTCCCAACAGTCCTTCTTTGCATGCCCAAACTTTCCACAGTTCCAACATACAATCTTACTCTTGGATTTTGACCTTGCCCGATCTTTCAATTTTGCACAGTTTCCTCTATTCTTTTGTCTCCCTCTAGTTTCCACTATCAAAGCATTACCTGAAGTAGAAGATTCCCCAAAGATTTTTCTTCGCATTTCCTCACTTAGAATCACTCCTACAACATCCTCAAACTTTAACTTCGAGTTAGTTGGAACTGAGTTGCTTACCGCCATTACTAGGCTATTCCAACTTTCAAGTAAAGAGCACAAAATTAATAAAGCCCTAAATTCTTCATCAAATTCTATTATAACTGAAGCTAGCATATTCACAACCGTATTGAAATCATTTAAATGATCTTCTACTGAACTATTCTCAGACATCTTCATATTAAACAACTTTTTCATTAAAAATATCTTGTTAGAGGTAGAGGGTTTTTCATATAATTTCCCTAATGCATCCATTAGATATTTTGTAGTCTTTTCCTTTGAAACATTAAATAATACCGAAGATGCAAGACACATCCGGATCATTCTAAGTGCCTTCCGATCCAACAAATCCCATTATGCATCTGTCATACTCGAGGGTTTTTTCACCTTCTCAGACAACAAAGTATAAAGATCTTTCTGATAAAGGTAATCTTCCATCTGCATCTTCCAAAGACTAAAATTATGCCCGTTGAATTTGTCAACCCTAGATATTCCATCATCAGTCATAGCTCCCACTCAAGATAAAACTTTCTCTATGATTCAACACTTCAGGAAACCAAACCAGACTCTGATACCAATTGTTAGGAAATAAGAGATAAAATATGTAGAATAATCCCTTACAAAATCGCAATAGTAGAAACTAATATGCAGAAAATATTATAGATCTCAAATAAAAGTGCAGAATAAATAACACAACACAAAGAGACAAGATTTAACGTGGTTCACCCAATTTGGGCTACGTCCACCAAGAATCACTTGCTCAGATTTTATTACAAGCCTCCACTCTCTCAATACAATACCCAGATCCATTTGGAGCTATGCTCAAAAAACTCTACAGAGTTCACACCCAAATTCAAAACACATCTGCAATACATTTTCTTGTATATCTATCATGTGCATAAGACCATATAAATAGAAAACTACTTAAGCAGTTTGATACAAAACCGCGGGTATCAAAACCGTGGGTATCAAAACAATGGGTACCAAAAAACCATGGGCCCAAAAATACCCCATAACGGTTACCCATTACCCATGGGTTAATAAACCACCCATGAAAATTTGCTTCGAGGGCTTCGCCCTCGAGCCCCCATCCATTGGGGGGGCTTCACCCCCTTGAACCCCTTGACCCGCTCACCGGCGAGCGGGACCACCGTAAAAATACCTGAGTGTAACACATAGAAGGTGTACCACACTCTAACATGAAAAATAGGCTCCACAAACATAACACCTCAGCTTTGGAGTGGATAACTCCAAGTCTTGAGCTTTCCTAACAGCCCCTTGCAAAGAATAAGGTTCAAATGCCTTCACAAATCCAGTGAAAGCATCAGTCAAACCTACTATGAACAATGAAATCATCCTCCTCTCCATAACATCAGGTACCATGACTGATAATCTCTGAAAATCTATGATGTACTGATCCAGGGGACCAATTTGTCTCCAATGAGTCCACTCCCTGAAATACCTTTCAGGGTCCCTCCTATCAAATCTTCTCACCATCCTCTGCATAAGTAGTAATGTGTATGTGTCCCTGTGTAATCAACCCATGATGCCACCAATCATGAGCGTCTCCCTCAAGATGTAAGCTTGTAGACTTAATTGCATCTTCCTTGTGCATATGATTCAAGTCGGGGTATGTATTCAACTTCTGGACCCAAGATGGTGCAATACACTTATTAGAACCATCAAAGTGTGGAATGGAGATCTGTTCCAATCTCCTTGTAACTCTGGCACCTATTTCTTGTGATATTTCTTGGGTCTACTGTCAATCTTCATTTTTACAATATTCCTGGGATGGCATGTTGTTACGAAATCCTTCACTCAAGGTCTGATACCTCTCCCAACAAGACTCCTCATCCAACATATCTATAGGCTGTTGTGCCTAGTTAACTTCCGTATCCTTCAAGAAAAATGGTTCGTGAAGCCCCAAAGGCCTAGCAGAAGAATGGGGAGGCTGCTTCCTCGAATGTCCACTCTCACCTCTTATCCCCTATTGTCCCATATTGTTATTTTCTCCTCTCATTATGATTGTTTTTATACACAGTCCAACAGGCTGAAGATGATTAAAAAAAATTCTCCTTCCCCTTTTTGTAATCAGAAAACCAATGCTAGTACCTTGAGAGGTACTCTCCCTTCTTGCACCAGAGTCTCCAATGAATAAATCATGTTTTCCAACACTTGTAATCCCAAAAGTCACATTTGAATTCCTTCTTTGGCTTATGAAATCACTCACAAAGTTTTCAACATCAAAATTGATAGTTTTGGATAACTACCACCTATTACCAAGATCCCATACGTTATAATTCCCATGAACCCTTGTATCATGTAAGGTCATCCATCTTTGCTTCTCTTTTATCCCCTCATAAAAAATACCATCCTTCTTTGTCTTCATGATGAACTAACTTTGATGTACCATATTATTAGCATTCTTATCGACACTAGGCTAAATACCATCATGATAAAAATGCTATAATGATATAGGATGAAGATGATGAAATAAATGTGGGCTACTACTAACCTCCTTATAAAGAATATCATCAAAAGGTTCACATTCTATTCCTGATTTAGAAACCTCAAAAACACCATCCCTTGGAGTATCCTTGTCAAGCTCAGTCTCCAAAATGACTCGACCTTTCTGCCACAAATCCTGAGCATTCTAACCTACAATGGGCTGAAATCCTTCATAAATTAGCTTATCATGAGTTGTTAGTTTGGAAATTGCAACAACATGCAATTCCACACGAGTGTCCATGTGAGGCTCCTCCTCATGTGCTAGCTGCTCCCTAGAGTCTTCTTTCATGGTTGTAGACATCCTTGCATCAATTGCCCTCATCGTTTCCTTGAACTCTTGTAAGTGTTGTCTTGCCCAAGTCACTATCAACCTAGCAGCTCCAACTCTACTATTCCATTCCTCAAACCTTTTAAGAGTTTCCCTTACATCCTCCTTGCTTGCATATGTAAATTTCTTCTCCTGATCTAGACTAATTTATCTAACAAGAAAAGTTTCACTAATGCAATTATTTTGCTCAATGGAAATCATACCATTTTATCTAGAAGCTTCTTCTTCAAATGAGTTCATTTGTAATTTAGATTCCGACATATGATGACTTCATTTGGACTTGCTACCAATCTTCATCATGCAATAATCTTGAAGTGGCATATTATCTCTGAAACCCCTACTCAAAGATTGCTGCTTCCTCCAACAAGAATCCTCATCAATCACCTTTATTGGCTGCCCTTTCTCACTATTCTCACCATGTTCCTTATTGTCCCTAGATCTGCTTTGATTCACCTTCTGAGTGAGTTGGCTCAAATAAAGGTTAGTGGCTTCCTGTTGTTTCACCATGTTGGTGAACATTTCCTTCATAAAACCCCCTTTGAGATCTTTCCAAAATACCATATTTAACCCACACAGGTTGGAGGAACAATGACTCTAATACCACTTAAAATGCACAAATTATTGGAAACTTGTAGCTACATAAAATTCTAATTTTACCAAATTTTTACAATTGGGGTAACGAACTAAAGAAACTTAATATTTGCCCAAATGTCCACCTAAAATACTTGAAAATTTAAATAGAGATTGATATTATTATAAAGGACATAAGGAAACTGTTTTTGGACTTTTACATAGATTAAACTACTTCCAGAAAAAGCATAGCATGCCCTAGACAACGGGAAAACTACCGAGGTTCGTAACCCTCTAAATACAAGAGCAGTAATAAGGGTCTTTGGAAATAACATTAACAGATATATGCAGTAATAGTTCCACCTTTAGATTTAAAAACGACTGATTGTAAAACCCCCAAATAAAGGCTATAAGTCACCTCGCTTGGAATGGGGTCAGAATATGATGGAGGTGCCTTCAATGATCTACCACACCCAGCCCAAATGGCTACCATGAATCTAATCTAGAGCCCCTCTGCTTATCTTCTCCAAATTCCCCCAAGACCCTCGAGATCCTTCCTCTAAAACCTCTATTAATTATCTGCCACACAACCCTGAAAGCGGCTCCAAAATGATAGACTAGGGTAGATCTCTCACTACCGAAGAATGCCCTACTAGCTAGGGACGAGTCTCTCACCACCGTAGCTAGGGTCCCTGTGGGATTTGACTCCACAAGTTGTAGATGTGCAATAACAGTAGCTGCATGAGAAGGGGTCGATAAAATGTATATGCCAAAAAGTCCCTCTCCTTTCTCTCCCAACTCCTTGTATACTTTCCAAGGCAAAAGAACCCTAATAGACCTAGATGCGTTTCATCCCATGGAGCGGTCGATAAAAGAAAAGAAAATAACTTAAGTTACTTTCCCCCTTTGAGGCACCATGGTCCAAAAGTGACCCTCAACGCAAAATTTGAATATTAGGACCATATGGCCCCTTCCCAATATCTCCCCGCATCCATAGCCCCTTGGGTTTGACCATGACTTAGACTCGACCTAGCCCTTAGGCCTTTGGTGCAGGAAAAGGGGACATTATAGTTTCCTTATAACTCCCTGATGATTTATAGGATGATAACCATACATTGTTGTTGTGGATATGTTAGAGGACGGATTCAGCAGATCAATCATGATAACTTTACCCATAAGTGTGACCTAGAGGCATCACAAATACTGAACACCATGAAGAATCATGTGATTCATGATTGAGCACAGTAAGGAAAATAAAATGCGGAATCAAAAATTTAATTATTACCAAAATATAAGAAACCACAATGCGTAAAAAAAAAGCTCTTGTACTTGGATCTTGTAGAAAAATTTGTGTGTTTTTATTTTATTTTTAGTTTTTTATTAGGGATCTTAGACACATGGAATCATGGAAAAGCATGAAATTGTGGATTGAAACAAATGCTAGGGAAAGTTGCAAAAATGCAAGCTAGAGAAAATGATTTTTTTTTAACATAAAGATATATTAACAAGAAAAAACTCCACCACAACTAAGGTATAATGAAAACACAGATGCACATCAAAAATATTATATACAAAAAATGGATGTCACAATTTAGGTTTGTCATCTAGGTTTTTCATGAGTGACCCAGTAATTCTCTTCATCATTTATGTGCTCATTGGGGATATATAATTATGCTACAATGATTGGTATGATAGGGGTGCATTCAAAGATAAAGTAATATAACCCAATGTCAACATCACTATGATAAGGTTTGAGATTGGTTTGGGCTACTACAAGTTCAAATGGTAATCTTTGCAGGTAGTTTACACCTAGAATGGTCATGGGAAAGATCTATTTTGACAGTCAAAGAAAACTAAGCTAACAAGAGATAGAATGTGTTTTTGGTCGCAAAACAAATAAGTGAGGATTAGGCCATAAATATTATACAACAGTCATAATAACAATATGTTATTCACAATGATCCTTAGTAATGTCGTCGGTCATCATGTCTTAGAGGGGGTAGACATTCATACCAGTGATGGTCAATAATGTTATTTTGTTTAGTTAATGCATCAATTGAGTGGCAATAATTAGCACTGCAAGTGTGGACTGATAGACTAACATGTGCAACCCAAAATAAACAGCCAATGGCTAAGCTTCACTTATTTTGCACCTATGTATTTGGGTGCTTCTTCCCATGCCGCCATGCCAATGCATAGTCCCATGATCTCCAGAAAGGAGGTATCTACCAGAAAAACATGCGAGGTAACACATGATGGGATGCTTGATGCACCTCCCTATGCTTGACATGGATTGATGGGATTTCGTTGACGTAGAGAGTACCACTGGAGCTATTTTTGTTACATGGCATTTTTGAATTATAGAACTAATTTCCCGATCCATTGAATATTCACCATACCTCCAAATCATTTCATCATCACATTCACATTTAGCAATCATCGCACACTTCACGGGTTCCTCCTGGTTTGAAAGTATTTCCATCTCTACATTTAAGGATAAATACATTTCTCTGTGCATTATTGTAAGTACTAGGGATTTTTCTTTCTTTCGCTAGTATTCCAAAAGGTGGGTGTTCATTTGATCTAGAGGAATGGGGGTCACAGAGGAGGACGCAAGAACATTTAATATTATTGTAAGTTCCATATATCCTATCCCACCTATATGTCATGCCCATTTTTGTATGGAGTTTTTTATGTAGTTTTACCAGATACCCACGATTAATGGTTTTTCTTTCATGTTTGGGTGTCGAACAGTCCATTTGAAAATAGAACAAGTAGAGGAAGATGTATCTGAAGACGTAGAGATTTCATGCAGGCACGAGATTGAAGTCATCTCTATAGCATTCACATTAAGTTAATCTAAACTTACTTTCACTTCCCAAGAACATGATAAATCTTAAGCTGAAAGCTCCACCATTGTTTTAAATTTACCTCTGTCTCTGCAAAATGTTTCCTAAAAATCTTGAAATATTAAGTTGGAAGCTCCACCATTGGTTTAAATTTACCTTTATCTCTGTGAAACTATTTCCCATAAAACAAAGCATTCGAACTATTTGACAAAATCTTAGGTATTTTAATGGTATTCAGGTGTAAACATTCTAGCTATTTGACTAAATAGTTGGTAAGCATTCGAATTTGGGCAGTTTTAATTCGAGCCCTCATAAACAAAGCATTCAATTTTTTTCATCAAAATTTATTTGCAAAATGTTTGACACCTATTTGGTTGTTGAAGGAGGGTAGCCGCTTCCTTTGGTATTCGAACTGTTTGAAAAAATGCCTCTGTAAAATGCCTCAAAGAATCTATGTGAAATTTTTAACAAAATGTCTCTAAATTTTTTTCCCCTATCAGTCCCATGCATGTATTGCCATTAGATCAAATTTGCAAAATTTCCAAATTTTTCAATGAAAACCAAATTTGTGACACAGATTGTAAGTTTACTTGGGTTTTAGGTGGATTTGCAAGTTTGAGTTCACTACTGAGATTAGTCATGAGATCAAAACCTAAGAGTAAAAAGGTTGAGAAATATTAAATTTTTATCTTGTGGTCAAACCCCAGGACTACAAAAATGCAGCAATATATGGATAAATATATAGAAAAATTAAAAACAATGACCTTTGGCTTTCATAAGTGAGTTATCACACCTTTCTTTAGTTGCAATAACCTCATTCAGCACCATGTTTCTTTTCCACCCATGTCATTATGTGGGAGATTTATTTGATGTGTGCAATGCTCAATATTTACTGTAAGTCAACAATTTTCTATACGAAGATATATGCCTTGAAACTATAGCCAATATGGGAAATAATTTTGAAAAATGTTGAAAAACATAGTGTGTTTTTCATCATTGTTGAAAATACACAATATTTTTCAATAAAAAAATTTTAAACTAATTTCTTACTATAATTACTATAATTGAAAAACTACTTTTAAATTTCATGACATCCCATATTATACCTTTATAAACCATCAGTTACAGTTACTTTTAAAATTTAACATTCAAGAATTGAGTTCTATTTTAATATGCCCACAAGTTTTCCTCCTCCCTTAAAACGTATACAATGTAACTCCATGCAGAGTTTTAACCCAAGGAACTCAATCAATTTTTCTTGTTATACAACCTTAACCGAATAATGAACCATTATGTATAGCATACACATACAAAGAACTGTAGATTTAGAAATCCCTTAAGTGACTTAGGAACCCATAATTTATCTACCATAACCATTTTAAAGATTTATTATCATGGTGAGGCATGAGTAAGTAGAAAGATGTTGTATTAGCTAGGCATTCATACATTACCATCAACTAACTTCACAACTATATTGAATAAATAACATTTCCATTCAAAATAGCATTTACAAAACAAATCAGGTATATCTTACTGACTAGTTCCCTTCATCACCAATGAACCAGTGAATTCAATCACTTGAACATAACAGAGCTAATATACCTGTATTTCTAACAGAGTACGAAGCAAGACTAAATTATTGTCTACATTCCTCTTTTCTACTATTATATTTACATTGTCATCCATGGCTCAATTATTATTCGACTATCATAATTTTTTCTCTAGCTTCATTGTATTTCTTACTATTTGTTATAAATTCAGTACTACTCTATCTTATTATACAAACATAATCTCTATTTAAAATTCATATGAATTTAATACTCTTTTCGAACTACTAGATCTGTCAATGATAATTACACCAATAATATCACTATAACTTCTATGTGCATTATCACAATTGGGTATTTTGGTACAATCAGTATCATATGCACCTTTGATAAATGTTCACACTCCAATATTTACTATTATTTACTTTCACCTCAAGCAATATTTTTCATTTCATGTCTTTCATCAAAAGGGGATAAACTATATGGGTTAGTTACATAAAACCACCCTCTTCTGGACAAATGAATAAACAAACCTAGTGACCAAAAAGGATAACTATGATTATTAAAATGAATTAAATACTAAATCATGAAGTTGTAAATGAACATTCCATTGCATTTATTTTAAATGTAGTGGGGAAAATAATTTTAAATTCTCGAATCATCGATACTATAGTTTCTAAAGAACAATTGTATAATGCATAGTGTGGGTATGAATATTCATTCCCTTTTGAATTTATAGGGTTTTCAAAAATTTGGGATGATGATATGTATACAATAGTGTGGTACCAAATTACGAGAAGTGTTTTTCTCAAGAGAATATAAATATCTTTGACACTCATCAATTTGTGTTAGAATACACAATTCCTACCTGGTTTTCCAATACCTTTTGGTGATTTATCACCCCCAATCTTTCAAGAATGCTAGGAGTAATGTCCATTTATCTAAGATTTCCATTTATGTCTATTATAAACTCTGATTATAATGGGTACACTACACCACATCTCCATTGGGATCATGTTGATGGATCACATTGTTTACCATATAATGGTTACTCTATTATAATGTATAACAACTTTTAATTCTTTAGCACTTTCAAGTATAATCTTATTCACCTTGAGAACTATTAAATATCATTCACTAACATAATGGGAGGGTAGATCTAGAAAATAAAAAAATAACAAAAGAATATTATGAAATCATTTTTTGCTAACTTTATGTATTATATTTGAGTATTGACTGATGAAACTAAGTCTAAATGGTGTTGTTTCTTATTGATTTTCTTATAAATTTCAGAATTTGTTTCTATTTCTTAACATAAATGATTCTTATTTACGATTTTTTTTTCTTCATGATAAATATTTCTAAAATTTGAACTTCACTATTTTACTTTTGATGAATTTGTTCCAAGACTATGAAGTATGGTTAGGAACATACTATGGTCATCACCTAATTTTTATCCTCTTTTCCTCTTTTTCTTCTAAATACTTTTTTTCTCATCGATCCTCTTCATTAATAATTTATCTTTTGTTTACAATGTTTTGATTATTCGTTTCCTCTCACTAAGGTTTAAATTTTAATGCACAAGACTCTTATATATACATGTTTACTCTAAGTGCTTATTATCTAAAAATAACATGTCTATGTATCAACCATTATTTACTACATAATTCATATCAGAACATACAAGATCATAATATGATATGCACATTTGCATACAATGGTTTTTATGGGAGTACCTAACTATAGAATGCTATCAATCTTAAATAATGAGGGAAAATTGATTCCAAGGATTTTACTTATATGCACACTTGCATGAAGGAGCATGAGGACTACATTGAGTATTAAATGCAGTATAGTACTGAGTGAGTCATAAATGAGTTAACCTATAAGGTAATTCCAATTCAAGAAAATCCATGTTTATTTTTAATATAGCATTTTGATGGAATTTATAATTGATTTGCAAGTATAGTTGTAAAGTATAGTTTTGAATCTGACATCATTAAAGATATCAACATGAGATAAAGGTGATGACAAAGTGGCTAAAGGAAACTAGTATCCCACAATCTAAAGGTCAAAATCTATACTATTTCATATAATTATGGAATCTAGTCCAGCCTAATGTGTATGGTATTACCCCTCAATATTTATGTGAGAAAAAATTGACCTAAAGGAATTTAGATTTATTCATATATACTATATGTAGCAATGATATTGTGATAAGTCAACCTGAATAAGTTATGTCACCCCTCAAACCAAAATTATACTCTTATTTTCCTTATCAGTTTAACACACTATGATATGATATTTTACATTATTGAATTGTAAACGAATGTGGTCTGAATTAATGAAATTCATATACAATTTATTCAACTCTATATAATCTAATTAGATAACTCCATTTAATTAATTTAGGGTTAATAAACTATGTGATGAAATGTGGAGGTAACAACTAAAAAGAGAGTTAATTAATATTGAAGAAGATTAGGAAAAGGGGAAGATTAAAATAGGTTATTTATTGTCTCAAATTAGTTGGAAGTGGGGAAAAGGGGTTGATATATCCTACATGCGTAAGAATGTTTTAACTTCAAGACTACAATAAAGGATGCAACTAGATAAAGAAACCGTAAAATAAACACAAATATATGGAAGTGTTCACTAAAATAGTACTTTGAATCTCAGTAACGTGAGTAACATTTTATTTCATGGTTGGAATTTTTGTTCACATTTTCCCCAAGGCATCATTAAGAGTGTGTATCCCTTTTTAAAGAGTGAAATACATTTGATTTTAGGAATCATGAGAAGAGGAGCATTTTTCAATTTGAAAAATGAGGGACCACCCAGTTGTGTTTGATTTGAGGGAGAACCCATTTCTTATTTCATCACAGACCTATATAATATGGGATTTTACTATCTTCAAAAAAATTCATAAACTTTTGAAAATAAAGGAACCTCTAATATTGATAGACATAGGAGTGAGGATAAGTGTTTTAAGGTCTAATACTGTTGCATCCTTATTCATTTTAACTCTTATCTACATAAATTAAATTTTAACTCTTGTCTATTTTAGTATGATAGTTTTTGATGTTAGCTGATTTAGTATGTTTATCATATGTTAGTTGATGTTAGTTGATTTAGTATGTTTATCATATGTTTAGTATGTTTTTTGATATAATTAATTGTAAACATTTAGTAATTTCTTAATATGATTGAGAGATCTTAGTTGTGTTAAATGGAATAACATTAGAGTAAGTTTTTTTTTTCCATACTAATTATATTTGTAGATAATGGTAATGTGCATATATCATTTGTATATAGAAAATTGTTTATTGGTTATATTTTTTATGATGAAATTTGAAGCTATAAAAATTATATGATATCATACTCTCACTCTCAATTTGGCATATAGGGGAAAGTTCCTCTATAAATACAAGAATCAATATGTGTTGAAGGGGCTCGCCCCTTAGGATGCCACATCTATATGCCTAACTATCGTTGCGTGATGAAGGGGCTTGCCCCTTAGGATTCTGCATCAATAGTTGGGTGGTATACTGTGTTGAGCAGAGGTTTTTAAAGTCACCCTCCAACCCTCCACTTAGAAATTCACCCTCCCATAATATCACAAATGTCCCTTTTGTAATGGATGGTTGTGATATTATGGGAGGGTGCATTTTGAGTCAAGGATAGCTGTTGGCATTTATTGATACTTGAATTTTTCATGGATATTAGCTTTCTGATGTTTTGATTATTTTATCATATTAGATGATGTATATTAAAATTTTCATGTATTGTACTAACATTAATTGTATATTTCTATTTGCATGTGTGTTGTTTCATTTAGTTTCTCTTCTATGTAGAGAAAATGAATACATGAAGCTGTATTCATTCGAATCCCATTGGAATAACGTTGACAACTCCCAAATTTCAAAGGGAGGAAACTTTCAAGAGGTCCACATTTGTGGTCTACATAGACAACCATTAACAAAATAAGCCGTCAAAATTAGAAATTACAAACATGGGTAAAGCCCGGCTCAATTTTCCGAAAACTTTAGTTATTTATTTGTCTAAGTTCCGCACTATAGGTTCCCATTCACGTAGATACAGTCTAGCTTATGACATGATGGAGGAAGCCCAAAAGTACAAGCCTCCCCATAAGTTAAGAAAGATGGGATTTTTGGTCATAAAACTGACGATAGATCCAAAAAATTGTGCAAAAAAAATTGCACATGGAAGCAACTCCAAGTTTTTTGCTAAAAAAATAGTTACTACTTTTATATGTTTTGTACTAAAAAACTTATGACATGTTTGAAAAAAACCTATGTAAATATTTAATTTTTGTCGAATTTTGATTCACACCAACTTAAATATATTTCATTTTGTTGTTAGAATATATTCTTGATTCACACGAGCTTAAATATTAAATATGTTTTCCATAGTATTAAAATGTGTTTCTATGGATTATATTTTTAAAATTACTAATGTTTATATATTTTATAGCAAGTTTAGATTATTAAAATTAATTTATGTTAAAATTATATTTAGGTACCAAATGCATAATGGTAACGATTTTCTAAAATCTTCACAACCCCTCAAATGAAATGTCTTCAGCATTATTTGAAACCAATCAGTGAAGTCTAGTTAAAAAAGGATAAATTAACAAGGTCTAAAAATATTTAAATATTCATGTTACATTCACTAAGTATGGGTTATGATCATTTTTCCAATTTAGGATTGTATTGGTGCAATTATCATTTCCAATCGTTTATGGTATTCATATGGCCCCCCTTTGATTATTTATTTATTTTTTAATTATATTTTGTAGTTCTAAGACTTTTACTAGGTCAGTGCACTTGACAAGGAACTTAAGTCCAAAAGGTTTTGGTAAACTACATGTTTATGAGAAAATATTCTCCTTTCTCTTCGAAATTTATCCATATGACCCTTGGTCTACCTTATTCACATTTTTTGATAGTCATATATCAGTTTGTTTATTTGTGTGTCAATAGTGTTCTAATATCAGTTCAACTCATCTAGATGTGCACATGTACCCTACTTAATCTACATAATATAGAAAATCAGTATTGTTTGATAAAGAGTTAATTCTAGAGAATTCAAGTACTCATTGAAGCATGCAATTTTAATACTAGATATACATTACAATTGTTTTTTAGTGAATAAACTATAACAATTATTGGAATGTCATTCGCAATACTATATGCTATTGATGGACTTGTTAAATATCAAGAAAGATTAGTCTATTTAATAAAATGAAAACCCCAAAACATTTTATTGTTTCCTTATGATTTAAACTTCAGCATCCCATTTAGGGAAAGCTAAATAAGTACATTTTACCATTAATTCTAATGAAGTTTTAGAAACTTGAGAGAGTTTTTGGACACCTCGTTTTTGGAAAATTTACTCATAATAAATTATTTTGAATTAAAGTGAAAAATATTACTTGGAATGTCAAGTGTATGGTTTAGGTATGCTTGAAATGTCAAGCGTACAATATACACTTTTTGGTTCAGATAAATGTAAGTTTTCTAGTTTTCATGTTTCTCATAAAAATCAATTGTACTACAAGATTTGGATGATCATCTTCTTTCACTTCCCAAGAACATGATAAATCTAAACTCTATCTTGGATGATCATCTTCTTGTCACTCCTATGAACATGATAAATCTAAACCCTATGTACCAGATATTATTTATTTATTTGGTTTTGAAAACTAAACAAATTATATTTACTATTCTACACCCATTTTAAATTTAATCAAATGTTTATAAATATTTATATTGCAAATATATTTAAATCTATCTATTCATAATAGACTAATCAATTTATTAAGTGATTTATTCAAATTTAATATTCACCCATAGCATTTATAAACTAATAATTATAGGAAAATATATATTTTTAAAATGATTATAAAATGTGCTTGTATTAATCATATGTTAGAAATATAAAGTTAACTACACAAAAAATGAGTGGAATGGAACCAAACCCGTGATTGCGATTCCAATATATTCCAAAATATATTCCCTCTTTAGTCTAACATACGAAATATGAAGTTTTAGTTTTGTAAGGAATACAATGTTTCCCAAAAAGAAGTCGCTCACAAACAAATGATGTTAACTCATTTTGTGTGTATATCCCTAGACAAAGTACTAACTCCATTGAATATATAATAAGAAATCATTATTAATGAACGAACTCAGTAGAAAAAGTTTTAAGGCCTTGTCATATGTTAAATTACAGATGGTTGTATTGAAAAGTCAAATTTGAAGTGTTCATTATAACTTTTCTGTTGTTGTTTGCTTACCATATATGTTTTTCCATTGTAAAGGTAAACATGGTTTCCATTTGGAGATTGGAAATTCATGGAGTGTCGAATACCTCCGAAAATATTGCATGTTCATCATTCATATTATACGACCCTGATGGAAGCAAGATAGTAGAGATAGGTACAATTGTGGGAAATGTCACTATGACCTTCTAGCAGGTTGAGTATAGGGCCTTGATATTGGGTCTTGAGGAAGTGATATGCCATGATGTTCGAAACATTTGTGTGTTTTCTCATGATATGCTTGTTGTGAAACAAATGATAGGTGTATACCAATGTAACAATGTAAATCTTTCTATTCTTCGAGTTCAAGCACTAGAGAGTGTATCTCACTTTGTGAAATGTTCATATGTGCATGTAAAAGTTAATAGAGGTAGGTTAGATGCATGTTAAGTGTCTAGGGACACTATAAACCAAGAAGTGGCAGCTTTGCTAGCACTTTCCATGGAAGACATTTCAATATGATATATGTACACATTGTATTTCCTTTTTGCATAATGGTAGACATACATTATTTATTAGATTATGAATAACTAATATTATTTGAATTATCTCCAGCATATATATTATATATTTTGTGGATAATATGATGATACATCATATAGTGTAGGTTGATAAATTGTGCATTGTGGGTAGAGGGGAAGGATTGTAGAGATATGGGAAGGACGTGGAAGCTAGGAAGTATAAATAATAGTACATTCTAGAACCTATGAACATGTCTTGGCAATGAAAAAAAAGATTTAGACAATGATATGTTCATACCAATAATGGCTTCTCATATTACCATGTCAATCTATTTCATTTCTCCTCATAATACCATGTCCATATGTGTCATTAATCTTTATAATACCATGTTTTGTTATGTTCCTCATAATAGTATGGATATTTTGATACACATTATGTAGATGGATGATTGGAAAAGTTGAGTATGGACACTCTTAAGAATAATCCCAATGATGGAATTTGATGAGGTTTATAATGCTTGCATAACGTTGTTAAATTATGCAATGTGTCCACCCCATTTTGATATTGGACCAAAAAGGGCTAAACAATTGAATTTTCATATTTTGAACAGAGAATGGTATTGGAAAAATATGGATCTGGAAGACATGGTTACCATTTTAGGGATGGTCGTTCATTTTCTGTTTGACCCTCAGCTCACAAGGATAGACATAGTTACTTGAATATGGATAAATGAAAAACTCCCTGTAGTAGATTGGCGGGAATACCTTAGGCGGTACCACGACATCACATTGGTTGTACATCCACCTTTGGATGGAAATTGGCCTGGCTTATCAACAATTGTTCTTGATTGATGGGATGACATTGATCATCAGCTAGAATAGCTTGATGAGTGGAGGTTTGAAAAATGGAGAGAAACACATCGCGACTCAGATGAGTGTGACGGAAATTGCAGTGGGGATGCTTGCACTGGCCTTTGTCACATGCGCTAAGTGAGTATGTATTTTGTAAAAGTTCCATGCACTTATCTTGTAAATGTTACTTCTTCAATTGTTTGGGATGACATTTAACTTTGTATTACAAACACATCTTATGAACAACCAGACACATAATATAATTACATGGGATGATGCTAGGATGTTCAAATTTATTTTCAACATGTAATGTTTTTGTTTTGATGCTTTAATCCTATCTTGTCTTGTAACACACTTACAATTCACATTTCATGTTTACTTCAAAAACATCTAGAGTCGAGTATCCAGTTTTGAAAAATAATGTGTGAGGCTAACTTCGTCACAAATCATTTATTGTTTACGATTTTCTCAATATGAATGTAAAATACGAATAAATAAGTTTATGCACCATTTGTTTCAGTTTAACTTGTTTTATAATGAGTCTCTTCAACGATGGTTATGACAATGCACATGAACAAAACATGCAGAAGCTTGGTAAAATGGGCCGATCCATGTTCACAATCTATTCTTATGTTTTTGGGGAAGACATAAATAATGAGATGGTAATATATAACTTTGTGAAAATTAATTTTTTGTTGTAGTAATGTACCTGATGTCATTTGTTGGGATAACAAATATGAAATTATTTTCTTTTCACACAGGTTTCTTCACATTCCATGATGGTAATATTCGAATATGTGAACATTACTTCTTTGGAAAAATACTTAATATTTTATGTTGGGATAATAGTTATGTACTTGTACTCCCTAGATACAAGCACCTTCACATCACATGGCACGTACGCATTTCGTAAGAGTCATAAAAGATGCAAAGGGTGATGTTCCTCTAACAGTTGATGGCGCTAGGTCATATGGTCCTTCCGAGCCCATTTACTTAGATATCCGTGAGCCATCCGTAGAGTACATAACCAAACATGTTAATGGTTGTATTCATTATTTCTACCAGTATGGATCATGTGTATGGTCGTATTCATTATTTCTACCAGCATGGATCATGTGTAGTTAGTGGTGATGTTAGGTTTTTGGAGTTGCATACACTTAATCGACATCACCAAGTAGAACACAATCTTCCCTCTGTGGAACCTCGTAAGCAAGGTTGTAAGCATATGGAAAAACAACCACCTATCCCTCAAGATAGGAGCAAAGCATACATAAAAAAGAGGGGGGGATGTGAATTATGTCGTGAGGAAATGATTATACCTACAGTAGAGGAGGGTTATCGATCAAGTTTTCAAAAAAGAATGTAAAAATCGATTTGAGGAGTTGAACCAGGAAGGAAAGAGGAAGGTGGACACTGCAATGCGTGCCTATGATTCAAAGGAGATGTGAAAGGTGAGAGAGGAGAATTGGTTGAAAACAAGAGGAAAAATTAACTCAAATATCGAAACAAAGGTACATTTAAGATTAGTATAATATATTATATATTATGTTTATTTGGAAATCAAAAACTTAATATTATGTCATGAACATGAAGATAGAGAAGAGGGTGGAACAATTAGCATAAATGTTGACCCCCTACGAATGATAACGTAAGTAATTATTGGTATTTCGTAAGGATAGAATATAGTTTTTGTTTATTTTTGTATATACTAACTATAGGTGTGCATAGGATTATGACATTCCCTTATGTTAGCTCCTACACCGGCAGAGAGACTTGATTCGTAATGCGAAATAAAGAAAGGTAAAAAGCACTTAACATGCAATTGAAAATTGTATGTTTCCCTATGTTCTTGATATTTAAATTGTCTTGATGACTTGATTGTTGTAGGTGGATATTTGTGATAACACGCCCCCTTCTCAATCATTTTGCAGTCTCGATCTTATCAGCGAGATAGCTTCATGAGAGGTCAGAGAGGAGGAGATGAAAAATGTCAGAGTTGTAACTTATTTTTCAGTCGAAGAGAGAGTGGGTGATGAGGAGAGGCATGAGGATATGGGCAAAAACATCGTTTCTGACAGTATGAGAGAGGGTGGAGCTGGACTGGTAAGTTATTGAATGTTCTCATTTGAGTTTTTGTATTCTTTTTTTTTGTGAAATTAAGATAAAGTTATTAATGCAATTAAGATTGTCGTTATTCTAGGATTTTCTTGATGGGGTCAAAGTTAGGTTAATGTCAGATGATATAGTTATCGTGAGAGGAGTGGTTTGTGATAATAGCCCACACACAAAGTGTCATTACATCACACTCCCCCAATTTATTGTCAAAGTCGTTATTTTTGAGGCCATTGTTCCAACTACTCCATTTCCCTACCCTAATACATTTGCATGCACTTTGGCAGAGCGTGTCAAAGGGTTTTCTATATGGGATCTCAGATATATTAGACTTAACACTCATGAAGAGGCAAGTAGATGTAATAGATGACTTAATTTAATTATGTGTTTAACTAAGAGATTCATCTACGTTGACTTATTTAGTATATGGTTGGCCTTCAGGATGATGAGGTACATGTTGAGACAACGTGACATACTCAGATAAAGACATCAGATGCCCCACCCATTCTTGGCATCACACCAATTTTTTTTCATAGAGACGAGAAGAAATGTATTAGATTTTATAATGGAGTATTGTATGTCGCTAATAATAGGTAGCGAAGGAGATGAAAACATTTATTGTATAACATTGCTTGCGAGGAGTCAGATTACTATATATGTGTATATGATGATGATGATGTTACTTTAATGTGTTTGAGGTTTATTATTTACTATAGTATTATTGATATATTGAATATGGTTTGTGGTTATGGATTAGATAGAGTTATCCATTTATGTTTTGTTTATAGTGCATTAGATGGTTTTTATTCTTGTTATGTGACATTCCATTTATTGTATAAATGATGATGTTTTCATTGTGTATATGGTTAATGTATTAATGTGACTATGGATTGTGGATTACGGTTTATGGTATGTGGTTACATAATTGTGTTATTCTTCCTTGTATGCCTACTTGGGTTTGACATGTTCGGTAATTTACCGTAGATAATTCATAATTTTGCTTTCAAATTTTGTGTTTTATGGATTACGGTTTATGGTTTATGGTTACATAGTTGCGTTCTTCTTCCATGTATGCATACTTAGGTTTGATGTGCTTACAAAAATTTCATATATATTTCATCCATGATAATATTTTTTTAAGTATAAGTTAAGTGCATTATTTCCTTTGTAATTATGTTTGAATGGTAACAGAGAATAACTGATTGTTTAAATACATGTTTAATTAGATAGAAAGACAAAAGAAGGTCGGAAAGCACAAGGCTTCACCAGTGTAGGAACTGAAAGATTATGAAACATTCGATAGTGACACTTGGGTAAGTGCAGGAAGTTGATGGACAAATATAGGGTCATCTGTGGACATCATATTGCAAATAACAACATAATATCAACTTGTAGGGATTATTAGCAATACATACACTCAAAATTAGACAAAATTATATTAATATGAATCGTAGCATCTGGAATCTAGTTTCTAAAATACTAATTTTTGTAAAAAATGGACAAGATTAGCTATATTAAACACTCAAAATTCAATGACCTGGTTTTTTTTTTTAAAAACACCGATAAGATTATAGTCCGTTTGCCCACAATTTGGATGACCAAAAATTGATATATATTTTTTTCCTTTGGTGAGACATTATATTCCACTATCTATCTTGGGATGGATTTTATTTTGTATTTTTTTGAGTAATATTTTATTTTTTATGATTTTTTCCGTGAAAGTGGTATGAAAACATAAAGAAAACTGAGCACTTTCCGTTTGCCCGCCATAACTTCATCTGAAATCAAATAATTTTTTTTTTCAACATGTATATAATTTCACCACGGTTGGGATGGTATAATTTTTATCACATTCTGATAAGTGAAACAAATTTTTCAGTCTTAAACGTAGACATAAACATTCACAAGAAAAAGTGTCTTAAAGACCTACTATTAGTAAAAAATTATAAAATGATATTTATCCTCTTCTATTCACTTTAAAATCAGTATTTCTACAAAGCTAATAGTCTCCCCTATGCAATGGTACCATTTTTATGACATAGTTTTTACTTTTCGGCATGGTCTAAGTCCGCGGAAGACTAAATTTTATGTTTTGCTATTTTTAATGTAAAATTCAGGATTTGATGTCCACTTAA
Source organism: Taxus chinensis (assembly GCA_019776745.2). NCBI lineage: Eukaryota > Viridiplantae > Streptophyta > Pinopsida > Cupressales > Taxaceae > Taxus > Taxus chinensis. The sequence continues at coordinate 244,748,693 of CM034150.1, read as the reverse complement.
TTGTCCCCCAACTTGGTGCACTTACCCACTTATGCATTCAGAAAGAATGAAAATAACCTTACAAACAAAGATATCGGTGTTAGACAAGAAGACGAGTCTTCCTCGTCATTTTGTATGGAATTAGAAATGAAACTTGTAACAAAGAAGGAAAATATGTATCAAAACGAGTGTGAAATATTTGCATTCGAAAATTTATATTTTATTTAAAAAATAAGGAAATATGGGACGAAATAAGAGAAATTTCTTTAAGACAAATGGAGTTAGAGCTCAAGGTTCAGGAGTTAGAACTAGAAATTAAGAATTGGGAGACAATGCGTGAAGTAGACAAAAAAGTGTTCACAAATCAAGTAGAAAACTTTAATACCATTCTTAAAATACACGAAGATAAGAAGGAAGTATGGAAGAATATGTACATGCAGGCCATAGTGGAAATTGAGGAAAAAATACTAGGAACTCCCACCGAAGACAATGCTAACAAATTATAAATATACCATTCATGTAGCCTTTGAGATGAAAATATGTTTGTTAAACACATATTGAACTTACTTATATAGTTGACATCAGTGTGTTATTGTACTTATAGATTTCACTTACATATTTGACATATTTTACTTATATACTTGACATATATGTATAGATATTGATTATGTGGTATGCAAAAAAAATGTTTTATTTAATGAATTTTTCCTTTGTAGCGTAATAGATGAGATGGATAGACGTATGAGGTTATATTCTGATTATTAGATGTATGTGATTTTACTCTAATATGGTTGTTTTTATGTTGATGTTATGATGTGCACATTAATTAGTATTTAGATGATGTGTATGAATTGTTATATCTGGTATGTGATGTGATGAATAAGGAAGAATAATACAAGTGTGATTGGAAGACAAGTGTATATATGTGTGATGATGTTGTTACTTTAATGTGTTTGGCATTTCTATATAAACCACAAATTTTGTTTCAAAACTTTTGTATTATGGATTATGGTTTGTGGGCTATGGTCACATAGTTGTGTTCTTCTTCCATGTATGCCTACTTTGGTTTGATTTGCTTATTAAACTTTCGTATATATTTCATAATTATGTTTGAATGGTAAAAGATATTAACAATTATGTTTGAATTTTAACAAATATTAATCATTTGTTTAAATATATGTGTAATTAGATGGCAAGATAAAAGAAAGTTGGAAAGCGCAAGGTCTCACTAGTGCAGGAATCGAAAGATTATGCAATAATTGATAGTGCCAACACTTATGTGTTTGGAAAGACTATAAAGAGCCCTGTAAACGAATATGTCGGAGATGGAAAATAAGATGAGTCTTCCTCATCATTTAGTATGGAAATAGAAATGAAACTTGCAATGAATAAGGAAATGTTTTATAAAACCAAGTATGTAAGACTTAGATTGCAATATTTAAAATTGTTAAAAAAAGGAATTATTGGACCAATTAGAAGATGCTTCATCGAGGAAGATGGAGTTGGAGCTTGAGGTTCAAGAGTTGGATTTAGAAATTAAGAATTGGGAGACAACGTGTGAATTGAACAAAAAAGTGTTCGAAAATCAAGTAGTAAGCTTTAATTCCATTGTTAAAATGTACATCCAGGCCAAGGCGTCAACTGAGAAAAAAGTACCATTCACTCACACTGAAGATTGTCCATGTGACCTTTGACATAAAATATGACTTTGTAATAAAATGACACTGTCCATGTGACCTTTGACATCAAAAGATGTTGGTTAAACATATATTTTTGTTTTTATAAGAGTAAATAATAATTAAACCATAAAACATAATAAAATATTAGAAAGTGTGAGAATCAGATAACAAGATTTAAATTGGAATAAGATTTAAAATGTGTAAGTATTTTGAATGTTACTTCTGGTTAATCTACATATTATAGAGAATTCAAATTTCAAGTACTCATTGAAGCATGTAATTTTCATACTACATATACATTACAATGGTTTTTTAGTGAGTAAACTATAACAATTATTGGAATGTTGTTCACAATAATATATGTTATTGATGGACTTGTTAAATGTATGCAAGTTTGGCATCGTCATGTAATTGTCTTTCAACTTGTACATATATTGATGAATGTTTTGATCTTAGTTTAAACATGTGTTACCATTCATTAAGTCTACAAATTTGTTTTCATTGCTTCAAGTCTAACTTCTCATCTTCTCATAGTTTTTTTGCAGTGTTATACAGATTTGATGAGAAGGATTTTCCGTTTCAAAAAAATGTTTTGGTTTTCAAGGAGAAGTTTGCAAGAATAATATTGTTTATTTCAATATAATTCATTATTATCATCCAGTCTTATAAGAGATAATTAGTATTTGCTACAGTTACTATAAATTTGGTATAAATGTATAAATGGTTTGTCTAATATTATGATTTTCTCACATTATATCCACTGTAATATGGGCTTCACACATGGGTTTAAATAAAAAGGAGTGAAACTTGTGTTATTTTGGCAGTGTTAATATTCATATAAAAACTTTTGATTATAATTTAATGATGCATGTTATATCTACAAACGATCTCTCTTATGAGGGTAGATGCCTCATATAATTTAACTTCATAGTTATTTCCTTTAAAAAAGAATAGGATTTCATCTTTTCATTTCTGTTATGTTTTTCATAATATTTGAATATTATTATTCTGATTCATTAACTATAGTTCTATTTTTTTCCTTTTTATTAATTATGATTCTTTAGTGTTTATTTAAGAAGTATATAATAACATAATGTTAATTTAGTTTGACTTATATAAAAGATAGAATGTAAAAATGTTTTTAAGATTCGTTTTTATTTAATGGATATGGTATTTAGATGTGGTTAATTATTTTTTACGAAATTTAATAATATTAGTATAATAAATTTAGTATTCTCTAAAATGAAGAGGTATTTATTTATATTAATTTTATTTCGGAAAAAAATATTATTTAATTTGTGTTCAAAATGTAGATAACCCATGTATATAATGTACATAATTAAGATAACCCACATATATAATTATTATTTAATTTCTTCGGACGATCTCCTAAGAGCGGTAAATGAATTTCTTAGAACTGGAGATTTATTGAAAGAGCTTAATAATACCCACATAGTGTTGGCTCCAAAAAAAATGGATGCTAAAGATTTCAAATATTTTAGACCCGTTAGCTTGGTTAATGTTGTCTATAGAATTTTCATTTCGGTAAAAATTCTGGGAAATTTTCTCAGACGATCTCCTAAGAGCGGTAAATGAATTTCTTAGAACTGGAGATTTATTGAAAGAGCTTAATAAAACCCACATAGTGCTGGCTCCAAAAAAAATGGATGCTAAAGGATTTCAAAGATTTTAGACCCATTAGCTTGGTTAATGTTGTCTATAGAATTTTACTAAGATTATTGCCACCAGCCTGCAGGTCATTTTGAATGATTTAATCTCAAAACAACAAAGCGGGTTCATTAGAGGGAGGATTATTCAAGATGGTGTGATCATGGTTCATGAGATTATTCACTCTATGGATACTAATAAAAAGGCTAGCATGGTCCTTAAACTTGACATGAATAAAGCCTTCGATAAAGTTTCTTGGGATTTTCTTGACAAAGTTTTGGCCAAATTTGGATTTCTTGACAAATTTAGAAGAGTTATTAAAGCCTACATTTCAATAGCTAGATTCTCTGTGGTGGTCAATGGTGAACATGTGGGGTACTTCACTAGCAGTAGGGGACTAAGGCAGGGGGATCCTATATCCCCTCTTCTCTTTATTTTATTGGCCGATAGCCTCAGCAGAACAATTACCAAAGCTGTTAAAAATGGTCTTCTAAAAGGCACTAAACCTACATCTATGAATCAAACAACTTCTCGTCATCAATTTGTGGATGACACTATCTTTATTTTAGTGGCATCTATTCTGCAAGCTAAGGTGATCAAGTCTATTTTGAAATTTTATGAGGCTACTTCTGGACAAGAGATAAACTTTGACAAAAGCTCCATCTTCTTTTTCAATACTCCTTTGGAAAGGCAGAATTAAATTGCTAAAGTATTGGGTTGAAAAATTAATTTGCTTCCCACTACTTATTTGGGGCTTCCCCTGGGTACTAAAAAAGTTTGGAATGACTTACTAGAAAGATTCCAAAAGAAATTGGCAGGATGGAAAGGAGCCATTCTTTCCAGTGCTGGGAAATGTATGCTTATCAAAAGCACTCTTAAAAATATGCCTATGTACGTTATGTATTTGTACAACATTCCCTATGCTTTCAAGAAAAAATTGAAAGGATTCAGAAACATTTTTTATGGCAGAGAATGGAGGAAAAATTTAAATATCACCTGGTTTCCTGGGATCAAGTGTGCACTCCTAAAAGGATTGGGCGCTTGGGCATAAAAGACATTAGAAAAATGAATATGGCCTTAATTGTAAAAATGGGTTGGATATTTCTTTCAGAGGAACAATCTTGGATAGATCTCATTAAGGCTAAATATCTAGAGTAGAAAACAACTTCCTCCTTCCTACATTTTGAACTACTTCCCTATGGCTGAATTTTCTGGAACAACTTGATTCTTACCAGAAATTTTATTAAGCAAGGTTGTAGATGAAAAGTGGGAAATGGCAGAGACATCAGTTTTTGGAGTGATAATTGGTCTAATTTTAGCCTCAATGATAGATTTGGTGTAGCTAAGGAGAGTATGGAGCAGAAATATGGTTCTAAGGTCATAGATTACATGGAAATTGATGGAAATCAAAAGAGATGGAAAAAGCTCTCTGTGGATGGCTTGGATTTGAATTCTATGTTGTCCTCTCTTCAGGAGTAGTTGGACCTCATCCCCTTGAATCAGGTGGATGTCAAAGATGAAATTGTTTGGCACAATTCTAGAGATGGGGACTATACGGTTAAATCTAGGTACAATTCTTACTTTGAGAATACCCAGAATGAATTTAATTGGAGCAAAATATGGATGGCAGAGTTAACCCCTAAAATTAACTTTTTCTTTTGGCTTATGCTCAGAGGTAGAATTCTTACTAATGATAACTTGATAAAGAAAGGATTCATTATGCCTAATAGGTGTCATCTATGCAAAAAAGATTCTGAAGATATTAAACACCTTTTTATCCACTTTGATTATGCTACCATGATTTGGAGCTATGACCTATCCAATTTCAATGTTCTCTAGATGGTACCTAAGGACTTCATCCAATTCTAGACCCAATAGAATCCTCCTTTTAAACATTGTGTTGTGAGAAGACTTTGGAAACTGATCATGTCCCATATTATATAGAGAATATGGGAAGATAGGAATGACATCATCTTCATAAATAAAAGCAACACTGCAAGCTTGGCTTTGCTAAGATTGGGCATGTTGTTAAAGATGATATTGGGAGATTCAAACCCCCCAAAAATAAGAAGTATCTTGTTGATGAAGAATTCATTCTTTCCAATTGGAAGATTGGAACTACTAGTTTGCAGATTAGGAATACCTCAAACATTGATAGGTCTTTGGTCCATTAGATTCCTCCTAAGAGAAACTGGTATAGACTCAACTTTGATGGTGCTTCCAAGGGTAACCCTAGTCTTGCTGCTGGGGGAGGAGTTATCAGGGATCACAAAGGTTGTTTAGTTGCTACTTTTGCTGGTAAAATGGGGATTCAGATGAATCATTATGTTGAAGCCCTTGTTGCTCTTTGGGGGCTAAGGATTGCCAAAAATTTTGATATCCAGAACTTAATTTTGGAAGGGGAATCTCTTAATATCATCAATCATTTAAACAAAACTTCTCCTCCTAGTTGGACCATCAAGGACTTCATTATGGAAGAAAGAAATATTTTTCAAAATATCAAGAATATCATCATTAGACATACATATAGGGAGGGGAATAAGGTTGCAGACACTTTGGCCAATATGGGAATCAATATTAATCTTACGATATGGGATAATGCAAACAACATCCCTAAGGAGGTTCAAACTAGCATTAATGTGGATAATAATGGAATTACACACGTGGAGTAATTTTAATTATGACATGGAGTGGGCCTTAACGGAGGTGAAAGATCTCACTTGTGTGATTTATCCTCCTTTTTATGGTCACATTAAAGCCATCAAACCTTGCACAGGTGGGAGGTATTTCAAAAAATAGGACAGTCATAAGAAAATATCAGACTCTTACGAGGGTTTTGAGCAGGAAATTTGTAGAATTTGTAGGAAGAAGGAGAAAATGGGAGGGGCTCCATGTCAATTGGAGCCGAGTTGCGACCCAGCCTAGAAGAATAACGAGGTACTTTGGAACCTCCTACACAAATGAGGCATTTCAAATTTCATTAAATGAATTCAGGGTCATGACCTAAACATTTCGGTTCACTTTGCTATGGATTGGAAGGATAGGAGGGTCAAGTATGGTGGGCATAGGGTTATTGTCAACGAGGAGCTGATTGTTGAGGCAACAGGCTTGGAATTGGAGGGATACCATTTTTTCAGTAAGAGGATTGATAGGGTCACTGAGGCCAAGAAATTCTCTGACGAGGGAGAAGAGTTGAATTTTCTTACTGTGGGCATAAGGGTAAGCTCTATTCCCATGCCATATGATGAAGTGATGAATATGATGGTCAAATATATTTCTTTGCAAGGGTGTTATAAAATGGTCCCTGTTAAACACCTTGTTTTTTAAACCATTTTAGAAGGAACTTCGTGATCTGTTTCCCACATTACCTTATTAACTCCCTTCAATGCTCTGTTATGGATTTTCAAAAGCACTCCCGTGCTATTCCTTTACATCAAAGCCTTATCTTTCTATTGCACAAGATTTTTGTTTCCAAGTTCCCTGGCTTCGTGATTGCTCCTACTGAGCCACTTGCTACCACCTCCTCTACTCCCACTCCCATTCTTTCCACCCCTTCTAAGTCCAAATCCAAGAACCCCATGAAAATAGACACTCCTCTCACTGACAGGATTCTCATAAGCTCCAAAGAGATGGAGGTTGATCAAAAATTGCTTCATATCAGCAATGTTGGTATTGAAAAGGCATTGCATCAGGAGGAGTTTCAAGTCCTAATAGACTGGAAGGCATGGAGAAAGAGATGAAACAGATGAAGAAGGACCTGCAGCGTATGGAGAAGCAAAAAGGGAAAAGAAATTTTGATGAAGAGAATGACAATGGCAAGGATCAATTTATTGATATATATAAGAAGTTAAACTCTCTAGATACCAGACTGGGGAGAGCTAAAGATAGACATGATCACAACATGACTATCTTTAAAGCCATAAGTGACTTTCTAGAGAAACAAGTTCAAAGCATTCCTATGCTAAGTGAGATCCCTGCAACTATTTGGGGGAATGAGAAAGAGAGGAGTATGACCTTTTCACAGCTAGACACTTTGGACTCAATGCACACAACCACTATGGTGTTGTTTACCTCACTATAGAAGATCCATTCTAGAATTGAAAGATCATCCAAGAAATAGACTCACTTGGGCTAGCAGGATTCGGTATAGATGTTCTTCTTTTGTGATCTTTTTGTGGTTTTGTTACGGTCTGTGTCCTTTTTTGCTTCTAGTTGTAACCTGCTCTTGGTTACTTTTGGAAACACTGTTATATCTAGATTTTGATCCTTTTTTGTTGAATCTTCATAGTTATATCATGATGGTGAGCCCTTTATGTAACAGGGTATAGTCCCTTCAAAAATATTTACCAATAATAATAAAAAAAAAATTGTGGATGAACTACAACTTCAAAGCCACATTTTTAAAACTTAGAATTTCTTATTGCCACAAAAATATTGTAGAATTTTTTTGGAAAAAGGGTTTGTTTGTTGTAGTGTAAGAAATTTGAAAAAATCAACCCTTCTCCTCGTGGTAGTTACTTGATATGCATTGCATCATCATAACACGCAATTACTTGATATGGTAGTTACTTCATATGAATTGCATTACATTATCAACGTGTTGAAAAACACACTATATTTTTTCATCACTTAGAAAAAACCAACCCTTATCAACCTGATAATTAGTTGATGTGGATTCAATGTTTACAACAAGTAAGAAAAACATCGCGGGTTTCATTTTTTCCACAACCAAATTACGTTTTTCAAAGTGCTAAAAAGCACAGTGTGTTTTTCAACGTGTCTTAAAACTCGCTCTATTTTTTCATCACTTTGGAAAAACCAACCCTTATCCACCTGATAATTAGTTGATGTGTATTCAATTTTTACAAAAAGGAGGATGAACATCGTGGGTTGCACATTTTCGAGAACTGAATTGCATTTTTCAAAGTGCTGAAAAACATAGTGTGTTTTTCAACGTGTCAAAAAAATCGATCTAATTTTTCATCACTTCGAAAAAACCAAATCTTTTCTACCTAATAATTAGTTGATGTGGATTCAATTTTTACAGCAAGGAGGAAAAACAACATGGGTTGCACCTTTTTTCAGAACTGAATTCCATTTTTCAAAGTGATGAAAAACACAGTGTTATTTTCAACGTGTCTTAAAACTCGCTCTATTTTTTCTTCACTTTGGGAAAACCAACCCTTGTCCACCTAATAATTATTTTATGTGAATTCAATATTTACAACAAGGAGGATAAATATCGTGGGTTGCACCTTTTCAAGAATCGAATTACGTATTTCAAACTGCTGAAAAACATAGTGTGTTTTTAAACATGTCTTAAAAATTGCTCTATTTTTTCATCACTTCAAAAAAATCAACCCTTGTCCATGTGATAATTGTTTGATTTGGATTCAATGTTTACAAAAAGGAGGAAATGCATCGTGGGTTGCACATTTTCGAGAACTGAATTACATTTTAGTGTTGAAAAACACAGTGTGTTTTTCAACATGTCTTAAAACTCACTCTATTTTTTCATCGCTTAGCAAAAACTAACCCTTTTCTATCTGATAATTATTTGATGTGGATTTAATGTTTACAACAAGGAAAAAATGCATCTTGGGTTGCACAATTTTGAAAACTGAATTACGTTTTTAAAAGTGCTAAAAAATATAGTGTGTTTTTCAATGTGTCTTAAAAGTCGCTCTATTTTTTCATCGCTTTGGAAAAACCAACCCTTGTGAACCTAATAATTAGTTGATGTGGATTCAATATTTAAGAGAAAGAGGAAAAACATCATGGATTACACCATTTCCACAACCGAATTGTGTTTTTCAAAGTGCTGAAAAACACGATGTGTTTTTCAACGTGTCTTAATATTCGCTTTATTTTTTCATCACTTTGGAAAAACAAACCCTTTTCTACCTGATAATTATTTAATATGGATTCAATATTTATGACAAAGAAGAAAAACATCGTGGATTGTACCTTTTCGAGAACCAAACTGCATTTTTCAAAGTGCTGAAAAATACAGTGTGTTTTCCAACGAGTCGAAAAACTTGCTCTATTTTTTCATCGCTTTGAAAAAACCAACCCTTTTCCATCTGATAAATAGTTTATTTGGATTCAATTTTTACAAAAAGGAGGAAATGGATCATTTGTTGTACATTTTTTAGAACCGAATTGTGTTTTTCAAAGTGCTAAAAATAGTGTGTTTTTCAACGTGTCTTAAAACTCACTCTATTTTTTCATTGCTTTGGAAAAAACAACCCTTGTCCACCTGATAATTAGTTAATGTGGATTCAATATTTACGAGAAAGAGGAAAAACATCGTGGATTGCAGCTTTTCGAGAATCGAATTGCATTTTTCAAAGTGCTGAAAAACATAATGTGTTTTTCAACGTGTCGAAAAAATCGCTCTATTTTTTCATCGCTTCAAAAAAATTAACCATTTTTCACCTGATAATTAGTTGATTTGGATTACATCATTCCAAAAATAAGTAAAATAATCGTGGGTTGCACCTTTTCTAAAACCAAATTACATTTTTCAAAGTGCTGAAAAACACAGTGTGTTTTTCAACGTGTCTTAAAACTTACTCTATTTTTGCATCACTTTGGAAAAACCAACCCTTTTCCACCTGATAATTAGGTGATGTGGATTCAATATTTATGAGAAAGAGGAAAATCATCGTGGATTACACCTTTTCGAGAACCGAATTATGTTTTTCAAAGTGCTAAAAACCATGGTGTATTTTTCAACGTGTCAAAAAACTTGCTCTATTTTTTCATCACTTCAAAAAAACCAACCCTTTTCCACCTGATAATTAGTTGATGTTGATTTCATCATTCCAAAAAGAAGGATAAACATTGTGGGTTGCACATTTTCGAGAACTGAATTGCATTTTTTCAAAGTCCTGAAAAACACAGTGTATTTTTCAACGTGTCTTAAAACTTGCTCTATTTTTTCATCACTTTAGAAAAACCAACCCCTGTGCACCTGAAAATTAGTTGATGTGGATTCAATCTTTAAGATAAATTGGAAAATCATCGTGGATTGCACCATTTCAACAACCAAATTGCATTTTTCAAAATGTTGAAAAACACGGTGTGTTTTTCAATGTGTCTTAAAACTTGCTCTATTTTTTCATCTCTTTGGAAAAACCAACCCTTTTCCACCTGATAATTAGTTAATTTGGTTTCAATATTTATGAGAAAGAGGAAAAACATCTTGGATTGCAACTTTTCGAGAACCAAATTGCATTTTTCAAAGTGCTGAAAAACATGGTGTCTTTTTCAACATGTCAAAAAACTCGCTCTATTTTTTCACCACTTTGAAAAAACCAACCCTTTTCCACCTGATAATTAGTTGATGTGGATTGCATCATTCCAACAAGAATTATAAGCATCATGGGTTGCACCTTTTTTAGAACCAAATTGCATTTTTCAAAGTGCTAAAAAACATAATGTGTTTTTCAATGTGTCTTAAAACTCACTCTATTTTTTCATCACTTTGGAAAAACCAACCCTTGTGCACTTGATAATTCTTTGATGTGGATTCAATCTTTATGAGAAAGAGGAAAAGCATCATGGATTACACCATTTCCACAACCAAATTACATTTTTCAAAGTGATGAAAAACACGGTGTGTTTTTCAACGTGTATTAAAACTCGCTCTATTTTTTCATCGTTTTGGAAAAACCAACCCTTGTCCACCTGATAATTAATTGATGTGGATTGCATCTTTACAAAAAGGAATAAAATCACCATTGGTTACACCTTGTCATAAACTAAATTGCATTTTTCAAAGTGCTGAAAAATACAATGTGTTTTTCAACGTGTCAAAAAACACACTCTGTTTTTCAACACTTTGAAAAAATTCAACCCTTATCCATCTAAAAATTACTTTATGTATATTTCATCATTACAATGAGGAGGAAACCCATCGTGGGTTGCACCTTGTTCTAAACCAAATTATGTTTTTCAAAGTGTTGAATAACACAGTGCGTTTTTCAAAGTGCAACCCACAAGGTGTAACCCATGATACATTTCCTCCTTGTTGTAACGATGCAATCCACATGTACTAATTATCAGGTGGAGAAGGGTTGAATTTTTTCAAAGTGTCGAAAAACACACCATATTTTTCAGCACTTTGAAAAAATTCAACCCTTCTCCACCTGATAATTAGTACATGTGGATTGCATCATTTCAACAAGGAGGAAATGTATCATGGGTTGCACCTTGTTATACACTGAATTGTGTTTTTCAAAGTGCTGAAAAACATAGTGTATTTTTTTAACCTATCTTAAAACTCACTCTATTTTTTCATCGCTTTGGAAAAACCAGCCCTTTTCCACATAATAATTAGTTTATATGGATTCAATATTTATGAGAAAGAGGAAAATCATCGTGGATTGCACCATTTCCACAGTCGAATTACGTTTTTCAAAGTGCTGAAAAACGCAGTGTGTTTTTCAATGTGTCTTAAAACTCACTCTATTTTGTCATCACTTTGGAAAAACTAACCATTTTCCACCTGATAAATAATTGATGTGGATTGAATCTTTACAAAAAGGAGGAAAAGCATCATGGGTTGCACCTTGTTCTAAACCGAATTTCGATTATCAAAGTGCTAAAAAACAAAGTGCATTTTTTAATGTGTCGAAAAACACACTCTGTTTTTCAGCACTTTGAAAAAATTCAATCCTTCTCTAGCTGATATTTAGTTGATTTGGATTTCACTGTTACAACAAGGAGGAAATTTATCGTGGGTTGCACCTTGTTATAAATAAAATTACATTTTTCAAAGTGCCAAAAAACACAGTGCATTTTTTAACGTGTTGAAAAACAAACTCTATTTTTCAACACTTTGAAAATAATGAAACCTTCTCCACCTAATAATTACTTGATGTGGATTACATCGTTACAAAAAGGAGGAAATGCATCGTTAGTTGCACCCTTTTATAAACCGAATTACGTTTTTCAAAGTGCTGAAAAATAAAGTGTGTTTTTCAATGTGTTGAAAAAAACACTCTATTTTTCAGCACTTTGAAAAAATTCAACCCTTATCCACATGATAATTACTTAATGTAGATTGAATCATTACAAAAAGGAGGAAAATCATTATGGGTTGCACCTTGTTCTAAATTGAATTACGTTTTTCAAAGTGCTGAAAAACTCAATGTGTCGAAAACACACTCTATTTTTCAACACTTTGAAAAAATTCAACTCTTCTCCACATGATAATTATTGACGTGGATTGCATCATTACAACAAGGAGGTAATGCATCATGGGTTGCACCTTTTTATAAACCGAATTACATTTTTCAAAGTGCTGAAAAACACAATGTGTTTTTCAACGTGTCGAAAAACACACTCATTTTTTAGCACTTTAAAAAAATCAACCCTTCTCCACCTGATAATTACTTGATTTCCTTTACATCATTACATAAAGGTGGAACAACATCATGGTCTGTACCTTGTGGAAAACAATGGTTCATTTTTTATAGTGTTGAAAAACCCATTATGTTTTTCAACATGCTTAAAAGAAGGTTTATTTTTCAACACTTTGACAATAGCAATAAAAATTCAACATGATAATTTGTTACTGTTGATTACATCATTTCATCAAATTTCTGTATGTCAAAATATTTTCTACTATCCATATATTACATGAGCAATCCTACGTTTGCTAACACCAACAAGCACTTTTTTAAATACTCTAAAAAATCATCAAAAAGTATGTTAGTTGTACATGTTCCATATTTATGTATTTTAAATATACCCAATCTACAATCTCATATACATTAATTTTAGATGTTTAAAATTTTAATATAGGCCCACTCAACATGCCATACATTTACTTTCCAAAGCTCAACCTGTTCATTCCGTAAGATACATCTCTCTACATATCTTTTGCATCTGCAACACAATTCATTAAATATTAGACAAGATATCAAAGTCTTTGTACCTTACATATAGTAAATGAATGTATTGAAATTAAGTTCGTTCAATACACACCTTGCATAGACGCTAAATTGCTGAAATATAAGCGACAACAAGGATATGTTTCATTTGCATTTGAACCATCTACAAAATAAATGATAACTATGTTAGTCTTCACCTCCACAATTAAAATTTCTTGTGAATTCACAATCACATCAATAATTCAATGTTTTAACCTATAGGTTCCATTTGTGTGGTTTCTCTCCTCTTTGCATGATTGTCGTCAGGAAATTGGAAGCATTCGTAGTCTTCAGCACGATTGTTCAAATCTTCTACAATAATTGGCCTCTTAGTCACATTGCAGTGGCATTTTTTACTCACACTAAACCATGAATGCATGTGGGTGGTGGTTGTCTCATTGACATCTCCTTTGAAAGTAACATCTAACATATTTGATGCTTCTAGGTCTCTCCTAAACCTTTGAACACATTCAAAGAATGTTTTTTTCTGTTCATCTGTACTTAGTCGTGTATCCAACACTAACTTCAAGAATTCTTTGGATGTGTGTTCCATAAAAATTGAATCATTTTCTATCATCAACCCACTAGCCCCAACTGTTTTAGGAGTGACTGTAACATATAAGGTATTATATACACTAGGTTTTTCAATATCATTGTACACATGAATACACATTGTTACCTAATCATAAATATGTGTGATGAACATTATCATTAGCATCAATTAATTGATTGAAGGCATTAACAACTAACCATCAACTATTAGTGATTGTTGAGGTGGTGAGGAGGGGCCATCCTATAACATGTCATCATTTATTGTGCTTGTCTTTGCATAGGTACTAGCTGCTGCATGAGAAAGGAAAATAATTTCAACATGATGCTTTTTTCGTTACAACTTATGCCTAACAATCTATATCACTACTTGCCACATACGATGACATTGAATTACCTTCCAGTTCTGCTACTAGATAGGTGAGGAGGGGCCATCTCAGAACATGTCTTCATTTTATCGTGCTTGTCTCGGCATAAGTACTAGCTCCTGCACATGAAAGGAAAACAATTTCAATGTGATGTTTTTTTTCATTACAACTTATGCTTAGCAATCTTTATCATTAGTTCCCACATACGATGACATTGAATTACCTTCCACTTCTAGTGTTGGATACAACAAGGAGGGGCAATCTTAGGACATGTCTTCATTTTCCCTGCTTGTCTTCGCATAAGTATTGGATCCTTCACGTGAAATGAAAATAATTTCAACACGATGTTTATTTCATTACGAGTTATACAAAGTAATCTACATCGGTAACATATGATGGAATTGAATTTCCTGTCACTTTTGGTGCTTCATATGATGACATCAACACATATTACTTGCAAAAATCCAACGCCTTAAACACGTGCTTCTATATGTTTCCTCTGATAGCCCAAGCACATTCACATACATCTAAGGCTCTGCATTGCCTTACCAAATACCATTTGCTTCTAGTTTCTTGGCTCCTTGCCCACAATTGATTGCAATTAGGCATAATTGCAAGGCAATCTATATTAGGAATACTCTTTTCTCTCTTAACCACTGTCAATAGTTGTCTTTATTTTTTGAAATTAGTCAAGAAGATGGATTTTTCTAACTTCCTCTTGTCTTTGTAAAATGACTCCACCTTATACACAAGTGTGTAGAACAAATAGTCCATCCGACGAGTAATTTTTTTTTCTATCACACAAGTATCTAGTCTTCAAAAAAAATGGTAGGACTCGATGGATGCATTTGTTTCTTGATTTACATCAGAGAATTTCCTAAAAAAAAATTCCCACATAGCTATCAAGTGACACGGATTGAAAATTAGTGACACTATAAACTAATAATTATAATTGATGGTAATTAATAAGGAAACACACAAAGTATCGTACTCACCAACCCATTCTTCACTCTCACACCATGTATTCCTGAAGTACTCGAGGAACTTAGTTTCCTCTTCTAATTCATTAAAGAAGTCTTCAATGATTTGAAACATGTGCTCGTGATGCATTTCAGAACCATACATGATGGTACCTAGTCTCTCAAAAATATTCCACCTAGACTCCTTGCTACAATACTTGTGCACATTTTTCAACCATCCCCTGTGCACGTGTCATAGGCATACCAATACACAACAACCAAAAACACACATGATGGCTTGGATTTCAGCTAAGGCATCATACGTAGTGAACACATTGATCTGCCAATCGGCACAAATTCATTTTCCTCATTTCTAGAATTCCACCAACCACACATAAATGTCTTCAATTTTATTCGTCAAAAAAGTGGCCTATGCTATGGGCACCCCAACCTCTTGCTCATCGAAAATAAGAAATGTGTATAATTGGTACTACAAGGAATATGACATCAAATGGTAATATGGGGTTTAATATAATAGAAAGGGAACATTATTAATGATACATAAATTACACATCATTTCAAAATTCATTCCAATTACTTACGCCATATTTATTCATAGCAAATGTCAAGTCCCATGGAGATTATGGAATTGTACGAATATTGAACCATTCTCTCACACATCCATGGTGTTTGAAACCCCATAATGAATGGAATAGTGGTTCTATTTGGGCGTTAATAGTAAAAAAATGTCTCTTTCCTCCGCATGCCATAATTTTACGCTCATGGCATCATTAGTGTGCTTTTGAGACCTTCTGGAGTGAACTCTTTTCCATGCGTTCGCCACATCCTTTCTTGTTATGTATTCGTCTCTCTTGCTCAATATACCCACGTTAGATGGATCCTCTGTATATTTATTGTACACCATTTCCACAATGACTCCCATCAACAAAACACTCTCAATATAAGTTTTGCATTCATTTGTTAAGTACGAGGCAACATTAAGACGAGGATCGTTAATGGTATTTTTGTTCCTCCCATGATAACACTCACCATTTACATCAAAATGAAATGGATTGTTGTATAATATTATGGTCATTGTCGGTCTCCCATAAAAAACCTTCACATTGAAATGACATTGACAACCCGTTTTAATTATACACCTACTAAATTTTTCACTTATTGTTGGCTTATTTCTATTGTCATCTGGACCATACGAACACCAATATATGTAATTAAAAACAGTAACATCAAATGCTATACAAATTTTTATGAAAAGAAAATTCAAAAAATAATTGTTAGAAAAGGTCAGAACCTAGTACACGACTTGGTTGTATGCGGTTTAGGATTTTCTATATTTTTTTACTTCTGATTTGTGCGGGTGAAGGTAGTCTTAAAATTTTCGTTATAACCTTCCCCCTTTAGAAATGTATGTAGTCTTGCAAGTGGTATGGTGGCATAAATTTCGACATTTAGCTTATCCCTGATTGGTGTCCATTCTAGGTCATCATATGAAAATTGACTCTTTTCCTTTGTTATCTCTTGGACAGGAAGATCAATCTTGCTCTACCATTTGGGCCTCCTTCCCATCGTAAAAATTATTACATGTAGTTTTAAATCGTTAATGAAACAATTATTTCATAATTTCCGAAATAAATGTTGACTTGCGATTGATCATCATCATCATGAATACCATCTTAAAACATCAGAAGCATTTGAATTTTTGTCTAGTTCAAAAGCCACATGTATAAAAGACAGTATTGAAATGCAAGGAAACCAACAATTTATAAGACTGTTTACTGCTTCCAGTGCACAAACATATCACAATATGGTCATCTATAATGTGATAAATACTATTACAAAATTAATATTATTTCAAATACACTTATTCAATGTTGAGAGAAACTTCCATAGAAAATATTATAATTAACCTTATAAATATAATTCACATCGTATAATAATATATTTAATTCTGCCTATTTTATTTATTAAATAATATTTTTCAAAAATGATGTATATAAAATAGAAATTATTACATTTAACTAAAAACAATAAAAATTATCGAAACAAGAACATGTTTATTCAAAACAAAAGTTACTAATAAAAAATATTAAAATATTAATAACATCTTTAATATATATATATATATATATATATATATATATATATATATATATATATGCCAAAATACAATAATTTAACAACAATAAAATAATAATCTTCGCAAATACCCTTCTTTTTGAAAAAATTGAACTTACAAACTAACATTGGGGAATATAGATATTTCAAAAATTTCACACTTTTATTTAAATTTTAGAAATGGTGCTAAAATTTTAAATCGCAATAAAAATTATTTTCTATACATTCTGAAAAACTAGTATTCATTGGCATACTGAACTATCTATAATATAAATATAATTTATAAATTTTTAATAAATTGAGGACTATTTTTAGGAACTCTTGCAATTTTCAAACTTTTTATGCAAACACCCTTCATCTTTAGTTTACATGGAAGCTTGTATTTCTATATGTCTTCATTTTACAATTAGGATTGGGAGAAATTAGGCTCATGGTATTCATATTCACTACACAAAAGAGTAACTAGTACACAACAAAAATATATAATTAATGTTAGTATGATACATGATAAATCTAATATACACCATCCAATATGACAAAATAATAACAGCATCAGAAAGCTAATATCCATGAAAAATTCAAGTATCAATAAATCCCAATGGCTATCCTTCACTCAAAATGCACCCTCCCATAATATCACAACCATCCATTGCAAAAGGGATGGTTGTGATATTATGGGAGGGTGCATTTCTGAGTGGAGGGTTGGTGGGAGACTTTAAAAACCTTTGTTCAGCATAGTATACCACCCAACTATCGATGCAGAATCCTAACGGGTAAGCCCTGTTATGAATAAAACTTAACTTAATTCATCATTAGTTGATATTTAAATAAATGTAATAAGTTAAAGTATTTAATTAAATACTTTAAACTTATGTCAATAGATATTAGTTTTCCTTAGTTGTTAGTTAATTAAGTGATAGTATTCTCATCCCAATGTTTGTGGGATCATGTTCTATCTCGCATATTTTGTTCCCGGATGATTTCCATGAGGGGCAATAGGGGAATTTATGGGTAATATGTTATTTCATCATATTTTCTCAGATTATATGATTTGTTTCCATATATTGTGGATGAGATAGAAGTTGTATGATATCTATAAATATTGCAACTCTCTCATTTGTTTGTAATGCTTGAATTTGATATTAATAAAATATACAAGCACCATCTTGTTTATGTGCAAAGATTCTGTGTCAAATATTGTTTTCAAGTATTCATTGTCAAGATTTGGTATCAAAGCAGTATTCTAGAGAGGAGTGTAGGAGGTTTTAGGGAAGTTTAGGGAGATCTGGAGAAATTACAGAGCTAGGAGGAGCCATAGATGCCCCCAGCCATTTCACAGCCCCTACCCGGCTCCACACCCTGAATCACAATTGATTTATAGTTGAAGAACACCTGGAACGCAATCACATGCCTTTACAGACTTAGATGCTAATATGTTGTAAAAGGTGACATTGTTTCATTCTCTAGTATTTTTTATTAAAAAATTACCTGTACATGCATTTGTTTTAAATTGGAAGCATTAAAATATATATATATATATACAATATTTTTGATCTGTGGGTACCCAAGCTTTTCAAGCTCCCCACATTACTTGTTCTTCCTCTTCTCTGTACTTTGTATTCTTCTTCCTCTTCTCTGTATTTGAGCATTTAAAAAAAGGAGATCCAATCAAACGTGGAAGGTTCTCTATGAACCTACATCTACTAGAGGAGTAGAAGATCGGATATTGGAATGATTTGCAACGTTCCTGCATCCAAAACAAAGGCTACAAATTGAATGGGGAGAAGATTTGCAACCTGCAACAAAAAAACTACATTGGAAGAAGGAAGAACAAGCTGCGTCCAAGAAAAAGAAATACATGGGTACAAAGAGAAACAATAAAAGAAAAGTGCAGCCAAGGGTTATTATAACGCATATGTAAAGCGGATGAACTACAGTTGCACCCTAAAATGCACTATGCATGCATGTAAGTTGTTAGCTACATTTGGTTTTTTTTTTTTTTTAAATTTAAAATTTCCATTTTTGGAGGTCGTGGGAAAAATTAGAAGGATTAAAAAATTTCCATTTTTAGAAAGGGGTCTGGAAAGATATTAAAATTGCAATTTAAAAAAGGCATAACTTTCAACTGGTACCTCAAATTGAGGTGCCATTTTTTTTTTGAAAGTGTGTGTTTTTGTAAGATCTACGTCTTGGTCTAGTTTTTAATCAGATTTAGAAAATAATTATTTTGTAAAAATTGCAAAAATAAGATATTTGTATTTGAAAAGAGACCAAAGAGTCCAAAATATATATATTTTTTAAATCGGCCAAGAGAGCCATTTTATTTTTGCAAATCAGCCACAGAGACAAATTTGTAATAGAGCCAATAGTGCCAAAAATTCAGTGTACACGGCCGAAAAGGATCCCAAAATAAATAAAATAATATTTTGGGGGGTGTGTGTATGCTTTAAGTGGGGGAAATTGTTCAATTCTTATTCTTTCATTATCCAGTTTTCACAATGGCCACAATTACGGCACCAAAGTTATTTTTGCCAGATTCTCAACTTTTGCATTCTGATAATTATCTAGCATGGAAAAAAAAAATTCATGCACAACTTGATTTTGAAAATCTATGGACCGTTGTTTCTGGTACATTAACAAGATCTGTAACAGATGTTACACAACAAATTGCATTTGATCGTGTAAATCAAAAAGCAAAGTTAATAATCTTTTTTAGTGTTTCAGATGAGGTATAACCTCATATTTGTGAGTCTAAAACAACAAAAGAATCTTGGGACAAGTTAAAAATGGTATATCAGTCAAAAAATAATAGCACAATACTTCATCTCCAAAGTCAACTTTTAAACTTGAAAATGCAACCAAATGAGAAAGTTGAAATGTTTTTGAGAAGAGTGGTAACTTTGCATGCATCACTTCAAGCTTTGGAAGAAGAAGTA
This sequence comes from Taxus chinensis, assembly GCA_019776745.2. Lineage (NCBI taxonomy): Eukaryota > Viridiplantae > Streptophyta > Pinopsida > Cupressales > Taxaceae > Taxus > Taxus chinensis. Next base: position 244,728,478 of record CM034150.1, on the reverse strand, counting down.
ACTGACACATCACTTGTGCCTATAGTATTGAGAGATCTTTCTCCTTCATATAGGATTTTTGTGACCAAGTTAAACATAACTGGTCAAACAACAAATTTTGAAGAGTTAGTGAACATGCTACAACAAGAGGAAGCTATTCACTCAACTACTGAAACTGAAGAGCATGCACTTGCTTCTAATCAAAAAGGAAAAAAATGGGCTAAGTCTAGTAAACAGCCTCAGAAGCAAGGTAATACTCAGCAAGGCCAAAATGACCAACAAAAATGTCTTATTTGTGGTCGAAAAGGACATGACTTAAAAAATTGTCGGTACAACACATTCTAACAAGGATCATCAAGTGGTAAAAATATTAATTACCAACAAACAAAACTTGGTCAACAACAGAATAAAAAGGGACAAAATAATAAGTGGAAGAATAAACCAACTCAACAAGGAAATGTAGCCAAATAGGAAGATCAATTTGATGATGATGACTTCCTATATTCTACTCAATCAAATGAAGTATCTAATTCTACAAATCAAATTTGGTATGTTGACTCAGGTGCAACTCGACACATGACAAGAAAGAAAGACTGGTTCTTCACAATGAGTAAAACATCCACCAAAAATCATGTCTCTTTAGGTGATGATACATCATATAATGTTGAAGGCATTGGTTCCATTTCACTACCACTTGGGTAACATAATTGTAAAATTATAGATGTTCTTTATGTCCCTGGTTTAACAAAAAATATGTTATCCGTGAGTCAATTATTAGATCACAATCTCAAAATTGACTTTGATTGTAAAGGTGGTAAAAAGATGTGCCTAATTCGAGATAAGTAATGAAGCTCAAAAATTGTTGCAAAAGCTTTGAGTGTGGGAAGAATGTTTCAGTTGGATTTTCTTCAATGAAATGATCAAGAACTTATAGCCAAGGATACATCATCATCTCAACTATGGCATCGAAGACTTGGACATGTGATTTTTGGTTATCTTGACACTCTTCATCGATACGACATGGTTAGGGGTTTACCACCTCTAAAAAGGGTACAGATAAATGTCAACATTTTTTTGCAGGAAAACAAAATAGAGCACCATTCAAACATCGTACATTTTGGGCTAAGGCAAAACTTGACTTGGTGCATACCAATTTGTGCAGACCAATGAGACCTAGCCACTCTGGGTTTCAATATTTCATGCTCTTTGTTGATGATTTTTCAAGAAAAATGTGGATGTACTGTCTTTCTATAAAAGACCAAGCTTTTGAAACTTTCAAGAAGTTCAAATCCCTTGTTGAAACAAATTATGGTAGGAAAATAAAAACACTCCGCTCATATCAAGGGGGAGAATACACCAGCAATGAGTTCAATGATTTTTTGAAAACACATGGAATTCATCGAAAAATGGATCCTCCTCACACACTGTAACAAAATGGTGTTGTTGAAAGGAAAAGTTGTACTATCATGGATATGGTACAATGTATGATTGATGATATAAGTTTATCAAAAACATTTTGGGCTGAAGCAACTAAAATGGCAATGTATTTACTAAATAGAGTTCTCACTACAACTCTTGATGGAGTTACACCACAAGAAGCATGATCAGAACATAAGCCATCTATTTCACACCTTAGAGTTTTTGGATGTAAAGCAAGTATGCACATTCCTAAAAAAAAAAGAACTAAGCTTGATACGAAATTAGAAAAACTTATCTTCTTGGGATACAGTGATGAAGCACTTGGCTATAGACTTATGGATCCAAAAATAAGAAGGGTATACACTAGTCGAGAAGTTGAGTTCTTTGAGAAGAAAGAAGTAGATTCTCCTTCCATACACTCACCTGATGAAAAAATCATCCCTAAAGTGAAAAAAGAGGATGGTAATAACTTTGATGAGGACACTGATGATGGAGAAGATAATGAAATTCAACCTCCCATAGGAACCAAAAATGTATGCCTTAATGGTATACAAGTATGATTAGAGATGTAAAATTGGATAGTGTCCCCGACACATATGCCACTAGAATGAGGACTTGTAGTATGGCTTGAAATGAGGTTGATTTGTCCTTAATGAGTAAAGTTGTTGAAACTATTGAGCCATCCTCAGTTTTAGAATCCCTACAGTCCAAACCTTGGAAAGATTCTATGGATGCAAAATATAAGTCACTTATGAAAAATAATACATGGCAACTTATAGATCTTCCACTAGGTAAAAATCCAATTGGATGCAGATGGATCTTCAAAATGGAGTACAAAGTAGACGAAAAAATTGAGAAACATAAGGCTAGACTAGTTGCTAAGGTATATGCTCAAAAAGAAGGTATTGATTATGAGGAGACTTTTGCTCCCATAGCTAAGATAAAAACTTTCAGGTTAATATTTTCTCTAGTTGCACAATTTGGTTGGAAAATACACTAAATGGATGTGAAAAGTGCCTTTCTTAATGGTGATTTACAGGAAGAAGTTTACATGACTCAACGAGAAGGTTTTTTCATACTAGGTAAAGAGGAAAAGGTATGTAAACTCATAAAATCACTATATGGTCTAAAATAGTCTCCTAGGGAATGGTACATAAAAATTGATGAGCATATCATTCAACATGGATTCAACAGGAGTCTATACAATCCTAATCTCTATCTCAAAAAACAAGGGGGGGAGATAGTGATCGTTGTAGTATATGTCAATGATTTAGTCATCACTAGAGGATTAACAAGGATGATTAAGTCAACAAAGAAATATCTAATATGATTATTTGACATGAACTGATCCCAAGCTTCTGCATTATTGTCTTAGACTTGAAGTTTGGAAAAGAGAAAATCATATCTTTGTGTCACAATTAAAATATGTCAAGATAATGCTCGAGAAATTCAATATGATGGATAATAAGCCATTTTCCACACCTATGGAGACAAGACTTCAATTGTCTTGAAAATATCTGTCACAACAAGTAAATACAACTCTCTATCGACAGTTTATTGGGAGTCTCATCTACTTGACTTACACTAGGCCAGATATCAGCTATGCAATCAACTATCTTTCACGGTTCATGCAAGAACCAAGGGTTTCTCACTGGAAAGCAGCAAAGCGGATACTGAGGTACATCAGAGGAACTATGGACTATGGCCTAGAATATAAGAATAATAATAACTTCTTCTTGATAGGATATTCAGATTCATATCATGCAGGAAACATAGATGATAGGAAATCCACTTCAAGATTTGTATTATTTTTGGGATCTGGACTGATATCATAGAGGAGTAAGAAGTAGAATTATGTTTCAAGATCCTCAATAGAATCAGAATATTGTGCAATAGGTGGAGCTGTCTATGGGAAGTGATATGGCTCCGACGTATACTTGAAGAGATTGGGAATACCACAGAAAGATCCAACTATCCTACATGTTGATAACGAAGGAGTAGTAAAACTTGTTCAGAATCTAGTTTTTCATGAGCATACCAAACACATTGAGGTGTAGGTACATTTCATTCGCAAACATGTTCAGAACAACAACATCCAGCTCCAATATTGCCCAACAGATATGCAACGTGCAGATGTCTTCACAAAGTCACTTGCTCGAGGTAAATTTGAGGGTTTTAGAGAATTTCTTTCATGTTCACTTGAGACCATGCTAAATCAAGGGGGGGAATGTTATGAATAAAACTTAGCTTAATTCATCATTAGTTGATATTTGAATAAATGTAGTAAGTTAAAGTATTTAATTAAATACTTTAAACTTATGCCAATAGATATTAGTTGTCCTTAGTTGTTAGTTAATTAATTGATAGTGTTTTCATCCCAATATTTGTGGGATCATGTTCTATCTTGCATATTTTGTTCCCAGAATGATTTCCATGAGGGGCAATAGGGGCAATTAGGGGCAATATGCTATTTCTACGTATTTGTTCAGATTAGATGATTTATTTCCATAATATTGCGGATGAGGTAGAAGCTATCCAATATCTATAAATATTACAGCCTCTCTCATTTTTCTGTAATGCTTGAATTCGATATTAATAAAATATACAAGCACTGTCTTGTTTTTGTGCAAAGCTTCTATGTCAAATATTGTTTTCCAGTATTCTTTTTCAAGACTCACTTCATCACGCATACGATTAATAAAGCGTATCGATGTAGGCATCCTAAGGGAGTAGAACAAACCCTTCAGCACATGACTAATATCCTGATAAAGTGTAAGAGGCACTTTCCCCCATATTCCAAATTGAGAGTGAGAGTATGATATCACATAATTTTTATAGCTTCAACTTACATCAGAGATTCACAACATTACAATTACCAATATTTAACAACTAATACAAATTATATATAAAAATGATCTACACATTCGTAATATTTACAACTATAATGCATCAAGGAAATCAAAATTTTCCTGTTGTATTTAATTTAACATAGCTAAGAGCAATGAAATTACTACCAAGAGATCAAATATCGCATGCATATTTAACCAATACCAACGTAATATCAACATAATTAACTATTCTTATACCGGTGATTAATAAACACAAATTGTAGAAATTACCAAATCCTATATCATTTATTAACAAATACATGAATACAATAATACCATAATAATAAACTAGTTCACACTATTATTTAGTGTCTATATACTAAACAAAACATTTGACCAATTCATTCATTTTGAAAAGATGCTTCCAAACAATTGTTCGGTATATTTGTACTTAAGATAAAGTTTCATGTTATATTTATCCATGTGTATATCAAGAACGTAGATTTGTTCCTATTTACAAAGTATTAGGTAATAGATATGACATCAAATTTCTGTCTTTTCTTATAGTTTCAAATATATTAATTAATAATAATAATGAAAACTATAATTATTTTCTAAAGTTTAAGGTTCAAGGTTTAGGGTTTTGGGCTTAGGGCTTAGGGTTTGGGGTTTAGGGATTAGGCCTCAAGGTTCAGGGCATAAGGTTTAGGGCTTAGGGTTCAATGATTAGGGTTTAGGATTTGGGGTTTAGGGCTTAGGCCTCAAGGTTCAGGTTTCAGGGTATAAGGGTTAAGGCTTAGGGTTCAATTATTAGAGTTTAGGGTTTAGGGTTTAGGACTTAAGGTTGAGGTTTTATAATTTAGGGTTTATCTTAAATAACATAATTAGGAAAACTTAACACTAAAATGACACCGTAAACAATCAAACAATGTCTTAAAAACTAATACGATACCCTAAACACTGAAATATTGATATGACATAAAACACTGAAAGATTATATGATCACTAGCTTCATTTAGATAGTATTTTAGATTTGATTTGCATTCCTTCCACATTAAAAAATTCAATTTTTTGCATGATTGTTTATATAAAATGAACAATAAATTTCAAATTTGTTTATAACATTAACATAACATTTCTACAAGTATTAGCTAATGTTATTAGCTAAAATTATTCTAATTCTAATGATGAATGAAAACATAGTATTATCTAAAATTATTCAAATTCTATCACCATAAATAATAATAAGTCTACCATATTAACTTAATTTTGGACACTTATACGACACCTTGAACACTAATTATTCACCCCACATAAAATAACTGAGATACACTAAACATTAATATAACACTTTAAACACTGATATAATTCCCTAAATAATGTCACGATACTCTATGCACTAATGATTCAACCACAATTTCATAATTAGGATAACCTAAACACTAATGAAACACATGGTCTCATATAAAACCATAATCATTACTGTAATACCCTATAAACTCATACAACACCTTGAACACTAATACGACACCCTAAACACTCATATGAAAACCTAAACAATCAAAATATTATGCAAAACCTTTGACACTAATGGGTTACTCTAAATAACATAATTTAGACACAAAAAAACACTAATGTTATAACCTAAAAAATTTATAAGACATGATAAACACTAATATGACACCCTATAAATTATTATAAGACTATAAACATTAAGGGATCACCATAAATAATATAATCAGGACACCCTACATAATAATTTGATATCATAAGCACTCATATGACACCCTAAACACTAATACACCACCCTAAACATTCGACATTGATGTAAAAACCTAAACACTAATGGGTCACCCTAAATATCAGAATTGACAATTGAGATACTTTAAACATTAACAAAACAACCAAAAACCTAATATAAAACCCTCAAAACTATAATAAAACCTTACAAACTAATGGTTCACTTTACAAAACACAATTGGAATGCCCTAAATATTAATGTTTCATCCTAAACAATCATATGATACCCTAAACACTCAAGAACTGATATGATGTCCTAAACACTAACTTGTCATCTTATATAACACAATTACAACACCCTAAACTTAAAAGGAATGATAACTAGATCATGCCAAGCCAAGAACACAGATGTTAATCAAACATCACGATCAATAAGATGAATGCAATTCGTTAGAATAACTTTACATAAAACTTTGCAAAAAAATGAGCAGAAATATCATATATTATTATGGAACTCAATGAAATACAATGAGAATGGACCTTGCTTATATAGGCAACTAGGCCTGATGAGGTACTCATGTACAATATATCCATGAAGAAATCTTGAACCAAAAGAAGGAAAGAGTCCTGCTATAAGGAAAGAGAAGAAGAAGAAGAAGGAAGATGTTCTCACAAACACCCCCAAGAACAACTTCCAAAACCCCAAGCATTCCATGCAACTCAAGGTAGCAAGGTGATGCAAAAGGATTCGTAAAGATGTCTACAACCTGCTGCTGAGTCAGAAGGTACTCCAACCAAAGAACTCCATCCTAAATGTGTTGCCGAATGAAGTGGATGTGTATCTCGATATGTTTGGTCCACTGGTGCTCAACTGGGTTACAAGAAATGTGAATTGCACTTTTGTTGTCACACCAAAGTACAGTCGATGAATCTTGTGGGAATCCAAACTCTTTCAATAACTTGTGAAGCCAAAGAATTTGCTGACTCGCTACAATGCCCTATACTATGCCTCTGAAGATGAAAGTGCAATAGCCTATTGATTTTTGCACGCCCAAACAACTGCAGAAGAACTAAGACAGAAAATATAGCCAGAAGTAGAACGTCTGTCATCAATAGAACCTACCCAATCTGAATCTGTATACCCAACCAACTGAATAGAACCCCTAGTGTAGTGTAGGCCAAAGTGGGAAGTTCCCTGTAAATAGCGCAAAATCCTTTTAGCAACCTTCCAATGAATACTATGAAGAGAATGTGAAAACCAAGATACAAGCCCTACTACAAATGAAATATCAGGGTGAGTATGGGTCAAGTACATGAGACTCCCAACCAACTGCCTATACAATGTAGGATCACAAAGTGGTGTGGTACATGTGGATGTAAGAATAACTCCAGACTGAAAAGGAGATGGACTTGGCTTACAATCAGCCATATCAAAGTGCCTAAGAAGATCATGGGTGTACTTTTTCTTACTCAAATGAATCCCTGAATCTGTCTGAGAAATCTACAAACCAAGGAAATAATGCAATAGCCCAAGATCTGTCATGTCAAACTGTGTAGAAAGAGCCCTCTGAATACTCTGAATGTGGGAAGAAGAGCTGTCAGTAAGTAACAGATCATCAACATACAAGACAAGTATCACAATATCCTCACCAACATGCTGGAGATACACTGTATGATCGGAGTGGAAATGAACAAAACCAGTAGATAGAAGAAAAGAATCCATCTTCTCATACCAAGCCCGAGGGGCTTGTTTGAGACCATAGAGAGACCTTCGGAGCCTACAAATAAGAGAAGAATCCTGAACAAATCCAACCGGTTGCTCCATATATATTTCCTCTTGTAGATCTCCATGTAAGAAGGCACTCTTCGCATCCATTTGGTATACGGGCCACCCCTGTGATGCAGCAATAGCAAGTACAAGGCGTAAAAAATCCATCTTGGCAACAAGTGCAAAATTCTCAGAGTAATCAATACCTTCAACTTGTGAAAAACCCTTTGCAACAAGACGAGCCTTATACTTATCAATGGACCCATCAACTATGTATTTGGTTCGGTATACCCACTTACACCTAACCATATTTCTTCCTTTAGGAAGAGATACCAAATCCCAAGTATGATTCTTCATCAAAGAAGAATACTCAGCTGCCATCGCATCATCCCACTCTGGTATCCCATGAGCCTTTGAAAAAGACTGTGGATCCTCAGAAACTGCCTGACACAAAATTCTAGAACCTGTAGAATGTGCGTGATGATGCCTAGTGGGTGGAAGATCCTTTATGAAAGGTGTTGCCTCAAAAACTGGTAGTACGAGCCCACTTAGGCATAGTGACAACATCAGTGGGAATAGGATCCTCAACAACATCTATAACCTCCTCATCAATCTCCTCAAAGAAAGGATCCTCAAGATGAGATGAAGAAGAAGAAGGAATGGAAGAAGATGAAGAATCATGAGGAGTGAAGTGCTCATCAAACTGAACATGTGTTCAAAAAAGAACATCATGTGTATCAGGATCTAAAAGACGATAAGCTCTCATGTCCTCACAATACCCTACAAAATCAAGGGTTTACTCTTCTTATCCAAAGATTTCCTTTTCTTCTTTGGCACAAAGGCCCAAGCATGGCTCCCAAAGACTCAAAAAAATGAGACATCTGGCTTAGTGTTGGACCAAGCTTCCTCTGGAGTCAAATGCTCAAGTGCTCTATGTGGTGTGCAATTCTGAATGTAGTTAGCACAATTAACTGCTTCTTCCCAGTAGATAGGAGGTAAATCTCTAGAATGCATCATACAGTTAGCCATTTCCTTCAAAGTTCTATTCTTTGTTTTTGCTAAGCCATTCTATTGTGGAGTATGAGGAACAAAATGTTGGTGAATAATGCCTTGAGTTGCCAAAAATTCAGAAAACTCATTGCTGAAGTACTCCCCCCCATTATCAGTACGAAGGTTCTTGATGCAACTAGAAGATTGTTTCTCAACCAAAGCCTTGAAGACTTTGAAGTGTGAAAAAACATCACTTTTGTACTTGAGAAAATAAACCCAAGTACGCCTCGAGAAATTATCAATAAAGGTAAGTGCATACTTAGCTCCATTGAAAGAGGGGGTAGGAAAAACCATCAAGTCACTATGCACAAGCTCAAGTGGTGAAGAAACTCTCTTAGACAAATTCTTAGGAAATGGATCTTGGTGTTGTTTCCCTAATGCACAGCCAGAGAAAACTCCCTCAAGACAAGAAACTCTAGGAAGACCATCTACCATACCATGAGTGCTCAACTCCTTCAAATATATGTAATTGAGATGTCCAAATATTTCATGCCAAAGCTTACTCTCTGAATCTGCATGAGAAACCAATCCTGTCCCTATAGAGGAAGTGTCATCAAAACCCTCAAAGTGATATAGTCTAGAACTATGATCAACAATACCCTGAGCAACAAGTGAATGAGGCTCCAACAAAGTTCGTACTTCTGCCCCATGTGGTGTAAAAGTCACTGTTTTTCCTTGACCAGAATAACAAATTTGATATACATAAAGTAAATTTGTAGTGATGTTAGGAACATATAGTGCATCTTGGATACTGCCACCATCAAGTTGTATATCACCTTTTCCTTTAACAAAAAGAAAGGAAGAATCTCTAACCTCAATTTTGGAAGTAGAACTCAAACCTAGAGAAACAAAAGACTCCTTAGAAGAAGTCATGTGATGAGAAGCACCAAAATCTATAACCCAACTGTCTGCAAGTGGTGACTGAGATCTCCCAACAACATTAAGTGCTTTGCCATGCTGATTAGAAGGAGGTGGAGTGGAGATAGAAATTTTGTGTTTCTTGACTGCATCCTCTAAGGCTTGCATTCGCTTATAACACCTATGTTCTTCATGATTACTACCCCCACAGAAAAGAGCATGAACGGCTAGACTTATTCTTGGATTTAGAAGACTCCTTGGGTTTTGAGTTGTTTTCTTTGGGTTTAGGAGCATTTTGAGATGGAGAAGGGGTGGATTTGGTTTTACTTTTTGGTTTTCCCTTGCCCTTAGGATTAGATGCAACTAATGCCTTTTGAGAGGTGGAAGACTCAAGGTGAGACAATTTGGATTCTTCCCTAGTAATTCTTTCACAAAATGTTTCTAAGTTAGGCATTTTGAATGTGTCACCTAAGGCATCCATGCTAGAGAAAAAGGTAGAAGCAAAAATTTGGAATGGTCCTCTCAACTTGGATAGAATCAAGTAAACACACTCTTCATCTTTCTTATCTCTTCCACTCCCCTTCAACTATGTCAACAAATGCTTGAACTTGGTAAGATAGTCTATAATTGTTGGAAAATCTTCAGGATTAAGAGAGGTGATCTCAATTTCAAGTTGCATGGCTCTCATATGATCCACCTTACCAAATAAATCCTCTAATTTCTCCCATATTTTGAAAGGAGAGTCACATTTTTCCAAATGAAACAAAAGACTGTCACTTACATAAGTTCCTATCAAACCCATACACTCATCAAATTTGCATTGGTACTGAAATTTCTCATATTCTCTAGTGAACACTGGTTGTTCTGAAGAAGTTAAAGCCCATAATCCTTTCCACTTAATTATTGTTTCCATTCTTGGTTTCCATGTGTGGTAATTATGTGTTGTTAATGGCTCAACATGATCTAATGCAGAAGTAGATAAAGACGCCATCCTCAAAAAATCACCAAAAGAAATGCAAGAACCAAGCAATGTAACAAGACCCCCAAACAATGCAACAAGAGCCCCCCAGATTTTTAGCACTTTATAATGAGTGCGTGTTACAATATGGCACTTTATAATTATAGTACGATTCTCAAAATAAATATTTATAATGGAAAGAGCATAAAAAAGACACTTTTGCAAAAAAACGGCACTCAAAACCAAGTTACCGATCAAAAGATACAAGTTTTTCAATATTATGCTCTACTATTTATTTTAGTTTCCACTAAAATAGAATAAAATACTCTTGCCTTCACCACACAAATAAAATAAAAGGGGGCTGGAGTTAAGCACTGACTAGTAGGAATCACAAGCTTTAAGCCCTCATATGACCAGTTTACAGTCAATTGTAAGGATTTCAATGGGGGCCCTTTCGGATCCAATGGAATACTTTGTTCTGCATAAAAATGCACGCTTCAACAAAATACAGACAAATTCTAAATATATGAATAGAAAAAAAACACAGATGCTAAACATCACGATCAATACGATGAATGTAATTCACCAAAACAACTTTACATAAACCTTTGCAAACAAATGAGCAGTAATATCATATATTATTATGGAACTCAATGAAATACAATGATGATTGGGCCTTGCTTATATAGCCAAGGAATATCAATCTAAGAACCAGTTAAGGTTGTAGATTAATCCATAAATTAAGGAAATAACTAATTATCAAAGAACTAGTCAAGTCCACAGATTTATGAGAGAACTAGACATCAAGGATCTAGTCAATACCATAGATCTACGAAAGAACTAGTCAATACCATAGATCAAGGAAAGAACTATACCTAACAACTAGATAATATCTCCTAATATCTAAATAAATAAAAAGAAATATCCACACACATAAGTGGGTGAGGAAAAATACGATAAAGGTAAATAATGTACCTAGGTGAACATGAGCTAAAGTAAATACCTACTATAACAAAACTATAATAGAACACCTAACATTAATTTAACATGTTTTAGGGTTCGATTGGTATAAATGATTCCAAATCTAGCCCTAATAAATTTCCAATTGTCACATTAGGTTTATTAGGGATCGATCGGTAGAAACATGGGAAAACTAATACTCGACTCTCAAATAGGCCACTATGAAAATGTGGAAAACCGTCATGTTTTTCAACATGCTAAAAAACACGGTGCACTTTTCAGCATGTTGAAAAACACACTGTTTTCCATCTTGACGAAAAATACACTGTGTTTTCCATCTTAACAAAAAACACACTATGTTTTCCATCTTAACAAAAAATAGACTGTGTTTTCCACATATTAATCACTAAATAGTAATCATAACAGTCAAATCATGATTCAAAACACAATGTGATTTTCATTGTGTTGAAAAACACTACAGGTTTTTCAACGTGCTAAAAAACAAATTGTGTATTTCATCAAGATGAAATACACATTGTGTTTTTTAACATGATGAAAATCACATTGTGTTTTTTTATCATTTTTGGAAAGGTGACGGTTTCTTTTACTTACAAATATTAATTCTAATTTATTATAATATGATGTATATTTAGATTATTCATTAATTATTAATATTCATATCTACGATCATACATATACATAATTGGAGGATAGATCTATTGGAACATGTTCTCAATAGAATAAGGCATGAGAAAATGAGAGAACTTAGATCTTTGAGTAGTCTCAAAGCTAATGCTTTACAAATTTCAATATGTATCTCTTTATAAAACTATAAGATAATTCTTAATTTGGAGAAAAATAATTAACAATGTGTCATGTTCAAAAAAATCTTCTAGAAGAAAAAATGTCTTCAAACTCCACTATATGGTCAATATATCTTAAAATAAAAAAGAGAAAACCTCCAAGTGATAGTCAAAGTCAATGATGAAAACTTGTATTGATATTTCAAGTAAGTAACATTGATTTTTTAAATCCATTTTGGTATTAACATAAATATTTGATAGAGTTGTAATTAAGTTACTCTAACATTATTAAGAATTATGAATGAAAAATAATTTAAAAAACATTACATCTTCAAATGTTTTCTAATAGGTCAAAAGTAATTGAAAAAGTATTGTCTCCAAATGCTTTGTCAATAAAGTAAAGTATTTTGATTTACACTTTGATTCACAACCACAGACAAACTTGTTGATGAATTACAGTAACCAAACTTAACAAACATTTGAGAAATTAATAAACATGGTTTTAAATCAAATTAGTTAGATATTCATATTTAGTGTGACAACAGAAAGAAAAATTAAGAATATTTTCCTTTCCCATGGTTGAATATAAAGAAAAATAATGAAAAAAAAACAATAACCGGATTATATATTCGTGGTGGTGCTCTGGTTTTTGATGTCAAGTTACCTATGCGTCCACGTTCCAATGTGTGCTATGGAAATTAAAAAACTTTCCTTCCTAACAAATGTGATTCCTTCCTTGTAAAACTTCAACTAGTCTGTGAATGGCTTCCTCTTAAAACATCCACTGGAATCACTTTATCCTCTAGTTTGCGACAGAATGAAATAATGGAAAAAGAATGTACATGTTTAATAGTGGTTTGGAAATTGTTCAGGTGGTTTATTGTACCACGAAAAGTGAAAACCGGCTTCATTAAATGTATTTTACCCCTCACGAGTGGCGGCCCACTGAGCAATCTCTGTAAATTATCTTTTGTACGCGTGAGCAAGTCTGTCATGATTTTACTCCCTCCAGCACCAAGGTTTCTTTCCATGTCATGCCTTTTGCATGCACATGTCATGGGGAGCATGGTAATTTTTATGGGTGCCGCACATACATAGGTGCAAATTGAGTAGAGGGTAGCCGTTTCTAAAGAAACATCACATAGGTAAGGGGAAATGTCAAGTTGAGGAATGACTGATTCAAAAGTTCATTTGTGTGCTCATGTGGCACATGGATTGGTCATGAGAGGGAAATAAAAATCGTCGGTGATGGACAAGAAAAAATTTAATGGAGACTTGGTTGTGGAGTATATGGGAAGTAATACAAGTTATATTTGTGAGCGGGATTTTCTAGAGGCCTGTTGTGATTGGAAATAAGAAAATGGGACGTGACATAGATGATTACTTGCAATATGTTTGAGGTTGTGACCGTTGAATAGAGGAATTTTAATTGATAGTGCAATACAACACATTGTTCTGCCTTTAACCGTAGTTCATATATCAGGATATGGATACCTGACCTATGTCCAACATAATATTTTATCATGTCATATCATAATTATTTATGATTTCATATTATTATTGGGTCAGCTTTATGTATTTGGATAATATATTAAGGTGTATATATATGAACTAGAGAGTATGATATTTTCATTATATTAAACACTTGAGTCTTATTGTATGGTTTGTAGGTTGCCCCCTCAAAGTGAACAAGTCATTCTACTTGCATGTTGAGATCATTTATCTATATTTTGGTGTTCTATTGCTACTGATATTCAAATGTATATAAGTAATTTATTTACAATTGGTATCAAAGCTTGATCTCGGCTAGATTGTGTTAAAACCCTAATTTTGAAGATTCAACTTTATCTCAAAAACAATAGTGATTGTTTTTGCAATTTGTTTCCTAGTGTTGTGAAATTAGTCAAGAAATATCCTCTCCAAATCTCAATATTTTTTACATATGTTGAAAAATTTACATTAGTTTTAGGGTTTTTCATAAATTTTCTACCTATGCTACAATTGTGGGAATTTTTCCAAGTTTCTTATATTTCTAGAAATCTTCCCATAAATTAGCTAGGGTTTTTTCTCCATGTTTCCCTTTATCTAACCAATAAACCTTTATAAAACCTCAAACCCTAAATTTCTACCCTAATCCTTACATCCCAAGACCAAAACCATACATTATGACCCAAATATCAACTTAAGGCCAAGGTAAGGGTCACGAAACTCCAAGAATGACTAAAAATAAGGAATGTGTGGATTTAGAATATTCAAGTTTAGAAGTATCAAAGGTATTCAATCAACTTCAGAAATGAGTTAATAATATGGTGAGTAAGGTTGACCTCAAAAAATAGATTCTTCTACTAGAGGGTAGCCTCAAGAGTGAAATGAATATGGGGTTGAATTAATGAGGAAGGAGATGATGCTTTCTCTTTCAAGCATGAATATTAACATGAATTCCTATTCTATTCATATGGGTTCCTATAACAATGGACACCCATATCCAAATCACACCAACCAAGGATGATTCTCTGCATAAATTGGTTTATCTTATAACCAATGATGTAACATTATTCCAAAAGTGGAGATGTGCAAGTTAAATGAGAATTATACAATCACATGGCTCAACCAAATGGAGAATTTCTTTGATTTACATCAATTCCTAAATAGAAAGAAGGTGGTAATGACATCCTTGTACCAAGAACCAAAAAAATTCATTTGGTATAGATAAATGAGTTAGAAAAATAAAAAGAAGGGTATATTTGTTACCTTTTCTATGGTCACTCATGAGATCTAAACACACTACAGTAATATATGTACAAAGAACTATTTTGGCTAGATAGCCGAGATATAACAGAAAAGTTTATTCAAGGACTATATCCAATAGTTCGAAAATCTATCCTTACTGGTGAATGAAATATTAGAGGATCATCTATATGATCTCTTCTTAGATGGACTCAAGGATACCATCCAACATGATGTTTAACTTCTTAATCTAGGGTTGATATCATAATCCATTATCATTACTCAGCGTGTGGAGGAAAGAGATATGGTAAAGTGAAGGATCTTATCTAATCATAAGGACCACACAAATCTAGCACCATATTTTCCCCAACCAATAGGATTGAATTCTCAACAAATCAAAGAGAAACAAGTGAAGGGCCTATGTTAAAATCATGACAACAAGTGGAGAAAAGGGCATAAATGTTATGAGAAGAATTTATTCTACATTGAGGGTCCTAATGAGGAACAAGATGAAGAGGAATAAATTGATGTAGAGGAAGAGGTTCTTGAGATCAAGGTTGAAGAATATAAACCAACTATCTCTTTTCATTCCAATTCAGAAATCAATGCCCCATAAACACTTAGGGTTTTTGGGTTAATGAAGAAACAAAGGGTGACAATACTAATTAAAT
This sequence comes from Taxus chinensis, assembly GCA_019776745.2. Lineage (NCBI taxonomy): Eukaryota > Viridiplantae > Streptophyta > Pinopsida > Cupressales > Taxaceae > Taxus > Taxus chinensis. Next base: position 244,712,717 of record CM034150.1, on the reverse strand, counting down.
TAAGAAATACTTATCACTTCATAAATCATAAGTTGGTCATCCACTTAAATATTTTTGTTTATCCAACACAATAATTTCAGGTCATGTTTGCAGATGGAGGTAAAGTTAGATGTTCAAGAAAATACCATAAGCTTATTTATGGAAGATTAACAGCTAGAGGTCCCCATGCATGCCATTTGAATGGGAGGAGAAAAAATTATGTTGGGGGTTCAATGGCTTACTACTTTAATAATGGTGAAGATGAAATTCCAAGATTTTTTCAAGCGATTCCATTTTGAAGGGAGGAATTATGAGTTACAAGGAATGAAGGCTAAAGCTCCATAGTTGGTAAGTTCTCATAAAATGAAAATAGTTCTTAGGAAGGGTGCAGATGGGTTCGTGGCACAATTTTTCTCGATGGAAGCCCAACCATCAAAATAACCTATATTGTTATATTTACAAGCCATTATTAATGAGAATTTAACTATGTTTGGGGATATGCCAAAAGGGTTGCCACCTAAAAGAGATCATGATCACATCATTTAGGTAGTACTAGGAATCCAACCACCCAATATTTGACCTTATACGTATCATTATCTCTAAAAGAGTGAGATTGAGAAGATTGTAAAAGAGATTATGGAAGCGGGTATTATTCGCCATAGTAAAAGTGTTTACTCTTCACCCATGGTGATGTTCAGAAAGAAAAATGAAGGTTAGTGCATGTGTCTAGACTACATGGAGCTCAAAATATACATAATGAAAGATAAGTATCCTAATCCTTTCATTGAATATTTGTTAGATGAATTATGTGGTGCTCTTAATTTTAAAAAATTAGATCTTCGGTTAGGATGCCATCAAATAAGAATTTGTGATGAATATATCCATAAAACAACATTTATGACACAAAAGGGACACTATGAATTCCTTGTAATGTCATTTGGCCTTACAAATGCACCATCTAATTTCCAGAGTTTGATGAATTCAATCTTCCGACCATTTTTTTGTAAGTTTTTGTTAGTATTATTTCATGGTATACTAATCTACAACAAGACTTGGGAGGAGCATTTAAAAAATGTCAATAAAATATTGGACACTCTTAAACAACACCACCTTTATTCCAAACCCTCCAAACATGCTTTTAGGGTAAGAGGGGTAGAATATTTGGGTCATTTCGTGTCTTATGAAGTTCTAAAAGTGGATCCTCATAATATCCAAGCTATGGTGGATTGGATGGTTTCTAAAACCCTCTAAAACTCAAGGGATTCTTAGGTATTATGGATTATTATCTCTAATTTTTGAAGAATTATGGTAGAATTGAAGCACCACTCATATCCTTGTTGAAGAAAGACTATTTTAATTGGAATGAGATAGTAACCCAGACATTTGAATCATTAAAGAATGACTTGTGTACCACTCAAATTTTGGCTATCCCATACTTCTCCAAAACCTTCATTGTTGAATTTTATTCTTAAGGGTGTGGCATAGGCATAGTACTTATGCAAGAGCATTGTCCCATTACATTTGAGACTTGTTAGCTAAAAGGTAATAACCTATAAAAACCAATTTATGAGAAGGAAATGATGGTTATTCTTCATACAATCAAATAGTGGAGGCCGTATCTCATGATTAATCGCTTCAAGGTAAAGAAAAATCATGAAAACTTGAAATACTTATTATAAAAAATACTCTCATATGAAAAACAACAAAAATGGTCACTAAGGTGTTGGGATATGAATTTAAGATCATTTTTAAAAAGTAAAAGAAAATTTGGTAGCCAATGCACTATCCAAGAGAAATGAGTCAACAAAGGCATTATTAAATTCCATGTCCATACTACAAGAATATTGGGTTGATCAAGAAATATTTGAATGGAAGAATGACATAGAGACCCAAAATCAAAATCAAAATCTCCAACAGGATCCAAGTACTTCTAAAATATTTGTGTGGAATGGGAATGCATTGTGGTATAAGGACCAGTTGTACTTATGCAAAAAATATACCCTTAATAATCATGTTATTAGAGCTCCATGCCTCTCAAATGGGTGGCCATTCCGGATTCCTAAAAACTTATCACATTGTAATGCTCGCTTCGAACTACGACTTGAGACCAAGAAACAAACTAGGATTAGCTAGGAAAATTATGGAATAATTTATATATATATATATATATATATATATATATAAGAGTGTTTGCAAGGAAGGTTGCAAGATCATAGTTAGCACAACCAGATAAGGATTAAAAATCAAGACTGACTTACAACAATTACTTCAAGCAAATAATATCGACAAGGCACAAGGTCAAAACAAGAGGTTAAATTCATCACTTCGATTAGGAGAGTGAAATCTCACTCATCTCTGCCTGAACAGGCTTACAAGGTTTAAATTAATTTTTTACACATTTAGATTCATAAAAACTTTCCTAAATCATTCCCATTGGATAGGAAATTTCCTCACCTTTCCAACCATATAAATAAGTCCTCCTAACTCCTTATAAAACTCAAGTTATGGGTGGGTGGAGTTTCTAGGGCAATTTTTCCCTAGAGGGACACATGTCAAAAGGAGGGGGAATACACCTTGGGTGGTTTGACGGGTCACAGGGCGGCATAGGGAAATTTTCCCATCACAAGCTCAAAGGCCAAAAGCATTCCAAACCCCCTCACATCTCGTGAGGACACGTGTCGAGGCCTGGCGCTAAGCGGAGAAGGGAGAAGGGAAAGGTGGGGTGACGGGTGGTTTTGGTGCCTTGCACCAAACAAAAGGGGAAAAAGGGGGAATAAGGTACGCAGGTCTGCACACCCATGAAGGGACAGGGTCTGAGAGGGAGGCAGCGAAGCAGGCTGCAAGAAAATTTATGAATTTCTCCCTAAGCTAGGAGAAATGCATAAAGGCGAAGAAGGGTCTGCCCTTCCACCTCCACCCCTAAGTGTCATGTGGAACGCCCCCATTGGCCGCGGGCCGGAAGGGCCCAAAAAAAAATTGTTCCTAAATTTTTTTTATAAATTTTAGTCAAAAAGGGAAGCACGCCTCCATCATAGCCACAGGGGGACATGTGGCACCCTCTGATTGGCTGTAGGCCGGCAGAGGGAAAATGAAAATTTTTCCCAAGCAAAATTTTCAAAAGCATAAGTTTCAAAATTTGAAAGAAGTCCACTCTTCCACCATTCCACATGGCAGCATGTGATTGGTTGCAAGGGTTATGGGGCTGCGGAATTTTTGGGGAAATTTTTCCTAATGTTAAATTTTGATTTTTATATAGTTAAATTAATTTTTGGATGACCATTTTGGAGTAAAACTTCAAATGGCCATAACTTTTGATAGAAAAGTCAGTTTTGGGCAAACAAGGACTTCCCGGAAATATCTTGGAGGCCTCTTTGCACAGAAATCATCAATTTTGGATTTTGATGAAGTTTAGAAGGTCAATTTTATGAAATCGATCTGCAGGATTTTAATATGTGATCTGGCAAATTTTCAACTTATAATTTTTTATAAAATTAGAACTCCTCCTTCACTCTACATGTCAAACAAACATGGAGGATCAGTCTAGGGAGGGTTTAGAGTATTTTAGTGAAGTCAAATTTTCCAATTTGTTTGAGATTACATTTTTTCGGCAATAGATGGAAAAACGACTGTGTAAGTTCTTGTTTGAAATTCCTTGAGTTTTAGAGATTCATTCTTGACTGTTTTAGTTAATTTGGGTTCCTTAATTCTTGATAAGTATGAATTTAAAATTTCATAACTTATTGTTGAGTGTAATATCAAACTGTTCATTTTTATTAAAACGTGCATTGCCAAATTTGAGTTTAAAAATAGTGAGTTGTCTCTTTTAATTTGAGTAACAATTTGGTCATTAGATGAATGCATAGTTTTCTAAATTTGTCCAATGCATTTGTTTGGTAAATCATCCATTCAATCCAAAATTAAGATGCATTTCTGATATCAATTTTAATATATATTTTACAAGCTTGTCACACTGTCTTTCTTATTTCTCATTCAAACAGAATCTCATTCTTGGACAGCAATTGAATCTAGTATACATTACAAGTTTGAATAGATATTGAAACATTCATTTATCAACAAATACATCTTACAAATTTTCTCTATTCATAATTCAATAACACTTTTACAACTGCTCTCTTTTCTGATTTGAATTGGTACAAAGCATGGAATAACATTTACATTTTCTTTCCAAAATAAAACAAAGATCAAATATACTTCTTCTTTACATTCTCAATTTCAATTTTATCTTCCATTCTGATTCCATAACTTCACATTACAAAAACAATACATCTCATCCACTCAAGGTGGGAAGGGTTACATTGAATTACTCAAAGGGAGATGACTGTCAAACTGTAATTTCTTCTCCAAACAGTAGCATGTTGAATTCTTCTTCTTTGCAACTTTGATCACAACAAGGAAGGGGGAAAGGAAACGCTCTCCACCTAACCAAGACATCCAATGGGATAGGAGAAGCCATCTTTCCCCATTGGCCACCGAAACCCAACCATATTGAAATGGAGCATGAATATCAACACATGGAAACAAAGGCTTCTATCACATACAAGAAACATTCACATTGCATACAATCAACAAAATGCACAGTTCAAAAAAAAGATAGCAGTCCCCAACTGCAGTTGAAATAATTCATACAACACATAGGCTTGATCAAGCAAGCCAACAAGAGAAAGGACTATGGGGAACTCCTTATGCCTCCCAATTTGGAATTGGGCATCCACCAAAATGCATACCACCAATAATCAAATCAACCCCATAAACCTTATATCTCTTAACCCCTCCTTATGCCCCCCCAAAGTTTATCCCTTATGGCCCCCCCCCATAGTAAGAAATACAAGTAGTTTCTTTTCCAAAGTGGATCCCAAACCAAAACTCCCTCCACAATAAAAAAAACTATGTCATTGGTAATCCCTTATGCCTCCCCATATGAAATCCCCACAGCATTCTCCTACACCATGCCCTAAGCAATATTCCCAACCAGCCAAGAATGCAAACACAAACACCATTTAAGCATGCATGCAAGAGAAGGAAAGAAAATTAAATACAACTCCAGATCCTACCTCTCCATACTGAAGTTTTTTCCAAGCTCACAAGCTTTCCAAAATGTCAAAGTGCAGTCCAAAACCAGAAAGTATAAGCAAGAAAAAAGACTCCAAGATCTTCTTCAAACAAGTTCCAAAAGAAAACAACAGAAAAATGTGCCCCCAAGAGGAAATAACAAAGTTTCAACAACTCTAAATGAGCAAGAAGCTTCACTTTTATATGAAAGGAAAGAGAGAGGATGATGTGGATCCAAGTGGGATGCCACATCACTTTTCCTCATCCCCAAGAGGAAATCAACATCAACGGACAATCACAATAAATTAAACATGACAAAATCACTTACATACTCCAATTCAACCCATACTCCAAAAAGGAACGCATTAAAAATATGTATGGGAAGTGTAATTAAAACTTACAAATAGTCATTCCAAAATATTATTAAAAAGTATAATTTTGACTCCAAAACCATAGGTATGGTTGGTGGATAATTTTAAGAGGTGCGGGACAAGTTTAACTTGTCCCACAAGCCTCCAAATTTGGCCTCCAAGGTCAAATTCGAATTTCATAAAAGATGGAGTGTTTGACCTTCCAAAATCAGCCTTACATACTCTTACATATTTCTTACACATCCTTACAAATTAACTTACACACTCTTCCAACACTATTATTTAAACTCAACAACTTTATTAATTACATTCCATGTCCCAATTAAATTTAAATAAAATTTAACTATATGACTATCACATTAATCTACCACATTTAAATTAATTAAAAGAAGGAACACATTACAAATAAAATACATACAACAATAATTAAAAAGGAACACATAAATAAAGCACATATCCTATGGTCACATATATTGGAAATCCCCCCCCATGGGAATTCCTAGCAAAACACAACACACACAAACAATACAGTTGCCATGGTGACCTTGTTGAATTCACCTAGAATTTCAATATGGTTAGTCTCCAGTCCCCCGACATTGTTGTGATTTTTAACCTGCAAAATGTAAATACCTCCTTCAGCCTTGTGGCCACATCAGACATCCAAAATGATATAAAAAATATCTCAAAATCATCTAAACACACAATTCGCAACAATATCATTAATTCAACATTATCATTTTTTATTAAATAAATCAACTATATCATCATCAAAATCTATCATACCAGATCTACTCAAATATCCAATATCATAAGTCCAAATCAACATCTATAATATGTCCATGTCACAACAATATATCATCAACTACATATAGAAATGTCTCTCATAATCATCAATCATAATAACTAAATCTAGGTCTAACATCTAACTATCATACTAAAATAAAACATAGTAGTTTCTATAATATGATCAATAGTATCAAAAATCAGTATTGAAAAGTGTCAAAGGGAAGTGGGCACTACACACATAGTTAAACAAGATTTATTCTGTGAAGGGTTTAAAGAAGATGTACATAAATGTATGGCTAAATGCTTAGTTTTTCAGCATAAAAAGGATGAAACTATTAAGTCTTCAATAATTTTGCAACCACTTTCTATTCCTAGTGAGTGATGGGAAGAGGTTTCCATGGATTTCATCACATGATTTCAAAATTTAAAAGGGAAAAGTGTAATTATGGTGGTTTTGGATAGAATCACCAAGTAGGCTCATTTTTGTGCTTTGTCACAGATCCATTTACATCGATTACAATTTCCATATCGTTTATGGATAAAGTTCAAAAGATACATGGAACACCCAAGATTATAGTCAGTGATCTCTATCTTATATTTATTAGGAATCTTTGGACTGATTTATTCTCATGTTTGGGTACTCAATTGGATCGTATTTCATCATATCATCTCCAAATGGATGGACAGACTGAAGTAATAAAAAACATTTTGGATGGGTATCTACGATTCTTTACTTTATATAAACAAGAGAGATGGGCTAAGTGGCTACCACTTGTAGAATGTTGGTATACCATTTAATTTCACACTTCATCCAAAATTTCCCCATTCTTGGAATTATATGGTTACCACCCACCATCCCTCACTTCTAATTTAAGGGTCCAACCTAAAGTAAGAGAATTTGAATATCACATTCAACACCAATAGGCAGATCTCTCTAGCCTAAAAGAGAACTTGGTCATGACACAAAAATAGATGAAGAAACAAGCTGATCAACACCATAGTGAATGAAGTTTCATAGTTTGAGACTTGGTTTTTGTGTAATTTCATCCATATAAACAACTACATTTGAAACAATAGAAAAAATATAACAATATTTTGCCAAAATATTATGGGGCTTATTAAGTGTTGCAAAAAATTAGTAGAGCGGCATATAAACTAGAGATTCCTCAGTCAAGTAAAATACATCAAGTTTTTCATGTTTCTTTCTTGAAGAAGTCCATTGGTTAGAAGGTTTCTTCTCAATAAGTATTACCAAAGATTGATGAAGAGGGGTGTATCATATTGGAACATGAAGGAGTCCTATAAACATACACTAAGATTTTGAGGATAAGAGTCATCACCTAGTATATGATCAAATGGAAGAATTTGGACACTGAAGATGCAACATGGGAGGATGAATCAATCTAAGTGAAGCATCCAAATCCCACCAACATTAGAAAAAATGTTGCTTTGAAGGGGAGGGCCATGCTACACCTTTAACCCTAGTTCATATATCGGAATATGGATAGTCGATCTATGGCTAACATAATATTTTAATCATGTCATATCATAATTATTTATGATTTCATATGCTTAGTGGGTCAGCCTTAGGGATTTGGATAATATAGTAGGGTATAAATAGGACCTAGAGAGTAGGATATTATCATTATATTGAGCACTTGAGTCTTATTGTATAATTTAGAGCTTTCCCTCTCAAAGTGGCTAAGTCATTCTACTTTCATATTGAGATCATTTCTCAATATTTTTGTGTTCTTTGGTGTTCTATTATTGTTGATATTTAGATTTATCTAAGTAATTTCATTACACACATAAAGGGTTTATATTATGTATTATACTAATCTAAGCTAATGAAATGAACCTAACACCTAGTAATTTCATTAATTATTTAATCTACACAAAACATTGTGATAAATAATGGATGGAAAGCTTAAAATAATGTGCGTCAAACAATAAATCCAATGAGAAATGCAAACCTCCTTTGTTGGCTAGATGTTCTTTTTAATATTATATATATCCTTTGTGAACCAAACATAACTAATTGCGACCAAAGAATTCTCCAAGGAAGAATAATATATCTCACCAATATGGATTGATTGCCATTTTTGGTTCCTCTCTTACTAGTCTTTTCCAAGTAGAAAGGGGGTTTGAATTAAGCTTTCCAATAACATAAAAATGCTCTTATCAAGCATAAAGGATGTACAAGGTGTAATATTGGTAGGAAGGTACTAAGTTTCTTATGTATATTTCCAATTTGGGAAAAACTTCCAACCTAGTGAATGGGGGATAAAGGGAAAGTAGAATTAAAAATGGATACGAATGATTAGAAGAGATTAATTATAGATTATCAACTCATGCCCGAGTTAGGGGTGATTTAATTAGTCAACTAGGATTAATTAATAGGCCAAATTATTCTCAAAGAAGCCATTTGGAGGTGATTTAGAAGCAAATTAGTATAATTTGAAGGGTTTGAGAGGGGGTTTAACCAATAAAAATGTTTATTGATTAAATAAAAGATTGATAGGCTTAATTAATTAATAATGGTTAATTAATTGATTAAAAGAGGATTATAAGTAACAAAGTGTCGTTAATTAGCATCCAAGATGGGGGGGAAGGCTAGTTAATTAACGAAGTGTCATTAACTGACCGCAGTGATGGGGAATGTTAGCTAATTCGCAGGAAATAAGTAATTATAATGAAATGATGGGAAAGAGGATAATTAGTGTAATTTTAGTATTAAAACTATGTAGTCATATTTAGATACCTACATTTTCCCCTCTTTGATTGTGTGTGGTGCAAGTGACACCACTTCAAATATAGTAGAAAATTTAGAAAACTTTATTGGTAAAAGAAAAATTAGTAGGATGAATGATGTTGCCCCCTTGTCGATGGGGTGATATTAAAAGGAACGATAACCAGATCGTACCAAGCCAAGAACACAGATGTTAATCAAACACCATGATCTATAAGATGAAAGTAATTCGCCAGAATAACTTTACATAAAACCTTTGCAAACAAATGAGTAAAAATATCATATATTATTATGGAACTCAATGCAATACATTGAGAATGGGCCTTGCTTAAATAGATAAGGAATGACAATCTAAGAACCAGTCAAGGTCGTAGATCAAGCCATAAATCAAGGAAATAACTAGTCATCAAAGAACTAGTCAAGACCATAGATTTAGGAGAGAACTAGACATCAATGATCTAGTCAATACCATAGATCAAGGAAAGAACTATACCTAACAACTAGATAATATCTCCTAATATCTAAATAAGATAAAAGAAATATCCACACACATAAGTGGGTGAGGATAAATACAATAAAGGTAAATAAAGTACCTAGGTGAACATGAGCTAAGGTAAATACCTACTCTAACATATATAAGAGGTCGATTGACACTTGAAAAGAAGAGAAGAAAGACCATGTGAGAATACAAGTAGATTGTAACAGTAAGAGATTATTTTCTTAATAGATCATGTGGAAGAAAAAATCATATTACGAGAAGGGATTTGAACTTGGCTTAGTTGGCCATTTTTGGAATCAATTGATTGAGTAGGATCTCGTGCCTCAAGTGGAAGAAGCAAGGGAAGGGGGAATAATTGAAAGATAATAGGTAGAAAGTTAGTTAGAATGGAAGTGGGAAGATCGTGACATAGTATACGTACCATATTGGTTCAGAAATACCTTTTTATTTGATATAAGCATAAGACAAAAGGATAACATGACATGAAGATCCATAACACTGATTTTTGTACAATGCTTAAGGACAAACTCTAATAAAAATACATAAAGAAATGTATTACAAGATGCTGAGTTGTGGAGCTCATTTACTTTAGATTAACATGGTATATTAAACTTGCAGGAAAGCACAGTAACTGACATTGTTTATGGAGGGACCAGCATAGGTCAGTTATGACTGGCATTAGTCAGGCAAGGAGGAACTGACATTGCTTACAGCTGACTGATGTCGGTTACCTATGTATGGGTGTTTTATTTAACTCATGAGAGTTAGACATAATTTTAGTATTAAAGCAGATCTATGGGTTGTAATTTCATGGCTAAGTTCCCTAAGTTTGTATATGTCTATATAAGCATAAAAGATAGGGTTTAGAAGAAAGAGGATAAGAATTGATTATTATTGTGATAATAATTGTGAGAGAGAAAATTCTTAGAGAAGAAAGAGAAGCTTGAGAGAAAGAAAGTACTGTATATCTAAGAGGTGTGGAAGATTGTAGATCTTCAATTTTATATCTTCTTAAAGCTTTGGATAATAGATTATCTTGTTTCTTGGTGGATGTAGCCCACATCGGGTGAACCACATTAAATCTGGTGTTGATTTATATCTCTTGTTTTTTATATTTCTTCTGGTAAAATATCCACTTTTATTACATGTTTGCTTAGATCTGATATATTATCTGTACAACCTTGTGCTAACCCCAACATGAGAGAGTAAATAAGCAAAAATGCAAACAAATAATGTCTAAGAAAGTTGTACCAATATTTTTGTTATCCAGCTTCAATTTCAAAATGTTTGAGTTATACGGCAAGAGTTAAAATGATGCCCCAAGCAAGGATACATGTAAGGGAATAAACGAAAGACATAAAACTCCCATGAAAAAGTAACCTGCACTATGAAACTGCCCCAAGCAACGATATATTCGGGGAAGAAAAACGCAAGTAAACCAACTTTGTTGATGAAGGAAGATCACAATATGATCTGCATGTCATGTGCAATTGTATGCAATGAAAAGTTGCAGAAGCTACGGAATGAGGAAAAATAACCTCAAAGCTTTGCTTTATTCATCCATGCACCATAGGATTAGAGCTAAACAAGAGAAAGTAGCATGCAAGCATTATAACTTTGACAAAAACATCAACAACTAACATGTATACTACTCTCTATTCTATGAAAGCTTAATGAAAGTGAACCTAGTTAGATTCTAAGCAATCAAATTGTGTGTTGTTTACTCCATGAGGGTGAATGAATCTCACTAAATGGCTACATGGCCAAGTTTAGCTATTTCAATACTAACCTAACATGGGTGCAAGATGAAGTTGTTTTGATGGTGGATGACCCAAGATCAAATGCCTTATTAGCTTGGCTAATGCAAATGAGCTCTTAAACTTTCTTAGGCTTGTTTTAGCTTTATCTTATGTAAAGTTGTGGTTTGAATGGGTAGGCTTAGCCTTGTATTTATAGTTTTCCAGCTGGGAGAATTTGGAATTTGGGTGCATGTGGGACTAAATCTCAAAAAGCACTCTTAGATTAGATTAGGATAAACATGCTTTAGGCTTAGTTAAGCTAGGATTAGGCTAGTTAAACTTGATTAGCAAGTGATTAGAGACTCATTAAGAGTTAGGAGGGGTCTGGATAACCAATTGTGACTTACAGATAGCCTACAAAGCCAATAGAAGTGGTCTAGAGAGAACTAAGGAGTTTATGAATGGTCGAAAGAAGGAATGTTTAGATAATAAGAGAGATATTAGCCAAATAAGCTGATTATAGGAGGAATACGACCGAAAAAGTGTCATGAATGGGCATCCAAGAGTGGAGCGAAGTATGGGGATTTAACAAAGTTTCGTTAATTGATTGGATTGGATGAAATGCTAAGTGTAAGCATATTTTAGGTGTCTACAACAATAACTAGCAAGAACTTAAGTAGTAGGATATTTTGTAGGATAGTTTTTTATTTTTAGGATTTTATGTTTTGCAAATGTTTAGGATTTTTAATGTTTTACCAATGTTTTTGGATTTTTGAAGTTCTACCAATTTTTTTGGATTTTTTGAGGTTTTACCAATGTTTTGGGATTTTTGGATGTTTTAACAATGGTTTTGGATTTTTGGATGTTTTTATAAATTTTTAGGGTTTTTTGAAAGTTTTCTGAAGCTATGTATAGGAAAAATTAAGATGCAAATCTACCCCTAGCGAGTGGTGATAATATAAAAGGGATAACACTGTGCATATATACAAGAATAGGGTCATCCAAATCAAGGTCACAAAATATAGGCTCAAAGGTATTTTAAACACATGCGAGGGACTAGCTAGGAAGAAATGACCATGCCCCCATGTGTGAGATGCTTGTGAACAATGAATCCTCCTTTAGCACTAGAAAAAAAAATTTACCAAAGGATTTGTCCAAAGTGCCACAACTCCATGGTTTTTACATTTGGAAGAAATTATTTATCTTTACTAGTTTCGATTTTATTTTATTTTTTCCTTTTTTAATTTTTTAAATGCCCCCAAGCTTAAGAATAGAAACACTTGAGATGCATGATGCTTATAGGTTCACGAAGCTCATCATCATTAGGATATGCAAGTTTGTAGGCATCATAACCAAATTTAGCCACCACAATGTATGGCCTTAGCCAATTAGGCTCAAAATTTACTTTCTTCTCACACTCTTTTGTAGTGTTAAACTAGTTTTCCTTAAGAAAAATATCACCTACCTCAAATTCATGAGGGATGACATGTTTATTGTATCATGAACAAATTTGATTCTGATACACTTTAAGATGGTCTAGGGCATGAAGGCATTTTTCATTAAGGATTTAAAGCTTTTCTATCATGGCTACTCTATATTCCTTGCCTAGTTATCCAGATAATCTCACACGGAGATGATCAAAGAGGCGAGATTGATCTCTAGGGGTATAACAGATTTAGTGCCAAATACCAAGGAATGGGAGGTTACATTAATAGATGTGTGGATGGAAGTGCAATAGGCCCAGAGGGAAGGATGGATTTGGAGATTCTAATTACGACCTATTTTACCAACCATTTTCCTTATAATCCAAACAAGTGTTTTGTTTGGTGCCCTCAGCATGCCCATTACCCTAAGGGTAATAAGGTGTATACCATTTTTGGTGAGTTTTAAAGCATTGACAAAGAACCTTCACTTTTTTATTCTTGAATGATTTATATTTTCAGATACAATGGTAGAAGGGATGTTTTAACGATAGATGATGTTGTTCATAATGAAATTGTAAATCTAAGCACCTATAACATAAGTGACAGGAACAACCTCCACCCATTTAGTTAAAAACTTAGTGGGAGTGATAATGTGTTTATGGCCATCAAATTAGGTGGGGGTGAGTTTTCCTATAAAATTGAGTCCCCATTTATTAAACGACCCCGGTGTTGTGATATGATGTAAGAATTGAGATGATGCATTGATCAAATTGATGTATTTATGACATAGGACACATTTATTCACATACTAGAAATAATCTGTTTCCATAGTAGGCCACTAGTATCCCACTCATAAATTTTTCTTCACGAGGACTATGCCACTTGTATGAGCACCACATATGCCTTCATGCACATCTTTGGTTACTTGGATAGCTTCTTAAGAGTTAAGGAAATGTAAAAGAGTCCCATCATAAACTCAATGATAGAGAGTTCCCCCAAGTAGGGTGTAATGGGATATATGTTGGATAAGGGTTCTCTTTTGGAAGTGGGAGAAGTTGGGTGGGAAAGTACCATCCTACAGGTAGTTATAAATATCGATGTACTAGGGGGAAAATGGACTGACAACTTCACATACCAAATATGATTCTAGCATGTCATAGGCTAGTACCATTATATGATTAATAAGGAATTAAAAATATCTATTATCTGGTGATAAGTGTAACAAGGACCCGATGATAGCCATAACATCCACTAATTGGTTTTACATGCATGGAACTTGATGGAAGGAAATCAGAACAAATTACTCTTTCAGGGTGTCCACCATACATTTTTATTGGACAAAATTCTCATCTTTTCCTTTGTATTCTTCATTCACCTATTTTATGATAGGTTGCGAGTCACTTAAAACCTCAACTTGTTCGATGTTCCATTTGATAACGACTTTAAGTCCTACAATGAGATCTTCATATCCGGTAATGTTGTTTGTATATGGAAAGTTGGAGTCTAAAAGCTCATGGGATGATATGTCATGTGGGATTAATAAGGACTATTCCTACCCCTAAGCCATTAAATATGAATGCATTTTTTACATGAAACCTTCCAAGGAACATGATTGTTCGATATATAGAGAATGAAAGCAGTTATGGTCAGCTACTTACAAACATTATAATATAATATATTACACACAAAAATGATAAAATCAGCTAGCTGGTCAAGTTGTAATATGGGCACAAATCCATTTTAGTAAGTGGTAATTGACGATTTAGTGTAATTTGTCACAATCGTTTAGTCAAAATCAATCCATGTCTTGTTGCCATTCACTTCCTTCTAAGTACAGTGAGTTGAAGAAAGGTATTTGGAGATGAAGTTCAAATATATAAATTATCTTGGTATGGTTATTCCCAACAGTTTCACACCCATGGTAAAGTTTCCGAAACTCATAGATATACAGTTCAAATATCCCATTTTTCAATTTGTCTATATTTGAACTCGTATGCACACCATAAGGTTTGGATAAGGTATTTCATTGAATCATTTACTATACTTTTTAGCATCTAAATTGTACCAAGAGCGTGCCTATGATAATTGGGTCAATAAATCATTTACTTTTATGAGAAGAAAAGTTCATATCGGCTACGGTGGTACAAAAATTATCATAAAATAGATTACACCAAATATTGATAAAATCAATAGTTGGCAAGTCTGGGCCCTAGTGGGCACAAATATCATTCTTTAGCAGATGTGGTAAAGACAATGGCAGTGTAATTTTTGACATGTTTTTCAATCAATCATAAGTCATGGCTAGAATTTTACCTTGCAGGCTACGTAGTTGTTTGAGTTTTTTAAGAGGAGGCATCTTAGTTGTAGATTAAGTAAATTTGGTAAGATCCACTTCCATATTATATCCCACCGAGTTTCAATGAAGCCCATATAAATTTACCTGAAACTCATAATATGAAGTTCATTATCCCATTAGGGTTTAAATGGACCTTCTATATTCTAGAATCCATTTACCATAGATGTAATGAACATATTTCATTAAATCATTTACTATACTTTTTAGATATTCCAAGGATACAGAGTTTTTAGAGTTCAATCTGTAGCGAGATATCAGACCTTTGAATATAGTAATGGAATAAGACAGTCTAAATCATCAAAATCATAGATGAAATTGCATATGCATTCAGTTGAAAGTACAAAAAATAGGACATGATAATAGCATACCTACAAAGGTTCACTAAGGATGTTGTCAAAATCTAGGACAAAAAAGTGTTTATCAAATTCTAAAATCTTAATATGTAGAGCATGAAATTAAGAATACATCACTATGAGGGATAGAATTTCATCTCTAGTAGTAGAATCGACAATCAAATCAATGTTAGATAAAGGAAATCCATCCTCAGTTAGAAAAAGATTTGTTGATTGTCCATGTTATTTAAGTAAATGTTGCACGTGGGGATAAAAACTAGATAGTTCTGAACAGGTACACTATGTATGGATGAAATAAGAAATTAGAGCTAATCTATAGGTTTGATGAAGGGCCTAATGCTAAAAACTTTTCCAAGTGGGTCATAATGGGTAACCAAGAATGCTTACATACAGAGGCTCTTAAGGCATAATCATTGTTTGCCTAAGGGATTTGAAAATTAATGCACAACGAGGTTGGTAGCTAATGCCTTACAAGAATGATCCAATCTTGGCATGTATGCATAGGACCTATCATTATCAAATACATTTTTTTTCTAAAATTTACCTTTATTAGGAGTATAAAGTTCAAACTCATACATTAAAAAGCGTGTTCCAAAGCAAATAGAACCTTCAAATTTGATAACTCCATGAGCTCATCGTAAGTACTAATATTAAAATCAATTGGACTCCTCTACGATTAATCTCAATGAATCCTCCCATATGTGTATAATCATAGGGGATGATTGAGTCCCTTGCTCTATTAGAGTCGACAAAAAGATTATCACCAATAGGCTTGTCACTTTTTACATCCTTGCTTATTTTTCTACTTGTTTGTTCAGAGAAGTCACGATAAAAGGTTATAAATCATGGGACTTGCATCCATCAAAATAGACCATGATTTTTGGAATTTGATATCTTGTCCCTAATGTAGAATCCATTTAAAATATTACAATACCATAATGAAATCTAGTTTTATCTTGGCATTTAAAAGTATAGGCCTTAAAAACGGTTGATAGAAAATCCAGTTTTTTTTGGTCCCAGAATTAGGAATAACGTTACGATTATTTTATACCAATGAATTTTCTAATAGGCCTAATCATTATACAAATAAATCAATGGAGAAGTACGTGGATGAAAATAATAAGAAGATTAAAAATTCAATGTCACAATTACCAATTAGAGGTGCATACTGCTATGGTAGCAATGATTGAATAGGTGAAACTTAGGAATCTACTCAATTTAGATTCACATCAAGAAATTATAGGGATATGGATGTGCAGGCACCATAAACAATTTTATGCTTGCTGAAGAAATAGACATAGTGTATCACTAATTGATCTAACAGGCAAGTAAAACCTTATATCTGATTCCATTAAGCACATATATAGAGATATAACATGTGAAAGGAAGATAAATAATGTTATAGGAATATATTATAAAATGAATGTAACACCTCATGTTATCCGCAAGGGTTCGAGGTCCCTAAGAATGGTAAGTCCTTGGTCAAACATGATATATTTTGACACACATAAAGAAAATCTGAAGGGGACGACCTGCATGACCCACGAGCTCACATGGGTGACAGACATGACATAATAAAGGGACAAACAAGCTTGACTCAAATCAAGCGACAGGGTCAAAATGAGGCTAAACAACATAAAAGAAACCAGAGGCCCAAATGAGGAAAACCACGACCCCATGCACATGAAGAAACCAAAGAAATCATGTTCGAAATCCTACAATCAGGAAACAAAGGGAAGGTCTAAAATGGACTGAGCAGGGCCTAGGAAAAATCAAACGACCCAGTGGGCTAAGAAGAAATTCAAGAAACGGCCCCGTAGAACGATTGGTGCTTTACAAATCCAATCGAGACAAGTTAAAGGGTGGGCTCTAAAATGGAATAATTAGTGGAAGCTTCCAGGAGAAGAAACAATGTCAAAGAACCTTAGAGTCTCAAAGGAAAAGACAATGGACCAAGGCTCCAAGTCTTTGGGCTGTAACAAATGACTCAGAACGAGCCCAAAATTGGCTAAGTATAGAGAGTCATCAGAGGCTTCCACGTGTCCAAATGACACACATTAAAAAGTGGGATTCTGGGCAGAGACTCAAACTTGTGCCAGCCCTCCACATGGCCAATGGTCAACAAAGGGAAAAAATGAGAGCGGTCCTTGAAAACCAAGCTAAGTATAGAGTGCAGGAAGAAGGCTACCACGTGTCTTAACGATGCTCCTTCAAAGGTAAAGTCCTGAAGTGCAAAGTTTTTCAAATGAGTGCAGGATAGCTCACCATGTGTCTATGGTCCCAAAGTCTAAAAAGGGACAAAGTTGGGGGGTTGAATAGCCAAAGTAAGTATAGAGAACCAGTGGACTGCCACGTGTCAGTGTGTTGCTATTTCAAAACTAAAATTTCAAAGGCATGGTTTCCAAACAAGTGTCAAGCCTCCAAACGAGTGCTAGGGTCAGAATTTTGGCCACATGTTTAGGAAAAATATAAAGGAACACTGTGGATCCCACAAAATCCACCACGTGTCAGTCCGATGCTATTTCAAAAGTAAATTTTGGGGTGGGTTTCCAAACAAGCGCCAGGCCTCCACATGTCCAGGGTCAGACTTTTGGCCCCCTCCGAGCAAAGAGACTTAGGAAGAATACAAAGGAACCCTATGGAGCTTGCGGAAAGCTACCACGTGTTAGTCTGGCACTATTTCAAAATGAAAGGAATGAGCCATATCTCCAAGATTCGTGAGGCTGCCACGTGGACCCTATATGGGTAGACTCTTTAAATATTGCGCTCCCACGAACCAGAACATCAAATGGCCATATCTTTTGACTGGAAACTCATATTTGGGGCGGGAGAAGACTTTTTTGGAAATGTCTCGACACCCTCTATGCCATGGAAACATAAAATATCATTCTTAATAGGATTTAGTAGGTAAAAATTAGGAAAATGTCTTCTTGGGCCATTAATACAGAATCCGATTTCTTCAACTACTAGATTAGATTCGATTCGATCCAATGTTTTCCTTCTTCAACACACCGAGTAGACATAGGGAACAAGAATCGATAGATTGTAAGAATATTTAACAGGGGGCATTGATTGATGGTGGTTAAACTTTCAAAGTAGGATTCAATGCATATCTCAAGGTGGTTGAAGCAAGATTCTGAATTCTTCCCCTCCTCTCTCTCATTCTTCCTATATATTGTAATGAAGGGGCATATTCAAAGGGTTGATATTTTCTCTCCTCTGGCCCCCTTCTCTTTCTTCCTTAGGGTAGAATGTGGAGTCTAAGCCTCCTCCCATGGCTCTGTAATATGATTTTTCTTGCCTCTTGCCCACTGATGATGTACTGTGTAACTTTTGGAGCAATAAAATCTATTTTGTGATGCATCTGTCTATCCTTGGCTCATTTTATTGTCTCTTCTTACCTCTCGTTGTCACAGGCTATATTATGCATATTCTGACATTTGTTTCAGATTCTGGGGGTTGTGCTTAATGGGTTTCAAAGTGTTGCTCTATGTGAAAACTATCTCTAGTCTGTGGTGCATTTTTTCCACCCTCTCCTCTTCTCACCTCTCTCCACTTCAGGCAGTCAGATATGTGATTCAACCACTTCCTTTTCTGGTGTATCACCGCTTAGTGTAGGATCTCTCTCTCTCTCTCTCTCTCTCTCTCTCTCTCTCCCTCTCTCTCTCTCTCCACCCTTGGAATGGTTAGATTAGGATAGAATAGGTTCTTCCTGCACTGGAGTAGCTTTTGGCAGGTAGATTAGGAAGCAAGAACCGGCTTTCTCCAGAGGTCCATCTCAAGTTTTGCAAGTCCCACAGATTAAGAGATGGTCCCATGTTGTACAATCACACCGAATGCCCCACTCAAAACCTAGGCCATTTGGGGGTGGTGTGATTCTGCACTAAGAGTTTTAGCATGCCCTGTGGGAGAGGTCTGAAGCACCTTACCACTTCATCTTAGTAGGTTGGTGTGTTCCTATTAAGGTTCAGCCTTTGAGGCACATGCAAGAACATCTGGCAACTCCATCTGGTCAAATAACCCATCCTTTGAGTTACATACCTTTCTCATCCATTTCCATCCATTTTTCATTCATCTTTCTTTCCACATATTTCGTTTTCTTCCATTTCATGTAATTTTGCAATCATGACTTCATTTCCTTCTCAGAACTCACACTTACATTAGTAATGTAGTCCACCTCCAACGCATTTCCCAACTCCTCTAGATCAACATTATTATCAGATCCAAAATAATCATGCTTACCCATATGAGCATTGCCAAAACCAGTTTGGCTATGGAGCTTATCAAGAACAAGGGTATGCATGTGATGACAACAATGAAATGGAAGAGGTTAATCTACTAGAGAAGATTCAAAAAATGGAGGCTGTCATGGTTCAGTCAAGAGCCATAGCACAAATGAAGGCATTCAAGATTGGTTGTAGGGCATCTTGTCAATGGGCAGGCCCTTTTCTAGGACATTACATCCCTCAAGAGAAGCTTGAATTCATGGTTAAAATGCTGCCTCAACTTACATAGTGGATTGAGGACATTGAGGCTTATGAGAAAAGTGCGAGACAACCTTATCAATGGGTAAGTTAGTCACCAACTCCCTGTCCTTCATTTTCTCTTTCTCAATCTTTATCATTTCAGCAGTGTCAAGAGTCAAGCCCCTCAGTTTTTACCCCAAGTGTTGATTTCTCTTCTCCATATCTTGATCTTCCACCCCATTTCAATTCTTCTCCCATTTTATTTCCCAAGTAGTCATCCCCTCTAATAAAACAAGAATTTCCACCTCTCTCCCCACCAAAAACAATTGCAAAATCGGTTGAACCCAAACCTATCACTCCTCTTTCTTTCCCAAGCCCATGTTGGGAAGAGACTCAAGAATCCATTCAAGGAAAACAGTAAGAGGTGGAGCCCAACAGAGGAGAAATGCCATACAATCTGAAGAGTTGGGCTATAAAAATTTGGATTTACAAAGATCCCCTTGATGGTCAATCCAATTGAGGAGGTCAGGCTTGAGGATCCAATGGTGGCTGAGGCTGAGTTTGTAGCAGAAGAAGAACAAGAACATGCAGAATAAGATCAGGAGTCTGTTTACTATGAATGCATTGTCCTGAATGGCACTTTGTCTAAAGAAGACGTTGATCTGATCCAAGCGTCAAAGCCAATTAAGGAGGAGGAACAATCAGCTCCAAGTCCCATTGAAGAGGAGCATATGGGAGAGATCAAATTAGAGTCGAAGCCACTCAATGAAGAAAGCATCATTGAAGATTTTTTGCTTTCACTCCAAGGGACTAATTTGATTTGTGAACCCATGATGGAGGAGGACCCATACAATTTTAGAGGCTCAAAGTGAAAAGTAGGCCATGGAAGAACCTTCAGTTCTTCCTCCCACTTCATCCCCTTCAAGTATATAATGTTGAAGAAGAGTTTGAACTTTTAAACTTCATGTTGGAGGATGAAGGGAATCATGGTGAGAAATTTACAGATCAGGAGGACACCATGGAGGAGGTCGAGCACATGTAATAGGACAACAAGGAGACAAATTATCAATCTGAATTGGAGGATTGCTTTCATTTTGAAGATCTCATGGAGATTACATCATTTGATCCTCCATCATCCACCTTCCAAGCACATGAGCTTACTGCCATGAAGGAGGACATTCAAGGACAACAACTTGCACTTCATAATATCTCTCTATGACCAAGGTTGGAAGATATGAATCTTCCATGTTCTTCACAAGAGAAGGAAGGGAAAGAGTAAGAGGATGTCATCATCTCTCTCACACCATCCACCCAGGAAGGTCAGCAAGAAGACTCCATTCTTGGAGTTGAAATTTAGAGTAAGGGGCACATTCAAAGGATCAGACCTTGCCCAATAAGATACGTGACTTCATTGGAGCCAACGGGAGAAGCCAAAACCGGTCATGCTTGCTTCTAAGCATGAGGATGAGCTACAATGTACCAAGGATCGGCTGTAATGCCTCTTCAATCCAAATGAATGAGCAACTAAAAGAGGCATTTGTCTTGTTTCTAGCTGACACCTTGATGATTTGGGTGGGAGGACTAGACTTATGGTCATTTTTTCACTCATCCAAGACAACCATATTCAGCGTCAAATCATTTGTATGGCTGCCCCTTTTGAGAAATGGAAGCTACTTCTCCCTACCTATAACAGGCTTTGTTTAGCCTCCTTTTATCTGGTTAGAGTAGCAATAGGAATAGATTTTGTTTTCAGCAAAAGAAGTGCTTGTGCACACTCTACATGTCTCATTTGAAGCATATATGATTTTTATCTTTGTACATAAGTTTTGTTCATATTGCTCCAGAATGCCAAGGCCAAGCCCTTCAATATTCATGGAAAAAGACCCATAGCTTGCCTGTAACAATTGCAAATTTCAAAATAAAATAAAATTAGAGCAACTAAAGTCCGTCTTCGAAAAATTCCATTTAGGGACAGATGAAAGCCCCGGGTTAAAACAATTTTCTACTCTTAGAAGCCTTGTTTCAATATTTCTTATGAAAATTGAGAGTGCAAATAGTCGAGCTCACTGGATCAAAGGTAGGATTAGCATCAGGCTATTATTCTTTACTCCATGCCTAATGGATGCTTCAAGACTAATGGTACCTTCATCTAGCAGGCAGATGCCCCTGCAAGTCACTAAATTGTTATCCCAATTTTTCCCCCAGGGTAAAATTAGTCACCCACGACCCCACACAGAAGAAACCAGAGAAATCACGTTTAAATCCTAAAATCAGGCAATAGAGGGACTCTACAATGGACTGGCAAGGCCTGCGAAAGATCAAACGACCCCGTGCAAGAAGAAATTCAAGAAACAACCCCATAGAACGAGTCGTGCTTCAAATCCAACAGACAAGTTACAGGCAGGCTCTAAAATGGAATAGCAGGGTCGAGGAGAAGAAATAGTGTCAAAGAACCAGAGGCTCAAAGGAAAAGAAATGGAGAAGGCTCAAAGTCTTCAGGCTCTGCAAATGACTCAGAATGAGCCTGAAATTGGCTAAGTATAGAGAGTCAGCGGAGGCTGCCAAGTGTCCAAATGACACACATTCAAAAGTGGGATTCTGGGTGGAGACTCAAACTTGCGCCAGCCCTCCACGTGGCCAATGGTCAACAGAGGTAAAAAAGGAGAGTGGGCCCAAAATGACTAAGTATAGAGTGTAGGTGGAAGGCACCATGTGTCTTAACGATGCTCCTTCAAAGGTAAAGTCCTGAGTGTAGGTTTTCAAATGAGCGCAGGCTCGCTGTGTGTCCCAGGTCCAAAAATAAAGACAGAGTCAGGGGGTTGAATAGTCAAAGTAGAGGTAGGCCCGTGTCCAGAAGCCACCATGTGTGAGTCTGTGAGCCCACTATTTCAAAAGTAAAATTTGGGGTGGGTTTCCAAACAAGCGCCAGGCCTCCACCTGTCCAGGGTCAGACTTTTGGCCCCACCAGCAAAGAAACTCAGGAATAATACAAAGGAACACCGTGGAGCCCGTAGAAGCTACCACATGTCAGTCTAGCACTATTTAAGAAGTGAAAGGAAGGATTCATATCTCCAAGATGCGCGAGGCCACCACGTGGACCCTGTATGGATAGACTCTTTAAATATTGTGCTCCCGCGACCTGAAACTTCAAATGGCCATATCTTTTGACTGGAAACTCAGATTTGGGTAGGAGAAGAATTTTTGGAAATGTCTTGACACCCTCTACACCATGGAAACATAAAATATCATTCTTAATAGGATTTAGTAGGTGAAAAATGGGAAAACATCTTCTAGGCCATTAATACAGAATCTGATTTCTTCAACTACCAGATCTGATTCGATTCGATCCACGTCATTTTCCTTCTTCAACACAGCTAAGAAGACATAGGGAACTAGAATCAACATAGTGTAGGTGGATTTAAGAGGGGGAATTGATTGATGGTGGTCAAACTTTCAAAGCAGGATTCAATGCATATCTCAAGGTGGTTGAAGCCAGATTCGAATTCTTCCCTCCTCTCTCTCTCATTCTTCCTATATATTCTAATGAAGGGGCATATTCAAAGGGTTGATATTTTCTTTCCTGGCCCCCTTCTATTTCTTTCTTAGGGTAGAATGTGAAGTCTAAACCTCCTCCCATGGCTCTGTAATGGCATTTTCTTACCTCTTACCCACTGATGATGTACCGTGTAACTTTTGGAGCAATAAAATCTATTTCGTGATGCATCTGTCCATCCTTGGCTCATTTTATTGTCTCTTCTTACCTCTCGTTTTAGCAGGGTATACTGTGCATATTCTAATGTTTGTTGCAAATTCTGGGGGCTATGCTTAATGGGTTTTCAAGTGTTACTCTGTGTGAAAACTATCTATGGTCTGTGGTGTATTTTGTCCTCCCTCTCCTCTTCTCACCTCTCTCCACTTCAATCAATCAGATATGTGATTCAACCACTTCCTTTTCTGGTGTTTCACCACTCTCTCTCTCTCTCTCTCTCTCACTCGCTCTAGTGTTCCTTTTCTCATGTATCTCTCTCTAGTGTCCCCTTGGAATGGTTAGATTAGGATAGAATAGGTTCTACCTGCACTGGAGTAGCTTGTGGCAGGTAGATTAGAAAGTAAGAATTAAATTTCTTCAGAGGTCCATGTCAAGTTTTGCAAGTCCCAAAGCTTGAGAGATGGTCCCTTGTTGTGCAATCACACCAAATGCCCCACTCCACACCCAGGCCATTCGGTGGGTGCTGTGATTCTTCACTAACAGTTTTGGCATGCCTAGTGGGACAGGTCTGAAGCACCTTACCACTTCATCTTAGCAGGTCAGTGTGTTCATGTTAAGGTTCAGCCTTTGAGGCACATGCAAGCACATCTGACAATTCCATCTAGTCAAACAACCCATCCTCTGAGTTGTAGACATTTTTCATCCATTTTCCATCCGTTTTCATTCATGTTTCTTTCCACATCTTTCATTTTCTTCCATTTCATGAAGTTGTGCAATCATGACTTCATTTCCTTCTCAGAACTCACAGTTACAGCAGAAATGCATTCCACCTCCAATGCATTTTCCAACTCCTCCAGATCAGCATTATTATCATATCCAAAATAATCATGCTTACCCATATGAGCATTTCCAAAAAAAGTTTTGTTATGGAGATTATCAACAAGGCTATGCATGAAATAACAAGAGTCAAATGCAAGAGGTCAATCTACTGGAGAAGATTCCAAAAATGGAGGTTGGCATGGTTCAGTCAAGATCCATAGCACAAATGAAGGCATTCAAGATTGGTTGCAGGGCACCTTGTCCATGGGGAGGCCCTTTTCCAAGACATTATAGCCCTCAAGAGAAGCTTGACTTCATGGTTGAAGTGTTGCCTCAACTTACACTGTGGATTGAGAACATTGAGACTTATGAGCAAAGTGTGAGACAACCTTTTCAATGGGTAAGTTATTCACCAGCTCCTTGTCCTTCATTTTCTCTTTCTCAATCTTTATCATTTTAGCAGTGTCAAGAGTCAAGCCCCTCAGTTGCTGCCCCAAGTGTTGATTTCTCTTCTCCATCTCCTGATCTTCCACCCCATTTCAATTCTTCTCCCCTTTTCTTTCCCAAGCAGTCATCCCCTCTAAACAAACAAGAATTTCCACCTCCCTCCCCACCACAAAAAATTTCAAAGAAGGTTTAACCCCAACCTGTCACTCCTCTTACTTTCCCAAGCCCATGTTGGGAAGAGACTCAAGAATTCAGTCAAGTAAAAAAACAAGAGGTGGAGCCCAATAGAGGAGAAATGATAGACAATCTGAAGAGTTGGGCTGCCAAATTTGGATTCACAAAGATCCCCTTGATGGTTAAGCCTACAGAGGAGGTCAGGGTTGAAGATCCAATGGTGGCTGAGGCTAAGTTTGCAGCACAATGAGAACAAGAACAAGAAGAATAAGATCAGGAGTCTGTTTACTATGATGTAGTGTCCCCAATGGCACTTTGTCTGAAGAAGATGCTGATCTGATCCAAGCTACATAGCCAGTTGAGGAGGAGGAACAATCAGCTCCAAGTCCCATTGAAGAGGAGCAGATGGGAGAGATCAAATCAGAGTTGAAGCCACTCAATGAAGAAAACATCATTGAAGATTTTTTGCTTTCATTCCAA
The DNA here is from genome assembly GCA_019776745.2 of Taxus chinensis. Taxonomy (NCBI): domain Eukaryota; kingdom Viridiplantae; phylum Streptophyta; class Pinopsida; order Cupressales; family Taxaceae; genus Taxus; species Taxus chinensis. The sequence continues at coordinate 244,687,296 of CM034150.1, read as the reverse complement.
GGGCCTGATTTGATTGATGAACCCATGATGGAGGAGGACCATACAGTTTCAGAGGCTCCAAGTGTGGAGCAGGCCATAGAAGAACCTTCAGTTCTTCCTCCCACTTCATCCCCTTCAAGATATAATGTTGAAGAAGAGTTTGAACTTTCAAACTTCATGTTGGAGGATGAAGGGAACCATGGTGAGCAAGTTGCAGATCAGGAGGACACCATGGAGGAGGTTGAGCACATGCAATAGGACAACAAGGAGACAAATTATCTGTCTAACTTGGAGGATTGCTTTGATGGAGAAGAGCCCATGGATATTACATCATTTGATCCTCCATCATCCACCTTCCAAGCACATGATCCTGCTGCCATGAAGGAGGAAATTCAAGGACAACAACCTGCACTTCATAACAGCTCTCTGGGACCAAGGTTGGAAGATATGAGTCTTCCATGTTCTTCACAAGAGAAGGAAGGGAAAGAGAAAGAGGATGTCATCATCTCTCTCACACCATCCACCTAGGAAGGTCAGTAAGAAGACTCCATTCTTGGAGTTGAAATTCAAAGTAAGGGGCACACCCAAAGGATCAGACCTTGCCCAGTAAGATACATGGCTTCTTTGGAGCCAAGGGAGAAGCCACAACCGGTCATGCTTGCTTATAAGCATGAGGATGAGCTCCAATGTACCAAGGATCAGCTGCAATGCCTCTTCAATCCAAATGTAGAGAAACTAAAAGAGGCATTTGTCTTGTTTCCAGCTGACACCTTGATGATTTGGGTGGAGGACCAACTTATGGTTAGTTTTTCACTCATCCAGGCAGCCACATTCAGTGTCAAATCATTTGTATGGCTGCCCTTTTGAGAAAGGGAAGCTACTTCTCCCTTCCTGTAACAGGATTTTTTTATCCTCATTTTCTCTGGTTAGTGTAGCAATAGGAGTAGACTTTCTTTTCAACAGAAGAAGTGCTTATGCACACTCTGCATGTCTCATTTGAAGCATGTACTATTTTATATTTTTACATAAGTTTTGTTCGTATTGCTCCAGAACACCAAGGCCAAACCGTTCAGTATTCATTGAAAAAGACCCATAGCTTCTTGGACCAATTGAAAATTTCAAAATAAAACCAATGTAGAGACACTAAAACTGTCTTTGAAATAGTCCATTCAGGGACATATGAAAGTCCCGGGTCAAAACAATTTTCTACTCTCAGAAGCCTTGTTTCAATATTTCTTATGAAAATTGAGAGTGCAAACATTTGGGCTCACAGATCAGAGGTAGGATTAGTATCATGCCATCATTCTTGACTCCATGCCCAATGGATGCTTCAAGGCTACTGGTCCCTTCATATAGCAGGAAGATGCCCCTGTGAGTCACCAAATTGTTATCTCAATTTTTCCACTGGGGTAAAATTTGTCCACCACGACCCCGCACAGAAGAAACCAGAGAAATCACATTAAAATCCTACAATCAGGTAACATAGGGGACTCTATAATGGACTAGGCATGGCCTGAAAAAGATCAAATGACCCCGTGCAAGAAGAAATTCAAGAAACGGCCCCTATAGAATGAGTCGTGCTTCAAATCCAATAGAACAAGTTACAGGCGGGCTCTAAAATGGAATAGCAGGGTCAGGGAGAAGAAACATAGTGTCAAAGAACCAGAGGCTCAAAGGAAAATAAATGGTGAAGGCTTGAAGTCTTCAGGCTCTGCAAATGACTCAGAACGAGCCCGAAATTGGCTAAGTATAGAGAGTCAGCGGAGGCTGCCAAGTGTCCAAATGACGCACATTCAAAAGTGGGATTCTGGGTGGAGACTCAAACTTGCGCCAGCCCTCCATGTGGCCAATGGTCAATAGAGGTCAAAAAGGAGAGCAAGCCCAAAACGACTAAGTATAGAGTGTAGGCAGAAGGCAACACGTGTCTTAACGATGCTTCTTCAAAGGTAAAATCCTGAGCGGGTTTTCAAATGAGCGCGGGCTCGCCGTGTGTCCCAGGTCTAAAAAAGGAAAAAAGTCGGGGTTTGAATAGTCAAAGTAAAGGTAGGCCCACAGAAGCCTCCACATGTTAGTCCGGCACTATTTCAAAAGTAAAATTTGGGGTGGGTTTCCAAACAAGCACGAGGCCTCTACGTTTCCAAGGTCAAACTTTTGGCCCTGTTGAGAAAAGAAACTCAAGCAGAATACAAATGAAAACCATGGAGCCCATGGAAGCTACCATGTTTTATTCTGGTGCTATTTCAAAAGTAAAACAAAGGATCCATATCTCCAAGATGCACGAGGCCGCCACGTGGACCCTGTATGGACAGACTCTTTAAATATTGCACTCCCGTGACCCGAAACTTCAAATGGCCATATCTTTTGACTGGAAACTCAGATTTGGGTGGGAGAAGACTTTTTGGAAATGTATCGACACCCTCTACACCATGGAAACATAAAATAGCATTCTTAATAGAATTTTGTGGATGAAAAATGGGAAAATTTCTTCCATGCCATTAATACAAAATCTGATTTCTTCAACTACCAGATCTGATTCGATCTGTCATTTTCCTTATTCAACATGCTAAGCAGACATAGGGAACTAGAATCAACACATTATAGGTGGATTTAAGAGGGGGAATTGATTGATGGTGGTCTAAATTTCAAAGCAAGATTCAATGCATATCTCAAGGTGGTTGAAGCCAGATTCGAATTCTTCCCTCCTCTCTCTCATTCTTCCTATATATTGTAATGAAGGGGCATATTCAAAGGGTTGATATTTTCTCTCCTTCCCCCCTTCTCTTTCTTCCTTAGGGTAGAATGTGGAGTCTAAGCCTCCTCCCATGGCTCGTTAATGTTGTTTTCTTACCTCTTTCCCACTGATGATGTACCGTGTAACTTTTGGAGCAATAAAATCTGTTTCGTGATGCATCTGTCCATCCTTGGCTCATTTTATTGTCTCTTCTTACCTCTCGTTATCACAGGGTATACTGTGCATATTCTGATGTTTGTTGTAGATTCTGGGGGCTGTGCTTAATGGGTTTTGAAGTGTTTCTCTATGTGAAAACTATCTCTGGTCCTTGGTGCATTCTGTCCACCCTCTCCTTTGCTCACCTCTCTCCACTTTAGGTAGTCAGATCTATGATTCAACCACTTCCTTTTCTAGTGTATCATTGCTTAGTGTAGGCTCTCTCTCTCTCTTTCTCTCAATCAAATAGCTAGAACACCAAAACACCACCAAAATTAGATATGAGGTATCCTCTATAACCTTGATGCGTTAATTTATCTTGTCAAGATCATTTTTATTTTTAGACCAAACAATCCAAATATTCCAAGTTGCTCTGCTATGATGGTTTAACTAGGGTTTCAAACCACTTTAGCTTGTTAATGTTTTTTCATAAAAGTATGACAATCAATCCACCTCATTATTTTTTAAAAACACTCTTAGCTCAATGTAAAATCATCCCCCAAATCCTTAAGGCCCCATGTAAAGTGTGTGAGATCATGTGAGCAAAACAAGTTGCCAATTCGAGTTGATTTCCCCTTCTCTAAAGATCAATTTTACCAAAAATCACATAACTTTCAATCTCTTCACAACTTTGACTTGAAACTTGTCATGAAACATCATGAAAACATCTTCAATGCATGCCAACTCACATATAATATTAAATACTTCTGCAACTCTCCAACCACAACAACTTACATGTGCTTACTTAGCTTGTCTTCACCTTTTTGCATCCCAAGGACCTCAAAAAATCATCACACCTCTGAGAAATGACCTAAAACACATCTTACAACTCATATAAAAAGTCAAAATTCTCTAACCATGTTTTATCATGACTATCCTACTCCAAATATCATGTCTCCATATTAAACCACATGTTCTAGGTCTAGGAATAGGCCTAAAATGACCTGACTCAAGCCATACAACCCATGAAATGACCATGATGACTCACTGCAGACGTATATACACCTATAACACATCATACTAACCATTTTTTACTACACACTAACCTTAAACCAACTTAGGAGATCTCATACTATGACCATGCCTACTATACCATTCTCCAAGACAACATATAACTCACCAAATCAAGACACTACCAATCAACCTTCATGTTTGACCTTAGTCCAAACCTCATAGAGAATCATATGACACCATGACATAAATTTCCATTAATGGACTTTGACATCAATGACAAAAACTAGACTCAATGGCCAACAAAGGTAATTATTGTTATAGGATACTTCCTAGCAAGCCATAAAGAAGTATTTTACGTGATCACGAGGATCACCTTTTCCCCTATATTTATCAAATTTAGGGAGATAAAATCTAGGTAGAAAGGGAATTTGTAAAATCTCCTGATTAAAGAGATAAGGATAGTTATTCGACCTAATATTTCTTATTATGTCCAAGGTTATTTTCTTGAAGACCGACACAAGCTTCTTTCATGGACTACAAACTCTTGGTCGAATATTTGGCAACATAATGGTGTGGAAGGTTTGTACACGCAGTTATATTTTGATGTTTCACCACCACATTTTTTAGTGTAACATTCCACATAAGTCACCTTAGGTTTCTAAATACATTGCAGCTCTACTTGTGTCCATGTGGACATGTGAAGCTAGGTTCGTTAATTGATGGCTAAAGTTTTGTAACTGTTGTTGCACGGTGACCCCTTCATTGTGGGGTTCCGGTTGAGATTCATGTGGGGGGTCTTACTCTGGTTCTTCTCCCTCTACTCTAGCTTCGTTTTTGGTTTGAATAAGCAGTATGCAATAGCTAGCTATAGTATTAAAGGATTCTACTTCCTCAATATTTTGTTTAGGTTGTGCTAAGTTAGAAGTATGCCCATGGTGTAGTATGTCCTCAACTATTCGATAAGGAGGAGATTCTGTTCTTTCTTCTTCTTGAGTCACATTTGTAAGGATGGTGGGATTGAATTTAGGTGGCAATTTGGCTCATAACTCTACTACCCATACTAAAACTTGATCTTTGTTTTGGAAGAGGAAATTATCTATACGGGCATGGTCATACTCAAGGGTATCCCGAGGAGTTTGTCCCTCATCTCCATCGTGGTCAACTATTGTTTCCTCTTCATATAATGATCTAAAGTAATACAAAGGAAGGGGTTGGATGCCCTCCTCCTAGGTGTCAATCTTGTAATATGTGGCATGATGGGAAATCATTTTGCAAAGCTTTTGGTATAAGTGTGCAAGTGTCACAATAAATCTAGGCAATAACTAGTAGCATAACAACAAAGTGAATACTTTTCCAGGGGTGTGGAATATATTATGAAATTATTGAAGGAAAATCTATGAATTTTCTAGATAGAGTAACGATTGTAAAGGAAACTTTTCCCTAGGTGAAAAATATCTCCAAAAGTTGTTTGATGGTGTAACCACACAATTTCAACACTCAAATCAAGTTTTGAGAAAACAATATTTAAGTATTAAAAAGGGGTTGATATGATTTTCACAGTGCAATAATTCAAATTTCCATACTTAAATAAATTTTAATAAAAACAAGGCTTAAGTATCAAAAATGGTTGATACAATGCGAGCAACGTAACAAAACAATTTAAACACTTAAATCAATTTTAAGAAAACAAGATTTAAGTATAAAAAATGGATTGGTACAAGGAGAAAAACGTAACAACGTACTTTAAAAACTCAAATAAAGTTTTAGAAAACAATGTTTAAGTATCAAAAAGGGATTGGTACATGGTGAGAAGCGTAACAACGCACTTTCAACACTCAAATCAAGTTTTAAGAAAAAAAAGGTTTAAGTATTAAAAATGGCCAATACAATGCAATTAGCGTAACAACAGAATTTTAATATTTGGATCAAGTTTAAGAAAACAAGATTTAAGTATCAAAAAAGGGATTGTTACAATACAGGCAACATAAAGACACACTTTTAACACTCAAATCAAGTTTTAATGAAAACAAGGTTTAAGTATCCAAAAATGGTTGGTACAATTTTGAAACATTTTAGATGGTACTCTTTTAATAAAGTGGGAGCCAAAAATTTGAACGGGGGTACATCAACAATTTTTTGTAACCAAAAATATGTGGCATAAAATTGGAAAAGTTTTCCCTTATTCTAAAACAAGGTAAAAACTAGGAAAAAGTTTTTCTTAGTATATTAATTTAATATCAATGATAATGGATATGGTCAAGTTGTCCTGATGCCAAAGGGATCCCTATTTTTTTGTTCATTGAACACTCACCAATATCTTGTATGAGGTACACTTTTTAAGAATAAATTCTAAACAAAGGACCATTTCTCTGCAATCAAATTAATGAAAGAGGCCTCATACGGATAACTTTTTTCACTCCTCGGAGCTTTTTCTATTCAAGTAGGTGATGGAGAACTTCCCATTTTTCATCCATATCCCTTAATTTTATGAATACTTTGGGGTTCCTGTATTACTCCTCATAATGATTTTTATGGCTTAAGCCAAAACACTTCCTATAGTTTTAAGAGTATGGGTTTTAGCCCTTATCTAGGCCTATAAATACAATGTGAGTTGTTCTTTCCTATCTTGATTTAAAATGTGATTGACTTAAAAGTCATTCTTTAACCGAGGAAACCTACACAATATGTTAGTATTTTGTTTTGATTTTGGTCTTTGACAAGTGTAATGGTCTTATAAGAAAACAATTAGTAGGTCCCCATATGAGCACAATGTTAGCAAAATATCAAAGACCACAACCATTTATGTTTCTCAAGATCACTTGGAAGCACAAGAGAAGAGCATGCGTGGTGTTTGATCATATTAAACCAACATGAAAATTTTAAACCACCATATCAAGTGTTAGCCATATTTCCAAATGACAATCAAAATGTGTTAGAAAAGCATCCAAAATTATTGTCGTTTTTTATTCTCAAGATCGCTCGAAATTGTAAGAGAAGAGAATACGTGGTTTCAATGAATTTATAGAAAAAAAAGGAAATTTATAACAAATGCTCAAATTTTTAGTACTAATTTAGATAAAAACCTACATATTAGAATCAGAATCATATATAAAACTTCAGAAAATTAAAAATTAAATTTGAATTTTTTTAGAAATTTTGAGAAAAAATAAAAGAAAAACCAAATAAAACGCTAACGCAAGCAGATGAATGCTAGCGCATGCATTCAAATTTTCAATAGAACATTATCCCACGAAAATTTATGGAAACACATAAATATGAACACTGACACAAGTAGATGAATGATAACACACACAAGTAAATGCTAGCATGTGCAAGCAAAGAAAAAACATACATAAATGCTAACGCAAGGAATAGAACATAGTTGCATGAAGACATAATTTAGGGTAACGCTAATGCATGTAGATGAACACACGTGCAAAATTAATGCTAGCACAAGAACAAGGTGACAGTAGCACACATAGATGCACACTAGCGCATTGAACCTATATCTACACAAAATAGATCATAAAGCTCAGATTTTTCTCATCGGGACTAAAATTTGGCAACATTTTTCCTCCTAAATATGCATAAAGAACACTAAAAATGATCAAAAATCAAAGAATTTTAAAAATGGAAACAAATAGCATGTAAAAATGAAGTCTAAACTAATAAAAAATAAATAAAGTGCATGAGACAAAGGGGTGTCCCACTGGGCGTGTCATGTGTATGCAATGTATTAGACTAATGTAACCTAATGAAATGAACCTAACACCTAGTAAATTCATAACTTAGTTAATCTAAAAAAAACACCATGATAAAGCATAAAAGGAAATCTTAAACTAATGTGCATCAAACATTAAATCCAATGAGAAATGTAAACCTCCTTTGTTGGTTTCATGCACTTTTAAATTATAGATGTATCATTTGTGAACCGAACGCAACTAAGAACGATCAAGTAATTCTTCAAGGAAGAGGAAGAGATCTCACAAATATGTCTTGATTTCCATTTTTGGTTCTTCTCTTACTATTCTTTACGAAGTAGAAAGGGGGTTTGAATCAAGCTTTCCAATAACATGAAAATTATCTTATCAAGTGTGAAGGATGTACAAGAATGTGTAAAAGGTGTAAGATTAGTAGGAAGGTACTAGGTTTCTTATATAGGTTTCCAATTTGGGAGAAGCTTGTAACCTAGTGAATGTGGGATAAAGGGAAAGTATAATTAGAAAGAGATGAGAATGATTAATTAATCAACTAGGATTATTTAATATGCCAAATTAAGCTTAGAGAAACCATTTGGAGGATATTTAGAAGGAAATGAGTAGAATTTGAAGGGTTTTAGAGGAGGATTCAACCAATAAGAAGGTTTATTGATTATATAGAAGATTGAAAGGCTTAATTAATTAATAATGGTTACTTACTTAATTAAAAGAGGATTATAAATAACGAAGTGTTGTTCATTTCCATACATGATAGGGGAAGGCTAGTTTATTAATGAAGTGTCGTTAATTGACCACAATGACGGGGAATTTTTTCTAATTAGCAGGAAATCACTAACTATAATGAAATGATGAGAACAAGGATATTTAATGCAATTTTAGTATTAAAAATGCATAGTTTGATTTAGATGTCTACAAAAGGATTAATGGATAAGTAGTAAACTCAAGTTTCTCAATAACAAGTGTACATCTCAAGCCAAATTAAATGAAATTTCCAAAACTAAAAGATAAACCTCAAGTAATAAAATCAAGCATTACTGTTACAAAAAATCCACAATAATAGCATCCAAACATTAACTAAATGTCTAATATGCCGATAAACCTGAATCTAAAGTTAATAATGTAGTATAGGATATTTTAATAATGAAATCAAAAGAAGACCCTTCAGGTAGAAATAAATGACAATCAATTTTAAGATAAAACCAAGTGAAATTGCCAAATGTAGAGAAAAGCTGGTATAAAAGAAAACAAATTAAAGTTCAAAAAGTGACCAAACTAATCAAGATTAGAATTAAATTTAAACTAATCCTAATAGTAAACACCATTAATCAAAATTAGAATCAAGTTTAATGAGATCTAATTCAAAAATTAAACAAATATAATTGATTTTTAAAAAAATAAAACTAATTCAAAGGCTAAAGGACATTTAAATTACACCTAATTAACAACTAACAATTAACAATTAAACACCTGATTAACAAAAATATTAGGAAATGGGGTATGATGGTGAGTCGGGTTAGGAGTCAAAGGGCGATCCCATTTAGGAATCAATTTGAGTTTGGGTAGGGATGAGTTGGGTTAGGATTGGGTCAAGTTGGTCCAACGTTGGGTTGGACTAGTGGATGTGTTATCAAAGTGGTGAGTCAGATTCGGATGGGGCCGAGGCAGGGATCGATGCCACATCTCAGGGGATAGGGCCAAGGTAGGGCTCAATGAGGAGCTCAGGGTATAGGGCCAAGATAGGGCTCAGTGAGGATCTTGGTCTAAGATCTTGGAGAATAGGGCCGAGATAGAGCTCAATGAGAAGCTCTCAAAGTATTAGATTGTGTATGCCAAGGAGGATCTAGATGAGAGCAGATCAAGGTTTGCTAGATCAATGGTGGAGTGGCAAGCTATGTGGTTAAATGGTAGGCTATATACATATCAATTTAATTTTTAAGGTCAATGAACGGTGTAGTGATGAGTCAAATTAGATTTCGGTGATAGGGAGTGGCTTTAGGATTAGAGTAATAATCACTCAACAATAGAGACGGTGAAGGTGAGCTTAGTACAGCTAAAGGGGAGAGTTGGTAAGTGTGATAACTTATCATTGATCTTGGAAGTGAGTTAGGGGTGCGTAGCTTAAGGGAGGAAGGATTTGGTTGTGTAGCAGGTAAGATGGTTGGAAGGGAGAGAGCTAGGTGGAAGGAGTTGGCTAGGTAGGGGAAAGTTGGGTGGAACAGAGTGAGCTAGGTGGAAGGGAGAGTTGTAATGTAGAGAAATATTTGGAGAGATTTTTGTGTCAAATGAGTTGGGTGAGTTAGGATTGAGTTAGGTAAACATATTTAGGGGTAAATCTTGTGGGGTGTAGTTAGGATATGAGTTGGGTGGACATGGAGCTTGGGATGAACTGTGAAGAATTTTTTTTCCTGATGAACAATGCTTGATGTACAAATTTTTACGGATACTTGAATGGAGACTATCACCCCGCTCCCCTATAAGACAAATGTAAACCATGATACAAAGAGGTCAAACATAATTAGAATTAATCGCACATATTTTTTAGTTCCCCAAATCAAAGTAAAAACCAAATAACAAGAAAACGTAAAGATGAGCCCAAAATTGTAGCCACTGTAAGTGGGCATGTTTATAGGTGTTTCTATGGTTTTCATCCATTCCGGATGCAACAAAAAAAAATTGGGACCAAAAAATGAATGTATTAAAATTTGACTCTAAAAATTATTAGGGAACTCTAAGATGACCTTCGTAGGACCTGCAAACACAAACACTAAACAAGAGAACCTGCTAGACAATTAAATGTTAATAGACAGATGGGGTCCCATCCCACTAGGTGTTCTTGAATGTGTTTAGAAAAAATACATAAATAATATAAAATAATTTCTCATGCAAACATAACAATATCACCTCCTAACCTTCACTATACACCTCGGATCGGGAAATTGATGCAGATGGGCCCGAAGATGGAAATGATGTAGGTGCTCTATCATGGTAAACATTTTATGCACGACTCTTCCAATAACCTAGCTTTACACTTTTCTTAATTGGGAAGAGAGATGATTTAAGAACAAATGGGATTATAGGCTCATACAAACATTCTAAGGGCTCTAAATGGGGAAATTCAACACAAAGAAATTGGAAAACAAAGGATAATAATGGAGGCTTAATTAGCCCGTGATGATGTTTTAGAGGACAGGTAAGACTATTTATAGTTTTTCTAAATGATATTAATTAAGGTAACTTAATTAATCAATATTTGTAGATAATGCATGGACTTTGAAAATGAGGATTAATTAGATTTTTTAACTCGGTAGTGGGTGACATGGAAAATAAATAAGGATATTTAATTAGATAGTGGGAGACATGGAAAAAAAATAAGAATATTTAATTAGATAGTGGGATATTGTGGAGAATTGATGTGCAATGTGATGTGGAAGGTGATATGAAGAGTGATGTGGAAAGGTGTGTATGGAGAATTTTAATAAATGATATTGGGGGGATTATAAATGATTAATTTTGATTGATAATTCATTAATTTTATGGGAATTCGATGGGGTGATAATTTAAATGATTAATAGGATCAAGAGAATTAGTTGTCTACAACATGCATGCTTCAAATCAAATCTTTAGGCCATAATTTGTGTAAGTTAGTTATGTCTCCCCTAAAATTCCATTCTATAGTTCTCCTGATACACTCACTTATAATATAGATATAATTGTAGGGTGATCATAAGAGTGCGATAATCAATTTTTTTCCCCAGTTCATTCCGAAAACCCTTATACCGTTACTTGAGTAGGAAAATTAAAATTAAAATCCTCCTTAAATCTAAGAAACATTATAGAGCTAAAACACCTTCATTGAAATGACATTTTTCCACCTCTTAAAAACTAGTTTTCTTCCAAAAAAATGAATGTATTATTTAATTAATGGAAACTTTCACTAACCTTAATAGATTAGAATGGATTTTAATAGGTTTTGAATGATCCAAACATAATTTTGTATGCATAAAAATATGCCTACATTATGCAATTGTAATTTTAATGGAAGTAATTTTCTAATCTCAATATTAAATAACAAGGTCCCAAGTTATTATAAAATATTTTAAAAGTGGGCTCTCATATCCCATCTTAAATGAGTACATAAGGACCAATTAAAATCCTCAGGGGTCACTTTATAATTTTTCTTGTAGATTCCCTTTGAATATCAAAGTTCACGAGGCCCAAGTATTTTCTAAATGTTTGGGACACTTTACTTACTCAGGGCTTGTGGGTACTTGACTAAGTCATAAGGTCACATATTATTTTAATATAGTAAATATTATAGGACGTTTTATTTGCATAGGGATTTTGGGTCACTTATTGACTAAGTTGTGGGGTCACATATTATTTTAAGATATTAAATCTCACAAGACATTATTTATTAAATCTCATGGGGTCCATATAACCCAAAGTTTGCAGGAATAATTTGAAACCTAATAAGGTACATATAAAACATTGATCCTACTTATTATTCAAGGCCACATAGTCTTTAGTGGTTGTCAAAGTTTGTTTTCATGTGATTATGATAAGTACAACTTTTGCACCTCACATACTTGGTAGTCTTAGATGATATACTTCACTACGAAGACTTCAAATCCCAAGTTGATGTGAATATGGCATGTGCCAGATCATATCTTACAAAATATGGGACATAAATTTAACCTTTGTCACACATGTTAACAAAAACATATGCAAAGGACACATTGAATAAAATCACGAGCTTTCATAGTATCACAAGGAGAACCGGTTATCACTAAAAAATAGCGCACCCTCTAATTTTTCATATATATATATATATATATATATATATATATATATATATCTGTGTGTGTGGATGATAAATCAGTGTTTTTGGGTAACATGGGATTGTATCTCAAGTTGTGGGAATTGTTACTTGAGAGAAACCTCTAGAGAAGGTTGGTTCCTCTACCTAATCCTAATGCTAAAGTACTCCTAAAAAAGGAAATGCGCTAAACTAATCCTACTCTATAATTTTAAGGGACCAAGGAAAGAGGAGGAATGGATGAAAATGGAAATCCTAATCTAAGGGGAGGTGATAGCACCAAGAAGAGGGGTGGAGATACTCTAATGAGGAAAAAGGGAGAAAGTAAATGGAGAAGAGAGAGGCCAAATAAACGTGACACAGACCCAACACTTCATTCATCATCTATTCTTCATGAAACACAACAAGATGAACTTGCAAGTAAGAAATACATGCACAAAATACAACAAGAATGAAGAGGAAAGGAAATGCAACACAACACAAGTCAGGGCTGAGAAAAAACCAAAAAACACTGATTTTTATTTCTTTCAAAGTATGCACAAATTATTACATGTGAAGAATAAGTCACAAGAGATCTTTCTAAGTTCAAAATGAAGGCTTACAACTCACAGCTGCTCAGAAACATTTTTTTACATATTTTCTTTACAATTTTAGAATAACCCCCTCACAAATAAGAGGTTTTTACAAAATATAGAAATGGAAGAGAGAGAGAGGAAATAGAGGGAAATTATAATTTCCCTTTTCAACCACAAACAAGGTTCATTAAATCTCTAAAAAAATCATGGGTACCCTACAAAACCCATTCCCCCATGTCATTTTTCTTACTAGAGAAGAGAAGGCACCATATCTAGTAGTTGAGCTACATGGGATTATATCCTTTAATGTTGGGAAATTTTTATTATTTTACACCAACCTACCATCATCTAAATTAACAAATCCAGCTTCTGTGGAATAGAGGATGTCGAAACCTTTCTGGAAAGTCTAAGTTTGTGAAAATCAGAGTTTATAGGAGACAGTTAAGGCCATTTTAAGTTCAGGGGTTTGGGGGTTCCCCGCAAGCTCCTATAGTATGCATGTAACTATTTTCCCTTTGTAATGTAGGTGGTTTGGGTGTGCAGATAACTTAGGGAACCATGAAACTTATTCCTCTATTTCCTTCCAGGTTTGATTTCCCTGCTTTGGTCTTGAGTTTAAGTTGGGGTCGGATATTTGGACATTGGGTGGAACTGTAGAATAGTTCCACCCATGCTTGGTTCTTCTGTAACACTTTCTACCCAAAACACTATAATCTCCATTTAACTACCCACCTTTCCTTCCTTTGTATTATGGCTTGAACACAAGTGTGGGGAACTAGTTCCCTGACGGAACTAGTTCTATCATTTATCCATTCTCTCAAATCTTTGTAATATGTTATCTCCTTTATTTTTCAGTCAGTTTGCTATTGTGGGGAACCACTTACCCCACAGAACTAGTTTCATGTGTGACCCAAAAACCCGCATAACATTTTATCCTTCCCAATTATTTATATTATGGATAATAGACCAATGTGGAGAACCCTGAGCCCATCAGGACTAGTTCCTAAGTTCCTCCTTCAATCCGTATTTCCGCAATACACTAGAAATGACCCCTTTTCCATTTTTTCTTGATTTTTTGCTAAGTATGAGATCAAGGAGTTATTCAAAGAGGAGGGAAGGCCTTACAACCTAAATTTCTCCATTTCAATCAGTTCCACCTTTTTCCAAGCCCACATAATCAGTATAAATTATCAAAATACGTGAAAGGGGGAAATTTGGATAATAGAACCTTAAGCCTATGGGGGTGAGTCTTATTATTATGAAATGTGGCACAATCATGTGGTGGTCTTAAATCCCTAATTATTCACAATAATGTGGAAACCCTATTAAACTTATAAGGTGGAAATTTTATTATAAAGTATGAGAAAACAAATTTGGGCTTGATGAAAAGCTCTCATCTAGATATTTCCAATGGTAGAGAGTGTAGAGCCATTGGACACTTGTGTGGGACATGGTGGGTAATAAAATAAGAGGGAATCCGTTTTGAATTAATTCATAGTGATTAAATGGGTATCTAGTGAACTATACACGTAATTATTGAATAAATTGTGGAACACAACTATGTACAAATCCTTGAGGCATGTTGAACTACATAAGCACTAATAACCATATAGAAACCTTTTAGGTAGCTTGAGGAGAATTAAATCACGGGAAATTCCTTTGAGATACCAAAATAAATAAGAATAAATTTGAATAGTGGCAAAGAAGATCCATAAGTTCATCCAAGTCATGTGGAGGTAGGGAAAAGTAATATAGAAGGAATGCAAATGAAAAGAGTTAATCTAGTAAACAAGTAGAGGGTGTTGAAGATATCAAGATGAAGTTTTAGAGTCCCAATTATATGAAATATAGTTTGTGAATTTTATTGTGTCATTGTATATGTTTCATGGCCATTCATATATGAAACCAATTATTAAAGTTGTCACATATTTGATCTATGTGTATGTATGTGGTGAGTAGATAAGTTTTCTACTTACTCTAAGGAGTTTCTTGGTTGAATACTTGTTAACTATAGCCCTCATATTGACTACATACCTTTTGTATCAAATATCTTTGGATGGTTTTGAGTTAAATAGAGAGTGGGAAGACAATATTGTTGTAGAGGTGTCCTTGAAAGTGTTTCATGGATTTGTTGAGAATATATTTTTGAAATAAATTGTGTGATTTTATTTAAGTTTATTTTCCATAAGTGTGTGCAAGAAGAAAACAAAGGGTGAAATATTGTATGTGAGCATAACATATTCTAGCTAGTAATGTTGGGTAGAATGTGCTATGTGAGTGTCCTCCATTGTTGTATCAATGGTTAGGGGTCACAAAAAGTGTATTTTTTCTCCATCTAGGTTTAGGTGGGTAGAGAAAAAGAGTGTAATATTTTCATAATAACCAACTTATATCAATTTTGAAACAATTATTTATGTCAATTTTTAGAGTGCGGTTAATTTTATAAGAATTGCAGTTAGTTTCCTTGAGTATAAAGACATATGAGTGTTACAGAGAGTTTGAAAGTGGTTTTGTGTTTGAAATTTTTTTGGTGTCTCAAGAAGGTTACAATAGTGATCATTGTATGAAATAAGAGTTTCAAATATCACAAGGAGAGTGACTAGAGTAGAAAGGATGGTTACAAGGAGAAATGAATAAAATGTAGAAGCAGAGGTTGAAGTAGAAAGGGTAATGTGAGAAATGCAAGGCAAAGTAAAATCCTTGGAAGAGAGGGATAAAAGAAGAAGGTTGAACCTTTTGGATGAAGATAGTGATGTTGAGGAATAAGATAGGAGGAAAACTAAGAGATAAGGGCCAAAAAATTAATATGAAGGATGAAGAAAAATATTCAAGGTCATTTCAAAAATGGATGGAAAAACATAAATGAGCATGTCAATAATTATTGGATATATTAATCCATAAGAGTTGATAGATTGGCTAACTGAGATGCATGATTTTTTTGAATGTAAGGAGATTTATTGCCAACGGAGATTGTTTCATGTTACACTTTTATGGGAAAACATTCAAAATGAGAAATGTAAAAGAGGGAAGCACAAGATCATGTCATGGGAAAGGATGGATGCAAATTGAAGTGTAAGTTTCTTTATCTTGACTATTATCTTAATTTTTTGATATAGTTGCAAAACCTTATGAAAATATAGACATCACTCAAATAGTACTCCAAGAAATTTAATAATTTGTCTATTAGATCAAATTATGTTTATTTGGATAAAGATAAGCTATATAGGTACATAAATAGGTATGAATTCCAAAATGAACGGGGCATGGCTATGTCGTACACAACTGAATCACCGTATTGATTTGCCTCAAAATCTATGGAGAATTTGTTAAAAATGAGGGTCATGACATAAATAAATAAAATATTTAAGAAGGAAAATGGTGATAACAATATGGAAGGAAACATTTTATTCAACAAGATCAAGTGCAACCAAAATATCAAGGATAATCTTAATGAAAAAAAATGAGTGACCAATAGATTGTCAAATTTACATTGAGTCCACTAAAGATAATAAATAAGACCACTAATACGCAAGAGGTCCTATTGGAATGAAGGAGTTTCTTTAGGACTAGATGCAAGGGTTAAGGTAAGTATTTAATTTTGATTGTGGATAATAGTAGAAGTGATAATGTTTTATTAAGAGCAGTAATAAACAGGTAGAATTTGAAGTGTGTGTCACATCCACACCCATATCAAGTGTCTTGGTTGACAATTGATTTTGAAATTTATGTTTGGAATCAATGTGAAGTATAATGTAAGGTTGGTAGATATGTAGGAAAAGTGTTGTGTGATTTGGTGCCCTAAGATACATGTGATATAATATTGGGTAGACCATGATAATATGAAAATCAATCAATATATGATGGAAAGAGAAATATTATTACTTTTCCACAAAAGAATGGTGTGAAAATAAGTGCATCCCCATTAAAAGATGAGGATGGCATATTAAATCATAGAAATTAATTTTCAATAATGATGGGAAACAATAATCCTTTGATTGAATATGAAAGAGGAAACATTATCTTAAAATAAGTGGATGAGCGGTTGTCTGCAAGTGAAGAGGGGAACTAATCAACAAATGGAATAATTGTGGATAATGAAGATGAGGATATGTTTTGGGAATCCTTGTAGCTAGAATAAGATGTAAAGGTGACTATGGTGGAGGAAGCACTTATAGATTAATTTGAAAAGGTAAAGAGTGAGGGAGAAAATATTGAAGTAGGAAATGAGTCAGAAGGTTCTATAAGTGACACTTTAAGTAATGAGAATGTTTGGTTAATGAAGCTCTTATAAAAAAATAAGTTATAAATATTGGTGGATTCAAAAAAATTAGGAGTCTCAAGATTCAAAGGAAGCAACTACAAAGTGCACACAAAACATCAATGAGATATGCCGAGTGGAAGGGAAAACACAAGTTTAAAAGTGTAAAGATATGGAGATGCTTTGTGAACCCTATATGAATTCATAGGAAAGAAAAAATGGGAGAAATGATAGTGGAATACAAAATTTTCAAGAAGAAATATGGGTAAGGAAGTTATAGGAAGCATGTGAGCATTTTATTAAAGTTATAAATGTGGTATATTATAAAGTAGAAGAGATGCAAAAATCTAATAAATTTCAAGTTGATGAGAAGAGAAGAGAAGGAGAAAAGAAATAGAAAAAATGTGGAGAAAGTAAAATAGAGACAATCATAGATGAAAGGGAAATTGGAGAAATGGAATAAGTGAATAAGACACCAAGAGATACTCTTATGCCTCATGTTTATAGTGTAATTGATGTTTGTAGTGATTTTGTGTGAGAAAATTAGAGTATGGAGTCAAAAATAAAATTAGAAGAGTCACACATGAAAACATGCAAAGTATGGAAAGAAAACACAAATGATCTCTTTAAATTTCTCACAAATCATAAGGTCGCAAAATGTACAAAAGGAAATAGGATCACAACCACAAGGATATTAAGGAAGAGTCACATTGGTCAACATACATCCCAATTGAAGATTGGAGAACAAGTGAATCAACTCAAGAGGGATTTATATGGAAGAAAATAACTATAAGGAGAAAAGGAAGAAGAAATTGTAGAGAAACTTTATGGAAAAATGACACATCTAATATCAAGGCTTATAAGATAACAAGGAGCTAAAAAAGAGAAAGAAATATGAGTAGATAGATAGAGATTTAATCAAATTAGAAGGAACTACATTAAAGAAGGTTACAAATAAGATCTCATCATTATGATAAGGATATCACTTTTAAAAATACTTCTAAACACCTCATATGTATAATGTAAGAGCATCCAAGGACTCAATAAATCCTACATAAGTACTTTCAGTTTTGAGGAGAAAATGGTGCAGGTTTAGTGATAGCCATTTTGAGATATTAATATTATATAACATGGTCCCAAGTAATTATTATATATTTAAAAACCAAGCCCTTAAATCTCTTGTTAAGATATCCCATAATTATTAATTAAAATTATTGGGGGTCACTTTACATTTTAAGTCTTGCAGGATCCCTTTAAACATTGTATTTCATGGGGCCTGCATATTTCCTAAATGTTTGTGGAATTTTACTTGCCTAGGGATTTTGGGTCACTTTACAACTAATTCATGGGGTCACATATTATTCAAGCATTTCAGGGGCCATAAAATATTAAATCTCATGGGTGACTATTTATTAAAGGTCACGGGGCCCATATAGCCAAAGTTTAAGAGGACACTTTAAAACTTAAAAGGGCCCATATAAAACATTAAGACCGCTTAAGATGCAAGGCCACTAAGCCTTTTGTGATTGTGAGATCTTGATATCATGTAAATGTGACAAGTGAAATATTCACACCTCACACACTTTTAAAACTTGGATGATATACTTACTTATGGAGGCTCTAGACATCATGTTGATGTAAATAGGTGGAACCCAAGCTTCAATTTGGTCAAAATTCTTTAAAATGATGATGTTGATTTAATCTAATTTGAATTAAATATTATTTCAGACTAAATTACTATAGCAAAATGATATTTAGATGACTAAATATAGTAATTTATAGAAACTAAGCATTCAACAATGTAAACCCTAAGAAAATGGGAGAGGGATGATGACTTAGCTGATTTTGTGTAATCCAAGAGTGATCAGGACTAGGTATCTACTAGAATAGGTTGAGAAAAATGTCACAAAGACTCAATGAAGGTTCATAAACTCAAAAATGCATAGGATAAAAATTCCCACAGGAGGACAGGAGTTCCACAGGTGTTAGTGACCAATATGGGAACTAGTGTTCACTTAGATGCTCATGTTTTGAATTTTTCTAGGTTGGAAGGTCTTTGATCCAATATTCATTTTTTCAATCTAAATTCTCTATTATGGTTCTAATCACACCTGTAACCTACAAAAAAATGTCTACCTTCACATGTCTACAAACCACATCAAATCTAATAAAAATATATACAAAATGTGGAGTCAGACTGACCCCCGTGGTCACCTAAAGAGTGAAATTACAACTGAGCATTGTACTAAATCTAAGACTCTATGTAGTTCTTTGTGTGTGTGTGTGTGTGTGTGTGTGTGTGTGTGTGTGTGTCCCATTCCATAGGTTTCCCTTGTGCAAGTTTCATTATGATAGCGGGCTAGATATAGATTGTACCAAGTATGCAGAATGTGTGTGATGGATAAAAATGAATTCCCATCCTATGTTGTGTATGCAGACCAATGCAACCCTTGTCCCTTGTATGAGTGTGATAGACATGTATGCTTTGTTATTCTCTCATTCCTTTGTGAAAGCTTAGATGATGATAGATAATGCTTATAATGCTAGGCCCTTGATTTAGAAAAAGTAACTAAGTATATATATATGATTCCCTTGTTTAAATTTTGTAATTGACAACTGAAAGGCTGACCCAAAGTATTAAAAGGTGACCTAGAAGAAAAATAGACTCAAAAGAGTAATAATAAGATTAAAAAGGATAGGGGCACCCAAAAGGGATGGGAGCACATGGGAGCTTATGTCATAACTAGGCGCTAGCGTCTAAGGCCACAAAAGATAAATCAGTAGAGTTCTGACAGAGTTGTATGATATATAAGGCCAATAACAATGCAAGAGATAAAGAAAAAGGTGAGGAGTTATCAACCAATATTTTTCTTGCTTAGGAATCATGTATACATTAGTATGCTTTATGACCTAGAAATGTACCCAAGTGCATAGATTTTGTTTCTACAGATATAGGGGACACATTGAACAACTGTGAATAAAATCAAAAGTTTGCAAATATTACATGGAGATACCCTTAAGCTCATGGATGTGAGCACTTTTGATGATCGTTACATAATCACATAGGGGATCTTAAATCCCTAACTTTGAATAATAAGGCAGTGACCCTAAAAAACTTCAAAGGGGTACAAATTTTACTATAAGGCATGAGAGGGAAAACATTTTGGCTCAATGGAAACAATTCATCTAGATATTTATAATCATAGTTAGTACAGAGCCATTGGAGAATTATGTGGGACCAAGTGAGAACTAAAAGAAGTGGGAAACCATTTTAAATGGATTCACAATGATTAAATGGGAAGTGAACTAGACACACATATCTTGAAGATATTGGGGAACACTATTGTATGCAAAACCTTGAGTCATGCCTAACACTAGAAACACTAATCAAAACCCTCTGGATTAGATTAGAGAGCACATAAAACAACTAGAGACCTTCTATGTGGGTTCAAGAGTACAAAAGGAAGCAAAAAATATTTGAGATACTTGGTGAAACAAATATATATCTAAAAAAGGGAGAGAGGAGTGTTAATTTTAGTCAAGTCGTGTGAAGGAGGTAAAACAAATAAATGTAGATGCAAAGATAGAATCCAATAAAGAAGTGGAAGGTGTTGGAGATATCAAGAAGAATTTTTAGTGTCCCAACTAGATAAATAGGGTTTATAAATTTTATGGTGTCATTTTATATTCTATATGGCCATTCATATAAGAAATTAGTTGTCAAATTATTCTCATATGTTTTCTTAGTGTGTGTATGTGGTGAACAGATAATTTTTTTGTGTAATCTAAGGATATGCTTGGTTAGGAACTTGTTAACTTGATCCCCGAACCTTGACTAAATACCTACTTCTAATTAAGTATTATAAAACATGTAAAATACACTAAACAATGCCTAATCAAACATGCAATCATATTTAGAGAAATGTGGGTTCTTAACTTTTGTAGATGTCATTTTTTCCTCATTGTGTACTTTGATTCATACCCTCTTTAAATTAATTTTTTTTATAAATATAAAATAGTTAATGATAGGTTTTTGGGGTTTTCCTAGATAGGGTTAGTTGTTTTTTATTACACATTTTTTATACCCCTCAAATTGTACATATATATTGAAAATAGACATTTTATTATAGATTTAACTCAAGCTAATTTCTTTAAGAATGGTATTAATAGAATGCTAGCTAATAATTGATGATTATCTGATCCTCCTTGGAAATCACAAGAACATGAGAAATTTTCTATTTAAGTGTACCTTTAGTTTAATATTTAGTGAAATTGGCATATATTACCTCTAATTGTTACAAGTGAAAAAGAATCCAACTATTACAAGCAAAAAAGACCACAAGGTCAAATGGGTGCATCCAAATTTTTAGGGGACCTAACCAAACTTGTTAGGATAAACATGAGAATAATGTGGGAGTTGCATGAAGATGTTTAAAGGAGTTTTAAATCCTTGCAAGTCATTGTAATGGTTTAATAATGACTAATTTGGACCATTCACCCATACATAGACAAATGTGCATATCAAATAGAATGACATGAAATAAATTCATAGGGGCCGTTTTTGAATTCCTATATTTCTCTCCAATTTTTGATGCACATGGGTAAGGGTTTGCAAAAAGTATCCACCACTCACCTCATTATACATAGAATAACAACCCATAAAGAAAGAAACATGCATCAACATAAATATCAATTGAAAAAATTGGAATGGTAACAAATCTTTGGGAATATATTATTTAAATAAATAAAAACATTAAACCAATCACAAACGATTTAGCCTTCTATAACATATGGATATGGAGGATCCTCCATGTAATATTATGTTATACTTGAATCTCCCTTATGTAGAGTTATTTTTACACCATTATAATGGTTTAATAATTCCTAATTTGGACCAATCACCCATACATACACAAAATTACATACCAAATATAGAATGACATGAAATAAATGTCTAGGGCCATTTTTGAATGACTACATTTCTCCCCACTTTGTGACATAGAAAGGTAGGGGTGTTTAACAAGGAGCCACCTCTAAAATTGTTTCACAAAAAATATGCACATGCAAACAACTAAGAAAGAAATAAATGTGTATCGACATAAAAATCAAATGAAAACAAATTTGGAATAATAACAAAACTCTAGGAATATGTTATTTATAGAAAGAACAACATGATATCGATAACCAATGATTCATACTTTTACACAACATATGGACATGGAATATCCTCCATGTAGTTCTATTAAATACTTAAATCACCCTTAGACAAAGTTATTTTTATATTGTTAGTATGGTTATTCAGTTGTCATCGTTATTTGGTGAGCATTAAGCTCACATCAATACTCTTCTCTAGTGGAACACTCTGAGTTCTCCCAAAAACTTGAATTTATTTTTTAAGGAAAGTGGATCCACTCACATATCCATTCATGTTACCTCCTAAGACTCCTAAATCTATAGAATTTAAATGGAAGGATCAAATGAGCCAATAATAGACCCAAACACAACTAGTCAACCTTATTTACAACTTGTGCCTTCAAGCATTCAATTATTCCAAGTTCACAACTCAAACAAGATTCCATAGAAAATCAACATATTTGTATTTCTCTCAACCAATATACTATGTTTTAATCCATGTTGTCTCAAAATCTACATAAGTAATATATTTTCAATATGAATAACATCATTGATCTTCCTGCAAGCAATGAAATGTACCATATTTGAAAAATTATCCACCACTGTAAAAATGAAATTAGCCCCCTCTCTATTTTGGGAAAACCCAAAATAAAATCCATACTTATGTCTCCCCAAGTCATCTCTAGAATAGGAAAATTTTGATATAACCACACATTCAAATATATTCCTTTAGCCATCTGACAAAAAGTGGTATTTGTGTAGAGATTTGTGTTAATTTATACTCATTCATGGCAAAAAGTAACTCTCTCATAGTTGTGATAAGGTTTTGTTCAAGCCAAAGTTCCCTTTAAATCCTTAGTAATTCTTCTCTTCTACCAATATTCCCACACTTACCCCTTCATGATGCACAACTTTCCTCCTTTGAATAGAAATCCTTCTAACACAAAATATTGCAACCAGAATTTTTGTCGACACTCATAGATATTATGCATGATTCTTTGAAATATTCATCTTGTGCACATAATTATTTCATAGATTCAAAACCCATAAATCCTATTCTCATCTTTGTCAAGAAAAAACTATACCTATTGATTGCATCAACCACCTTGTTACATTTCCCACTTCTATACTTCAGCATAAATGTGTATCCTAGTAGGCACTCCACCCACTTTATATGTCTCTTATTCAAATTTCCTTAGTTATTAATAAACTAAAGTGCATGATGGTCCATGTACAACACAAAATATTTATTAAACAAGTAATGACTCCACTTATTCAAAACTTACAAAATTACATGTAACTCCTAATCATAAACAATATACTTCCTCCTCACATCATTCAACTTTTCACTAAAATATGCAACAAGTATATCCTTTTGACATCATATTGCATCAATGGCTATTCCAATAGCATCACAATTGACCTGAAACACTTGTAAAAATTTGGGTAATTCTAACATTGGTTACTCTATTATTATTTTCATCAATTCCACAAAGCATTTTTTGCACATGTGATTGATTCGAAACTTTTCCTATCTCCTCTCATGGCCTTTGTAATTGGTTCACACACACCAGTAAAGTTCCCGATGAAATTACAGTAAAAGCTATCCAACCCATGAAAACTATGTGCCTTATGTAGAAAGCCCTAGTTTGATCAAATAATTTTTATTCCTAACATTGCACTAGTTATTCAATTCCCTGCAAATTGATGACACTTCATCAATTAGACTTATTTTCCCTTTAAAAACTCTTAATCAACCAATACACGTTGATTAAGCATGCTTATCTTGTACTTGACTAATGAATCTTCTTATTAGCTAACTCCCTCTTCCAATGCTTCCAAAATCTATCCAAATCCCCTCCTAATGCATCGTAGAAAGCTTACTAATCCTAATTAGAGAGCACTAATTAGTCTCTAAACGATAGATCAAATCTTACTTTGACTAGTACTATTACTAAAAGATGAATTAGTCACTAAACCAAATGAATTCTTCATTTAACATTTCTAAAAGTTATTTTTGGACTTACCTTTTGTCCCACATGCATCTAAAACCTCCCTTTCTAGAAAACAAAAAACTATAAATATACCCCTGCTCCAAGTCATTTTCTAAGAACACTTTGTCCCTCTAGGATAAACTATAGTATTTTGATTAGGATTAAGAGCTTTTTTCATTGTTATTGAGCTATCACTATCTATTGCATCTTTCCAACTCAAGCTTGGGTAAATGAGAAGAACCATATAGTCTTGTAGCCATTAATGGTGAGCTCTCATTCTCAAACCCTTGAGCATCAAACAATCAAAACTGATTACTAGGATCTTCATAGGTTCATATTTTTATATCTTTCAAAGAGTAGAGAGTAATATACATGTTAGTGTGATGTTTTTTTGTCAAAGTTATAATGCATGCATTGGAATAGCTTGTGTTTATCTCTTATCTAATGGTTCATAGTCAATTTGTTAAAGCTTTGGGGCTTCTTAAGTGTTCTTTCCTCATTCCATAGCTTTTTAAACTTTTCCTTGTTCACATTTGGGCACACCCGGTGGGACTCTTAGTCCAATCTCCATTAATGGATGTTTTTCAAGCTTTTCATTTCAATTTCTAACCATTTCCATGCATTTTTGAGGGTTAACTAGTTTGGCTTCAAGCATTTGACTAACTTAGAAGTAGTAAACCTTCCTTTTGCATGCTTGTTTGTTAGGTTTATGTTTATAGTCTTAGAATTTTTTTTTCCGTGATCTTTTGTGGTTTTTCAGGCCCACGCGTAGGCGTTTTGGATCCGCGTGCACACGTCGAAACTTGTGCGCACTTTGCTGATAGCACATGGCACCTGGAGGGAGCACATTCGTCTCTTTGTCCTTATGCATGTTGCATTGCATTTTGACTTGTCAAGAATTTTCACAGACCCATGCATATGTCTTCTGTCGTGCGCACATGCTAAAACCTACGCGCAAGTTTCTCTCGGGATGTGCAGGTGTTTAGATAAACTCTGTGTTGCCAACTTTTTTTTTTGGCCTTGCAAGCACACATGCTAAAACCTACGCGCATGTGTCTCTCGGGACGCACAGGTGTAATTGTCCACTGTCATTTTCCATAGAGCCACGCACATATCATTCTGAGCATGCACACATCATAACCCAAATGAACATGTCATAAGGGGCATGCAAGCGTTTCTATCTAAAACCAAACTTTGTTCTAACCCTTGCAGGAGTTAATTTTATTGAAATATCTAACACTTTTGCAGGGTTATTGTGACTAATTGGTGGTTTTTACAGGTTGTTTTGATAAAAATCGTAGTTTTGTACTAACTTTGCTTGGTTGAGTTAAGTGAATGTTGCATTATTATTGGTGAGGTTTTGAAACATGTATGCTCTTGCCTCGCACCTTCTAGGTGATCTTGGGAATAAAAAATGCTTCAAAATACCTTCTTTTACACTTTCACAAACACGTCAATGAAGGTTTTCTAAAAGCATTTAACTTCAAAATTGGTTAAAATGAACTTATTTTTCGCAATTTGATTAAGTGTTTTCCATTTTCACAAGTTTAGTGAGGTATTTTATTGTGTATAATCTTTCCTTGCGTCTTAGGACGATCTGGGAAATCAAAAACAACATTTTATCTCCTTTATATGATGCTTTGATCGTTTTGGAAAATTACTAATCTCATTTGAAGGACACAATCGCTTGCCAAAGAAATCAGGATCTAATCCAAATCTAACGTGTTTGATGTAGGTTACCAACGGTGTGCAAAACCTCACTAAGTCTAAAAAGATTAAAAACACACCATATTCAAAACACTTGATTTATGCAGGTTTGGATAAGGGTACGCCCTTATCAACTTTAAACTAGGACATGTAACCCCTTTGGCATAACGCCTTAAGCTACAAATAATGGGGGTGGTCCTAGGAACCCTATAGTAATCCACCGTTGAGTAACCTCATGGATGAAACAGGAAGCGCTCGGCTTACCCACTTGACTAGTATTATCTTCGTGAGTTAGCACCAAAACATTCTCCATTGCGACCCCAGTGAAAGATACGCATGAACGCATTCATTTCTCATCGTATTTGAAGGGGGTAAAGTAAATCCGAGATACTCCAAGACTAGTCAGTGTGACTTTCTTGGTAAATTGAGCTCGCAGAGGATGTTTGTGGTAACTAGTTGAGAGAACCACCTAGGAAATACATTTTATCTTGGATCTCACTTTTCCATATCAAGACATCATATTTTATAGAGATCTCATGAAGGGACAACTTTCTTGGATTCAAAACCTTGTTTCTCAAACAAGGCAAGAATCCACTTAAGTTGAAACTAAGTTTTATTCATCACGGACTTATGACATGTCACTTTTACATAGTTCTTCACTTACCCTAAGGTAAGGTGAAACTCTGTCGAAGTTATACTTAGCTTGTTTCATTATCACTTGGTCTACACATTTTTCTATCTTTTTTCCCATTTGGGATGAAAGAGAAACAACATGCGTAGATACCACTAGAAATAATTGTGTCCTCCACTTTCTTTTTCTTCTTGCATGACTAGCTCACTACAATGTTTGATTTGAAAGTGTGAATGGTATTAATTACATTCTAGTAGGCCCTATGTCTCACATCCATATTAATACACTTTTTCAATGTATAGTTAGGCTTGATTCATCTTTTGATCTCCCTTAGACATATTACCTTGTTTGCATTGCATCGACACAATTTCAATACTTATGCCTTGTTCCTTGTGAACATGATCTAAATATCCATAGTGTGGAATCACGCTACCTACATTTTAACAAAATCTTAGTATACTTACACTTAGTTTTATTTCAAACATTTCCTCAAATCTTGAAAAGTGGTGATTACGTGCTTGTGTATCGTATCCGTACTATTTTGGTGTTAAAAACCTTGTTTTCTCTTGAAACTTGGTTAACATACCTTAGTAGTGTTATTACGTTCCTTACGTACGTAATTTCTACCTTTTAGGGCTTAGGTCTTACTTGTTTTGAAACTAATCGTAGTATCATTTGATTGGGAATCACATCTACCCCTTGTTAATACTTACGCTGCGTTCATTTTTGAATTTGCCATAAGTGTTAACACCGTGTTGATCATTTATACGTCAAACTACCTTCGAAAAACATAAGGTGTAAACAGTTGATTGATTGACTGGTTTTATGTGTAGGTTTGCATAAATGTTCCTTTTGTGATAACGGTTGCAAAGACTTATATCTAGGACAACTCATTAGATTCTTTGATTCCTTGATCCATCATTTGTGATATCATTGATTAGTGAAATATTGAGATTTTAGAAAAAAATATACCATGTGATACATAGGTTTGTTACACCTTGAAAACACTTAGGAAAAAACCTAGTAGAAAAGAGCCTAGTGGTGTCACCCATTACGAGAATGGCATCTAAGAAGATTGAGCGCGAAGCAGAGTTAAACCCTTTTTCCAATTATCCCTTTGGTGGTAACAAATTGGGTCCCCTCTTTTCAGAGGCTAAGGAAACAAAATTATTGATTGACCATAGTGGTGATGATTCTGAATCATCTCAAGATCAACATACTCTTGACCTAGCTCACTTCAACGAACTCCTATTTTATAATAGAGATCAATTACTCGCATGAGTGCTAGAATTAGGAGCAAGATTGCCACAAGAACGTGAGGTGACTATCAAAAACATTAACTTAGAGGAGGAAGAACCACAAATACCTCCCCTTATTGACATGGAAAATCCTTTTGACGGTGGACACGCTTCCACTTCGGGAGTTCCTAACAAAAACTTTGAGAGTGAAGGACCAAAACCAACAGATGGTTCTCGAAGACTAAACTTTAAGGCTTCACACAAATTTAAGATCAAATGTGATCCCAAGGAATTACCTCCTCCTCAATATGATGAAGAATATGATCCTCACGCTGAAGAGGAGGTCATACAAAGACAAATACTCGAGCTTAGTCAAAAGCTAGCAAACTTAGCTTCCTCTAGTAAGAGTGCACGCAAAGAAAAACTTAAGACCAAATCAGGTGAATTTCACACCGACCCTTATGATGATGAAATATTAATGGTTTCTCAGGTGAATATACCATCATCTCCTATGAAAGAACAAATCATTACGTAAGAGTTGCAATCTATGAAAAACATGCTCACAACGCTCTAAGAGACTAACATAGGTCATAGTAAGAAATACCAATATGAAGAACTATGTCCTTAACCCTTTGAGAGAGACATGTAATGGGTCCCATTCCATAAAAATTTTGAGTGTCCTAAACTCAAAAAATACAAAGAAAAAGGTGATCCTCAGTGATCATATCAAAGACTTCTACATGGACTTTCTAGAAAGTAATTTATAGAAAAAATTATCTTATATGTTTGTTCACTCGTAGCTTAGGAGGAAAAGTGATAGAATGGTTCTTCCACATACCCAAGGGAATGATTGTAACATGGCCCACACTAGCTAAAATTTTTGTACGTCATTTCTCCTTTAACATGGATAGTGATATTACCATGGCAGATCTTTGCAATGCGAAACAAAAACTGAATGAGACCTTCACTGGTTTCTTACAGTGATGGCCGGGGTTGGCAAGCCGTTTCCCTTGTCCCGTTCCAGAAAAACAAATGGTTAGTATCTTTGTGCCGAACTTGAACCAAGACATAGCCTTCCATCTGCAGATGCACTGCGTCACTAACTTCAAAGAATTTATTAAAAAGGGCAGCCAAATAGAGAAATTTCTCATAGTAAAGGGAACAATTAAACCCTTTTCCAAAGATAAGAACAAGTCCAAATCTACAGATAAACCCAATTTCTTCAATAAGAATAAGCATGTCATCGGAGACGACATCACAGACTCCAAAAGAGTCCAAGCTGTACAAAATGCGTTTCACTTTTAAAACTTACACAAGGACCTTCTCCAAAAGCAGTCCAAAAATGCACGTTTACACCTTTAATCGAGTCTTTATCAACCATATTTAAATAGTTAGACGTTGTAAACATGGTGCAATATCCAACCACAATAGTACCCTATCCAGAGGATGCACCTAAACTAGCATGGTTCAAAGAACATAAATATTGTGAATTTCATCATGTCAAAGGACACAAAACCAACACATGTCTAAAGTTGTGGCATTTCATTCAAGACCTTATCAAAGAAGGAAAAATTGAAGTAGATTCACCTGAATCTAGAAAATGTCCTAATGAGAAAATGGAAATATTCAAACTACCTTTTCCTAACCATGGTAACAAAGGAAATAAGAAGCCAGATCAAGGTCAATCCTCTAACGCTTATAGACAAGCTAACTATGTATATCTGTCAAATGATAATCCATTTGATCTCGTCATAGGTTATATTTATTCATCTGATGAACAAGTGAACACTATTTAAATCTTAGGTGAAAGTTGTGATGTGGGCATGTGACATACTCACTTAGTGATCTCAAAACCTTCTCAACCTATCCCTCAGGAAGGTCAGTATGACTTACTCAAACTATTGGAGAAAATCACAGCTAAGATCTCAATCTTAGACCTTCTAAAAATCTAAAACTATCATAAAAACATATTGTATAAAACACTATGGATCAGGAGTATCCACAGATGTAGATCCTACACACCTTCAAGTAATGGTTGCAAACCTAAATCCCAATTATTACATCTCTTTTGATCAAAATGAAATCCCACATAACAACCTAGAGCACAACTTACCTTTATACATAGAGGTCTTTGTTACTCATCGTAAGATAAAGAGAGTGCTTGTGGATGGCAGATCCGGTCTAAATATTTGTACACTAAAGCTTGTAAGACAGCTAGGCCACACAGAATTAGATTTGGATGATAAGACCATTACAATAATGGCCTATGATAATGAGGAACGTGAATAATTAGGTACTAGTGATACCAATGGAAGTAGGGCCCACGTTTCATGATACAAAGTTCCATGTCCTTGACTTGGACCTTCCATATAACATGCTTCTAGGTCACCCATGGATTCATGCCATGTAGGCCATTCCTTCCACCTTCCATCAATGCATCAAGCTGTGTCACAGAGGATAGAAGGTAACCATTCTAGGTAACCTAGAACCATTTACACATTGTAGAGCACTACACAGTTTTTCTTGTGCAACATATGAATGTCCATCTGCTGATATTGTTGTCCCATTGCGAATTGAGGCTATGAAGGATCATATAGATCTAGATACATTGACTCCTTGTAATCAGAATTTTCCTACATCAGTTAATCCCTTTACCTCATGGAAAGAAACATTTGGAAAATATGTCCTAGATGATCAATTCAATATCCAACAGGCTCCCTTAATATCTTATCTTTCAGTGTCACCTAAGACACGTGGTAAACCATACTTCTAGTTCAAGAGCACTCAAGCTAGTTGCCCTGAACCCTTTGAGAGGTTTGTTCCTAGTGGCCTCTTGTCAAATGAAAAGATGCTAGAAGAACCTACCCACTGGGTACTTGAAGGAACAATGGATTCATGCCACCAGGCCCCACAATATGTTAAGGGTTTCCAAATGATGCATGTCATGGGTTATGAGGGATTTGGATGCGGTGCAAGCACTCGAGGCATATTAAAGCTCATTCCTATTCCTCATTTTAAATCTAAATAACATGGCCTTGGCATTAGGCCTCATGATGCTCCACCCTCAGAGATAGATGCTACCTCTTCTAAATGTGAGGATAGCTTGTCTCATTCGAATACACGGATTCCCAATGTAGCCTATACGAGGACCTTGCCTCTACCAATTTGTTCCTAGATTCCGCTATTTTCACCCTTTCTGGATTGAATTCCCAAACCGATTTCCAAGTCACCCTTGTATATCCTAAACTCATTGATTGGGATCAACAACTTCACATGCCGGTCTATTTCTTTGAAAATGATGAGGCAATTACAAAATTCATGGGACATGGAGATACCATTCCCAACAGCGATCATAAGAAGGGTTTCTCTATTAAATTGGACGCATGTGCACATATCTTTGGGGAAGAAGCAGAAATGTGTGGTCATTTGAGCAAGAAGATAGAAAACAAGGGAAAAATTACTACAAAAAAATACTTGTAGCAAGAATAAGACATAAGTCTCATAGATACAAGCTCTTTGAGACGCTTGTGGATGAACAAAAAGAACAATCGATAGAGAGGATAGTTCCACCATGGGAAGATAAAAATATTCTAGAGCCACATGTAGAAGTAGATCTTACTCTCCTCTATGATCCTACATGGATGGAGGACACTTCAAAAAATTTAGTTGAAGAAACAATCAGTGTCAACATCAGGTCAGAAGATCCTAAGATGATAAAACTAGGAGCTTCACTCTTGGCGCAAGAACAAAAAATCCTCGTAGCACTATTACGAGAGTATTCAGACATATTTGCATGGTCATATGCAGATATGATAGGATTGGACCTAGTGTTGGTTGTGTACAACCTTGTTGTGCACCTAGATGCCAAACCAATTAAGCAAAAACTAAGGAAAATGCACCCAAAGATTGCATTGCTTGTCAAATAAGAACTGGAGAGACTATTTGCAACATGTTTTATCAAACCTATTGACTACTCACACTGGATATCTAACATAGTCCCAGTCCAGAAAACCAGTCAGCATCAGAATATGCACAGACTTCAGAGACATTAACAAATTATGTCCCAAAGTTGACTTCCCTTTGCCTAACATCAACATGATTGTCGATTCCACTACTGGTTATGAGATGTTGTCCTTAATGGATGGCTTTTTAAGCTATAATCAGATCAAGATCATAGAGGAAGATCAACATAAGACTACTTTCATCACCCCTTTGGGTACATTTTACTATCAGGTCATGCCTTTCACGCTTAATAATTTCAGGGCTACACATCAACACGCAATGATAGTCATCTTTTATGACATGATGAATGAAATCATGGAATATTACCTGGATGATATACTAGAAAAATCTAAAACCAGAGAAGAGCACCCAGAAGTGTTGAGGCGTATCTTTCAATGCCTCCGAGACTACAAGGTTTGTTTGAACCCCAAGAAGTGCATCTTCGGTGTCCTATCAAGAAAATTATTAGGCATCATTGTTTCACAAAGAGGGATAGAGGTAGATCCCGCTAAGGTTGTAGTTATTACAGAGATGCCTCAACCAATGAACATCAAACAACTATGAAGTTTACAATGAAAGATCCAAGTAATCCACTAATTTATATCACAGCTTGTGGATAAGTGCCACCCTTTCACGCCTATTTTAAAGAAATATGTCACTTTTAACTGGGGACTTGACTACCCAAAGTCATTTTTAATGCTTAAGCAATATCTCATAAATACACCTATCCTCATGCCGCCTACCCCAGGCGAACCCCTACTATTGTATATTTCAGCTACTCAATTTGCTATTGGTGCACTGCTTGCCCAATATGACCTTGGCCACAAAGAAAGGGCAGTGTATTACCTTAGCCACACCTTGATTGCCTATGAGGTGAACTATCCTTAGATTAAAAATCCTGCCTAATTGTGGTCTTCACATTTCAGAAACTTCGCCATTACCTCCTTAATAATAAGACCAAGCTAATATCCAAAGTTGATCCTCTCAAATACCTCTTATCTAAACCTTCCCTTATAGGATGGATGGCTAATTGGATCATCCTCCTCAATGAGTTTGACATTGAATTCGTTAACCCAAAATCCATAAAAGGGCAGGTACTTACAGATCAGTTGGCTGAATCTCTGCTACCATGAATGGAACTAATGTGTCTGAATCTGCCAGATGCATCTATGATGTATATTGAGGAATCCATTGTGTGGAAAGTCCACTTCGACAGGTCATTCACCTTTCATGGTTCAGGAGCAGGAGTGATACTTATCACTCCCACAGGAGAGGTTATTCCGTAGGCATTTCATTTGGGATTCCCTTACACAAATAATATTGTAGAGTATGATGTGCTTATCACTCACTTGAAGTTAGTTATCACATGGAACATTAGATAGCTACGAGTCATTGGTGAATCCCAATTAATCATTAAACAAGTTAATGATAAATACAAGGTTAAAGATGAAAAGCTTATTCCATACAAGAAACTGGTTGAAAATATGAAAGAGTGATTTGTACAGATCATCTTTGAGAAAAGACCAAGATCACATAACCAGTCAGTAGACACCATGGCTACCATTGGGTCTTTACTACGCATTCCACCTCGGGTAAACAAGATGCCTTTCTTTATGGAACACTTACGGATGTCTGCATATGACATGCCAGAATATTATCTAGCATGTGAATTTGTTGGTCCTCTATCCCCTTAGTACCATTCCATTTTTAACTACTTACAAGATGAACACTTTTCACCCAAATATTTCCCTTACTGAGAAAAAGCAGTTATTTATCCATCACATAGCCTATTATACTCTCCTAGGAGGCACCCTCTATTCTTGTGGCTATGATGGGAATCTGTTACGTTATCTAGATGTCACCTAGTCAATACAAGTGATCAAAGAAGTACATGGAGGCATTCTTGGAGCACACACAAGTAGGATGGTCCTTTCTAAGAAGTTTTTGAGAGTAGGTTACTACTAGCCTATGATGGAAGTAGATTGTTGAAACTTTGTCAAGAGATGTGAACTTTTTCAAAAGTATGGAAATTTGATACATGCAACTAAGCATAGGATTTCTAGCAATCCATCATAAAACCCTCACCATTTTCAAAATGGGGACTTGATCTCATAAGGAATCTCACTCACCCTTCCTCATATGGCCATACCCACATTATCACTACCACCGAGTATTTCACTAAATGGGTAGAGGATGTGCCTCTCACTTACGTAAATAGTGCATAGATTTCTAAGTTCATTATGAACCATTTCATTTTCTGTTACGGTATCCCCTCCTCCATTGTAGCAAAAAATGATAAGTCCTTTAAGAATAAAATATGTCAAATTATTATGCCAACACTTCCAAATTTGACTCAAGTGGTCAACTCCCTATTACCCTCAAGGTAATGGACAAGATGAAGCCACCAATTAAACCCTTGTGCATATCATGAAAAATATGGTTAGCAAGACTAGCCATAATTGGAACCTTCATATCTATCCTACCCTCTAAGCCTATCAAAATCCATCAGCACCCCTACTAGTGTTAAACCTTACTCATTAGTCTTTGGCACTAAGGCCATTATACCCTTGGAAGTTGAGATTCCCTCCTTGAGAATATCTCTCTAGGAATATCTAGATAAAGATGAATACTACATGGTAGCTCGGCTCCTTGAATTGGAGCTATTGGATGACAAGTGCATGAGGGAACTCAATCATTTGAAGGTTTATCTAAGCTAGGTGTCATGAGGATACAACAAACGATTCATACCTCATCATTTTGAAGTAGGAGATCTTGTTTTAAAGGAAAACTAGTTTAACACAGTCAAGGATCAAGAAAATAAAGGTAAATTTGAGCCCAAATGGTTAGGCTCATATTTCATGGTTGCTAAATGTGGTTCAGGTGCATATAAACTAGCTCACTTAGATGGTGAGGAATTACAGGAACCAATGAATGCAATTAATCTCAATCGGTTCTATGCTTAAATATGATGTTCCTTAGAAAAGAATGAAAAAACAAGAAAATAAATCAAGAAAATAGTAAAAAGAAAATAGGTCATCCAAATTGTGAAAACCATGCAACTATAGCACATTGGGAAAGTCCTTAGGTGAAAACTAGTTTATGATGCTTAAGGAGGATTTTTTGTTCACAAGAAACTCTTACATCTAGATGGGTAATGATCGCTTCTTTTTAGGGCTAAGTTTTCCTAGAGTCTAGGGATCCTCTTATACCTATCTTTTAATACCTTGATCTAGATAATATATTATTTTATCTATGTGAAGGAACTACCTTTTGTATATTGTCATCTAACGCACTTTCACACTTTCTCCATCTTGTAGATAACACATGGCATTCTACCCTTGTACATTCCATCTATCGTGCTGGGGCCATCCACACTTCTTTTTTCTATTGTACATAACAATCAGAATACCTTGTAGAAAACAAAAAAACATTTAAAATATTTTAGAAAAACCATAAACATTTGAAAAACCCCTTCTAGGGACAAAACCACGAAAACAATGTGAACATCATCTTAACAAAAAACAATTTTTTGTCTACTTAGTTGTTTTATTTATTTACTTAGTTTTACGCCTTGTATTTATAGGCCTTGCATATATATATATATCCTTAAGTGTTTTAGGTTCATTTCAGAAATAGACTTAGAAACTTGTCTCACAAAGACACCCAAAAAACAATGATAAAATATATCAATGTTGTCCCGCAAAAACAAAGGAGTGATTTGCTTACTTTTAGTTGTTGGTTTGTATAGTTTTGATTGAATTACCTTTTCATATTGTGTGCTTTTTGGATTAATTCATTTTCTTACTTAGGTTGATTTTACTTAATCTTTTATGCACTATATTGATTTCATTTTATCTTGCATACTTGTATATATTTATGTTGTATTAGTTAGATTTGATTAAGTTGTATTTGTTGTTTTTGTTGTACAATTTTTTTCATCATAAAATCTATCATCTATCATCACATCTATACACCATATATCAATAAAAATCTAAGCTGCATAATAATGAACATGAAAATTAAACATGTATGCTAAACAACATCCATATAATATCACCAAGAGGGGCAAGAGGGACCACCTTTTGTCCCCCCTCAAACATAGACCATGATAAAAATGTGGACACTCATAAGTATCTCATTCAAAACAATATGATATCATCTAATGTCATCTTATACACACCAATGTGATAAGTAGAACATGAAATATATCATCAAAACATGTGATATCATCTATATGCTATCTCATAAATCAAAGAACATGTGATACAATCATACACATCATAAATGAGTCCATAATCATCATAATCATATAACATATGAGAATTAAATGTCCATGTACAAAGTGTTTGGATACATATGAATAAAAAATATGCCATCATGGGCATGAATCGCAAGGAGCCTTCATGAGAGGCATAATCAAAATGAATACATGTATACAATCAATAAAAAATGATGCCTCCATAAGAGGCGTACATCCAATACATAAAAGGATGATGAATAATCGAGTAGAGTCAACCATGACTCTCGCCCTCTTCTAGAATGCTTGGCCTATGGACCTGAGGAGAAGGCTGCTACTGATGAGAGGGCCATACAAAAGCCATGAAACTCTTTTGAACTGTATGCTTGCTGCACTGATCGAGATGATTGAAAGGTCCTTTGGGACCTAGATCTAGACCTAATCACATCTAACTGATCAAAGGGAGTGACCCTCTGTTCATCTAGAAATGCCTAGTGATATGAAGATTTATAATAGGAGGCATCACCACTAGCTCTCATGACATATGATAACATATTTTCCATCCCAACCATACTGAGGAGGCCCGTAATAAAGCATCTAGGCTCTGATCCTGTAACCCTTGTATATAGCTACATTCGCTTCTAAGCCTGTGTACACTCTATGTTCAGCCGATATCTGATGATTTGTAGTAATAGTATGCATCTGGGCCATAGACTTCTACCATAGGCTCGTAATTTGTGGCATTTGAGTCGACATCTACTAAAACTAAGCATCTCCATCTCCTCCACCTCCATAACTCGACTTATGCTTTGACCCGATCTTCCTCTGAGGTGACGAACTATAGCTGTGCCCTAGCCTGATCCCTCTCCACAGTCACTTGGACATAAATAGCTAAAAAATGCTATAACTGCTTGTATCTATAATGTAACTACCTGCTCTCGATCCTGCTACCCACCACCTCCATCTCCACCATCCCCTCCACCTCTCAGTGGACTATGTGGTGGGCTCAGAATTGGCCCCTGTTGTGCACCATCTTGTGGAGGACCCTATTAACACTACTCCCTGAGTAGGCACCTACTGTAATGGTGAACGAATCCCAACTACCATGCCCACCTAGGTCATTTATATCTAGTGAACTATAAGAACCTATCTCTATCTTCGGCTATAGGCCCTTGTCCCTGTCATTGTAGTTGACATAGTGGAGGACCTTGTCTACCACCGCCATCCCCATCCCCAATCTATCCTGATCATCTGAATCATCATCATCATTATCACTCCACTCCTCTAGAGGTGGCCTAATCCCTGATATCTCATGTTGCCTACAGAATGGTGAAACGATGAGGTAAAACTATAGCATACCATGGTGCGTAGGTTGTTGTAACTCCAGGATCCATAATTTGGCTCAAGTAGAGCCCATAATAATTGGACCATCTAATCAAAACTGGCTCTAGCCTGCTACAACCTAAT
Organism: Taxus chinensis; assembly: GCA_019776745.2. Classification (NCBI taxonomy): domain Eukaryota; kingdom Viridiplantae; phylum Streptophyta; class Pinopsida; order Cupressales; family Taxaceae; genus Taxus; species Taxus chinensis. Next base: position 244,649,639 of record CM034150.1, on the reverse strand, counting down.
CTGTGGACCAATATCAAATGTCTCCCTAGCCTGATGACCATACCACATCTCAAGTCCGGAAACATCCTGAACGATCCCAAAATCTCTATGACATTGATCAACCCTATAATACTCTTTGATGTATCCACGACTACTAAACATAAAGTTGTTTACCATAGCATAGACTAAGCTCGACTGCATCCTCTAGCCACTGATAGTACCCTATAAGGTCTCTAAACAATTGTGTGATGTTGAATTTCATCAAATGCACGTCAGTAATAATATGTATCTTCCATATGGCCACGTACATCATCCGCTAATGGAAACCCAACCAAAAACTGAGGGTTCATTAGGAGCTCAATCTTGTAACGCTCCTTCAGGGTGACCAATAGCTATGTGGTCTCAAGCCCATATCTGTAAAAGTGTGGCTGGACCTACCATATTCTGATGGTAGTATGTAATCAAGTGAAGATCTTAATATAAGTGTGCCAGTAGGCATTGACCCTAACAATAGCACTCTCCCCTGAGTATATCTTGGATCACAATAATCAAACCTGAGGGGAAGGATGTCCCTGTCTTGTTAGTAAGTAGGATGCCAATGACAAGAGCCATGAGATAAACTGACACACGATGTAAACTCAAATCCGTAATAAACTGATGCCTATGAACTATCATACCTCTATTGAGGTATTTCATCTATGCTAAAGAGCTCAATAAGTTTTTCTAGAATCCGTGTCTCATCAGTCTCATACTCAATCAAGGCCCCCACAATCAGGAATCGTAGGATCCTCCACATGTCCTCTAGAGATGACCGTCATCTCACCAGTGGGTAGCCTAAAACATTAAATCTCACTATGCCACCACTCAGCGAAAGCTTGTAATCAGGTTGTGATCTATGGTGATTGCTAGAATCTATGCCACATGTGTCAGCCGGACCATGTACATGGTAATATCCAAATACTTCCTCTCGCATCCCAAGAGATCAGGGTCAAGGTTGGCCAATTGGCCATATCTCTCCAACACCTACAACATGGTTAGTTGTCTATGCAAAATCAAACAACACACTTGTTATATTTTTCTCCTATCTCACACCATCTAACACTTTGCCTATTTGTCATCTCTAAAGTCTTCTAAACATTTCTAAATGTCTTCTAGCCATCCCTATGTTCTTCTACATTCCTTTGGAAAACTTGTCATTTTTCTTATAAGTGTTCACAAACATTGTTTTGATGCATGTGCATACTTGATGGATACATACATGTACCTACAGTTTGATGCTTATGCGTAAAACGACGCATGCACCTACACTTTGACACATGTGCGCTCACATACTAGCATGTTCATGCACAACCTATCCTAGACCCCCTGTACTGATTTCTTGCATGTGGCAGGATGATGCTTACGCACCATTTTTCCATGCACGCGCACCTATTTTCCCTATCTTGACGAATACATGTCCATTCCTACCCCTGCACGTACATGCACCTAACTAGTCCAATGCCTACGCTAACCTAACTACCCCTACGCACCTATAAGGCACGTGTATACATTTAGACCCCCCCTAGAACCCTATTAAATGTTAAATTTGACAAAAAAGGAAGGGGGTAATCACGTAAGGTTGATTGCCCTACATATTCACCTACTCACGAAATGTGTCTGCTCGCCTCCCGCGCCTTTGAATTCATGCCACCTCTCCTTAGTGTCATAGAAAAGGTAAATAGTAAATCGACAAAGCGTCACTATCAAATGAATTACTTGTAATGATTCTACCCCCCAAGAGGGGTATATATGATCATTTTTACCCACTGCGATACCTTCTCGTTTTCCGTGATGACCGAAATGCATTATTTCACCATTGCGATCATTCTAACTTCTTTTATTACCCGTTGTGATGATTTTTTATTAAATAATCATATTTGACTTGTTTTCTTCTCGCTAGTACATATTTGTTGCTACCCAATGCCCATTTCTTCACCCTGGTGACATTTTTCATGTGCTTTTGGGTAATCTTCCACTTTTATAAATTCTTTTGACCGATCAAAAACTTTAAAAATTACAAAAATCATGAATTTTTCAAAAAAATTAAAAATCATTAAAAAAATCAAAAAAATTGACAAAAATTGGTAAAAATCTCATACATAGTTGAAATTTGTGTCTCACACATGGTATTCATTTCATATTTTGCTTGTACCTTTTCATGTGTTTTTGAAACCAAATGACTCACGGATCATCTGGATCTACAACCATTTACAAAGATAGATTGCTTACTTCATCAGTACTCTGGGGCACAACGAGTTTCCTGGTACTATTTCATCATGCACAATGCTTTCCATTGGAACGAAGTGTCCTCTATCAATTCTCCTCACATGAATCCTTGCTTGGGGCATCACTTTTTACCCTTTTCATTTATCATGAACATTTTGGAACTACAACTTGATAACAAAACATTTGTGCAACTTTCTTAAATGTTGTTGGTTTGAGTATGTGTGTTTGTACTTGTTTCCCTATTAGATTAGCTTGTTTACTTCTCGTATTGCATTGCATTTTGTATGTTGCATGGAGTTGGAATTTTAGTAATGGAAATTTGTTCAGTATTATGTTATTTTCATGTCATTCTACACTTCTATTGTATGCTTAAATTTTTAATAAGGACCGATGATGAATATTTCTAGCAATATGATGAAAAGAATATTGTTTTACATGGTATTGGATCGATGATATCTCAATATCCCTTCCTCATTATTTTTCTTCTATATCCCCTTTCTTCCCTATTCCACTTTTTCACTTAGGGCATCTTGTCCTCTCCTTCCTCTTATCTATATTTCCTTCTTCTTTTTCGATCGCCGATCGACCTCTTCCATCACCCCATTGACACTTGAGGGGGAATCCTTCACTCTACCAATTTTTCTTCCACCCCTTCAAAACTGGTAGTTGTTTTTCCTTGTCTACTTTCTTTGAAATGGCACAACTTACACCACCCCAAAGAGGGGAAAATTTAGACACCCATAGTTTGATCAAAGTAATATTATTCCTAACATTGCACTAGTTATTCTTCTCCCTACAAATTGACGACACTTTGTCAATTAGAATTATTTTCCCTTCAAAACCTCTTAATTGACAAATACATGTTGATTACACCTTCTTATCTTGCATTTGACTAATGTATCTTCTCATTAGCTAACTCCCACTTCCAATGCTTCTGAAATCTATCCAAACCCCCTCCTGATGCTCTCAAAAAGCTTCCTAAGCCTATTTGGGACCCCTAATTAATCCTAAGAGATTAATTAGTCTCTAAACCTAGTCAAATCTTGCTTTGACTTGCTAAAAGTGCTTTTTGGACTTACCTTTTGTCCCACATGCACCCAAATCATTCCATTCTTGGAAATGGAAAACTATAAATAGACCCATACCCCTAAGCCATTTCTAAGAACACTTCTCCCTTTCTAGCATAAACTATAGTATTTTTTTAGGATTAAGAGATTTTTTCATTGTTATTGAGCTATCACGATATATTGCGTTTTCCAAACTCAAGCTTTAGTAAATGAGAAGAACCATATGGTCTTGTAGCCATTAATGGCGAGCTCACACTCTCAAACCTTTGAGCATCAAACACTCATGATTAATTGCTAGGATCTTCACAGGTTCATCTTAATTAGAATTTCAAAGAGTAAAGAGTAATATTCATGTTATTTTGATGTTTTTGTCAAAGATATAATGCATGCATAGGAATATCTCTTGTTTATCTCTTATTTGATGGTTCATAGTCAATTTGTTAAAGCTTTTGGGTATTTTTAAGTGTTCTTGCCTCATTCCATAGCTTTTCAAACTTGTCCTTGTTCACACCTTATAATAACTCCTTGGTGATGTCCAATCCACAATTATGAGAACATTTTATGGTTCATCTTCAATCCTTCTCTATAAATCACAAATCCCAAATACAAAAAATCCTCCTGCATGAAACTACACTTTTTCAGATTAATTAGTAAATTATCTTCCTACAATATTTTAAAATCTTGCCTAATATGTAGCAAGTTATTTTTACATATATTTCTGAAAATTAGATTATCATCTAAGTAAAATTTCAAAAAAAATCCTTAAAATGGTTGTAGGACTTGATTCATCAACCTCAAGAAAGTATGTGTTGTGTTGCTCAATTTGAACAACATCACACACCACTCATACATCCATTATCAAGTCTTATACATAGTCTTTCATTCATCACCTCTCTTATATAAATTTGATGGTATTTGATATTCAAATAAACAAATAAATAATTTTGTCCACACAAGAAATACATGATGTTTTTCATGCATAAAAATGGGAATATATACTTGATTATGATCATTTTTGTGGCTCTCAAATCATTACATATACACCACTCACCACCCTTATTTAATTCCAATACTCTTGGCATTATGTACAAGCTTAGAATCTATCTGTTGAGTCCCCTATCCAAAAAAAAGTTAAAATTTCCTTTGAATCTCCACTTTATCTGTTGGTGTCATTATGTAGGCTTCCTTATTTCAAAAACTTGATCCTAGAATTAAATCCATGTTGCGACTAATTTCTATCCTAGGAGGTAACCCTTTAGCTAACTCACTATACATAACTTATACACAATCCTCTAACATTCCTTTCACCATTGAAGAAATTATTTCTTATTCTCCATCCACTTCTACCACACCTACTCTTTAGATGGTTCATACTATGAGCACAAAACATGCACTATATTTCTTCACTTTTCTTATGTACCACTTATCCAAGAGTAAGAATACTTCTAGTGTTGCTTCACTCTTCTCCAACAATGGGTTTAAAGTATAATTCACACCACCATTATCTACCATGTATGTGTTTTCACGGACACCATGTTTCATCTTCTGATTGAACTACCAAGGCTTACCAAGAAGCACACGCCATACATACATGGGCATGATGTCACACATTACTTCCTCTTCATATCTCCCAATCTGGAATTTAACCAGAAATTGCTATTTCACCAAAAATGGGTGTCATTTTGCAACCATGAAACACTATATGGATTAAAATGCTCAATTATTTCCAACTTCAATTTATCCACCATTTCCTCTACTACCAAACTATAAGTGCTTCCACTCTCTAGTATCACTTTGTAGAATTTTTCCTCTTACTTGCATGTCATCCTAAACAAACTTATATGCTCAGGACCAATTTCATCCTTCTATGGTTTCAATAATATGTGCTTGAACTTCATAGGTTCTCCCATATGTGGTTCTTCTTCATGACTTGACAATCCATATTTCTCTCCTTTTGCAATGTGTGCACCTTACATGCCACCATCTTGAGCATATGGGAACTCATATGCTCTATTCCCTATTTATCCACCCCTATAGCATGTGTTTCTTAATTTTTGACCTCTTCCATGACCTCCTCAATATGTACTTTAATTTCCTTGATATTTTCCTTATTTTTACGCATTAAAACATGAATCACTTCCACCTTATATAGAAATTTTTGTTCCATTATTTTTTCCATGACCTTTTATTACCTTTCCCATTTACCTAACTAGCACTATATTATTTGTGCACCAACTTTTATTTTACCTTCAGATCATAATAATATGATTCTTCAGCTAATGGACTTGTACCATGCTAATATTATCCTGAATGTCCATATATAATTATATGCTTGAAAATCAACATGTGAATCCTAAATGCACGTGACCTCCCAAGGTCGTGCTAGGAAAACTGAAATGAGATGGATGGAATGGTAGTAGGATGGGTAAATAGGATGTAGGTGGGATAGATGGAAATGATAACAAGAAATCAAGGAAACCTAATGTTCTCAACGGGAAAAATGGGTAGTTGTTCGTTGAGGGCAATAAATTCATGTCTTACTTGCTCAAGGGTGATACTACAATCAAGGATGATCATTGTATGTAATTCCCGGTCAATATTGGTAGAACAAAACAAGACTCTACTTTGTTTTGGAACATGGGGAAATTTCCCTTCTTCTTCTACGAAGAGGGTCATGAAGATGTGACGAGAGATGGGGTAAGAGCAATTCAGAGATTATGACATATAATTTCTACCTGGTTGTTTTGTCCAAAATTCCTCAATGGTATCTGCCTCTTTGTTCAAACAATCAGTTGTTGAATAATACTGAGTGGGACCAAGGTATTCCTAAAGATAATTTGAAGTAATCAATGTCTGTCAAGAAAGTATATATGTTTTTTTGTGGCATGGTTGGGTTGCAAACTTTACTTCGTTTTCCATGGACCCTGAATAGTCATGTGGACACAAAATAAGCAACTATAGAAATGAATAAGCATGCAAGAAACCAAAGGGGACTAAAGCTAAGATAGGGTAGCCTAGGCCACTATGGAAGCAAGGGGATTTTTCATTCCAAATAAAATTAATCTAAATCCCTACTTTAAATAACCAAAGGTAGAAAATTTAAATTAAATGAAGTTGACTTATTTCCCCTTTAATTTAATTAAATATGATTGCACCTATTTAATCAAAGAATCACAAAATAAACTGATTAAATATTTTTGTTATTTTCCAAAGAAACTTTTAAATGTAGATAAATAAAATAAATCTAATTACTCCTAAACTATGTTTTTGAATTTTCTATTTACTGGAAATAAAATAAATTAAATCTATAAACAAAGTAAATTACTTCTAAATTAACTGAAATCTACTTCTACACTAAGATAAAATAAACAGGGAATAGCTGGATGTGGTTATTCATCGGTTGTTAAATGTAAACCTTAATCTACCTTAGACACATATTTTTCTAATTTGTGGATGTGGATTTTATACTTCTTATGATTGCCTCACCTCAGAATCATGGAAAGAAATAAATCTTCTCAGAATCAATTTCTTCTTCCCCTTAGACTTCCTTGGTAGAACAATAAATTGCACGGAAAAACTAATTGTGAAGAAATACAACAAAAAACACAGACACAGAAGCTTCCTCAAGCATATTTCCCTTACACATCCACAGGGATAAGCAGGGAGGAAGTTTTCAATGGAATATTTGTTTATATGCACGTGAAATCTAATTGAAAAAGAAAATGAAAGCTATGGGTATTTTAAAGTAAGGAAATACAAAACAAATTGCACACAAGAACTTCCTCCAAATCCTTTCCCAAGAAAATCCACAGGGATAAGATGAGAATAAAATATTAGCAAAATCTAGTTACAGGAAATAAACAACTTGCAAATTCTACTTCCTTAAAACAAGCTATTGATTCAACAACAAATTTAAATCTAGATTAAAAATATTTGAAGGAAATTAAATAACATCCCCAACCTATATATTGTTGAACTAAGACAATTCTCAAATGTGGTTATGCTTCTCTTTATCCCCTTGGATTTTTTTCCATAGATGAGTCCAATTGGTCTAAGGAGTTGTGCTAGTTGTGGAAGAAAATTAAGAAATAAGAAGAATGATGGAGAAGACCAGTTGTAGGTAGACTGGTAAAAAATGCAAGAAGAAGAGAAACAAATAAAATACTGAGTTGTTTGTGTACTTTCAGACAATATTTTAGCAGAGTAATAGTGCAATCAAAATTAATAATCTTCAACCAATGCTTTGGGAAAAAGATTGTATTTTATAGAAAAACAACAGGGAAGCAGTCCAACAAACTTGACAATCAAGAAATTTCAGATCATCCTAGGAAGGGGTAGTCAACATTTTAATAATAGTAAGGAAGCAAGAGGAGTTTTATACATATATAACAAGCTTAAAATCAGGGAAAATGGTCAAGAATCGTGTGAGAAAGACACTGAGAAGCTTGCAACACGTGTACAAAACTTGCATTTTGAGTCTCAAATAAAATCACATGGAACTGTCGGTCTGCACATATTAGAAATTGTGCAACCACCACAGCGGTTGTGTAACCGCCACTCTGGGTAGAATGGAGGTTACGTAACCATCACAATGTTTATGCAACCTCCGTGGTGGTTATGTAATTTAAGGGGAAAAAACTAAGGAAAAGGGGTGAAAAGCATTTGCAAAAGAAAGAAAAGCTAAGGAACTAAGAAGTAAAGAAGAGTAATTCACAAAGGCATGTTGTAAACAAATAAATGGGACCTTGACCTCATCATTTGTTCTGGAAATGAAATTTATCATCATAGCTGATTTTTGTTGTTCTACCAATGTAGCACTGTGAAATTTTGGGTGCATACATATTTCCCCCTCAGAGAATCATTTTAGCCATGAATTGGCATAAAACATGATCTCCGAGTATGGCTCTCCCAAATGGGAAAGTTAGAAATTATACGTCATTCATCTGTGTGTTAAAATCACGCCAATCCAAGCTTCCCGCCACTTGTAATAAAAATAGGAATCAATTGCAGATATAAAACATAATTGAACTTAAAATGGCAAGAGTACTTACCATATTAGCGTGGATAAGAAATATACATGCGCCAAGAATCCACCCCAGCATACACACACACTCAAAATGACAGAAAACAATATATATGCAACGTTTCACTATTTATAGAAATCATTTATCCTTACCCACTTATTGATTTTTAGAGTTATGGATTACTTGTGACCATTTCACGCGAGAGTATACTCAAATCAATGAACCTTTCGAGACGATGGCGGTGCAGCTAGCAGCAGTGGTGGAGGGTCACAATTAGGTTAGTTATTAGCATTTGTTTATTTTTTATGTAAAATGTAGGAATTAATCAAAACTAGTTGTAGGTGGTAATTTTTAATGATTTATAGCTAAAATGATCACAAGGGGGGTGCATTTGACTATATGTAATTTATTTGAGTTAATTTGACGTATTATTGTCATTTTTTTGAGTTTTTAGACTTTAGGGTATGACCTGAACTTTTCAAGTGAAATTACCACTCTACACAGAGGGGAAGTTGCATAACCACCACCACGTTTACACAACTGCCACTCTAGCAAGTGAATAATGTGTAATCACCACAGTGGTTAAGCAATTGTCACTCTGCTACAAGTGATGGTTTCATAATTGTCAGGGAAATTTTAAAATTATTGTCTAAGTATGAATTTTTTTTGTTTTTGCTTGTATTTGTATTATTTTTGTGAGCTTGTTATATACCTATAAGGTTATAACTTACTCCTTTATTTTTATTTATAAATTCAAGGAGACTATGTTATATCCAGAGCAGATCTCGTGAGCAGGATTGGTTTCCCTAGATCTTAGAGAGGTTGATCTAGGCAGAGAGGGACTTATAATGGAGGGCTGGTATTTAGAGGATGTCACAGACACGGCTCGTGTCTCCTATAAGTCACTTACTTTGTGAATTATTGCACTACTGGGATGCAGATCAGAACACTTTCTAGCTACCTGAAGTCAGAGGTGAGTGGACTATCACTTCAGAGGATGTATACCAGATTCTTGGGGTTCCTATCACTAGCAGTAAGCTAGCACCAAAGAATGCTAGTTTGACAGTTGATGCTCACAGCTGGGATTCTTACTTAAGAGATGCACAGGCACTTGACACTGGTGTCAAACATGGTATTAGATTGGTTTTAGTTAACACCACACATATCCCTACTTTGCACAAGGCCATCATTGGTATCTTGGCTTTGTGTTTGATTGAGGATAAGGGTGGAGATAAATTTCTATATTGTTGGGCTTCCATTGTTTAGAGCACTGAGATGTATGATAGATTTTATGCTTGGGGAGTGGAAATTTAGGGGACTACCTATGAGGATATTTATAGGGTTGTTAGACTAGAGTCTAAGTCCCTCAGTCACCCCAAACTTGTTATGTCCTGGGTCTATGAGTAGGTGATCCCCTACTAGAGGGGAGTTGGGATAGTGGGTCCCACAATGATAAGAGTAACTAGATGGGTGGATATGTCTCCACTTAGGGGCCCTCCACTGTTGGTTTCTACATTGAATTTAAAAGATAGGATAGCCCAACCATATCAAGATATGATAGGTTGGTGGGGTGAGGAGGTGGCTACATTGAATTCTTACGCCAGGATAGTTCAGTTAGTTGACTGGAGTAGCAGAGTAGAGACCCACTCGGTACTCTGAGTACCCCAAAAGTTTAGGAATTCTTATTATGATGTTCTTCCATACATTCCTACAGTCTCCAGAGGTATACAAGATTTGATAACTGCCAAGAAGGGAAAGCTACCATGGATAATTATTACACATAAGGTCCTTATTGGCACACCAAAGTCCACTATGGATCCAGATGCTGAGGCAGCACTTAGACCATGATAGATACTACATATTACTATAGGCCTCAAGTAAAGCAAGGAGGAGGAGGAGGTGGATGAGACAAGTTCAGACTCGGGGGAGGAGATAAAATCTGAGTGGTAGGCCACTCAGGACGCCTTAGCAAATACTAGAGCTAAGGAAGATGTAGAGGAGGAGACAGTATATATCAAGGATACTGAGGAGGCATCAGTGCATCTACAACACAAGCAAGAGATTATAGTTGAGGAGCATGTACCAGATCCTTTACCGGCACCAATCATTGATCTGAGTTGGATTCCTGGAGACCCGAGTGAGTGAAACACTTTTTTCCCTACATTTACTTCTTAGACTAGATGTTAGTAAGCTACTCTAATTTTTGTTTCTTTTAAAAATATTTCTAACTCTTCATTATTTATTTTTACTTTTCAGTTATTATGGATGGATGGGGAGACATATTCATCACGTGAACTTATACATGTTCGTAATACCTACAGCGAAGACTTGAGAGGTACTACTTGTTATATTTAGACATCTAACACTAGCCAGTTGGCACACTAACATGTTGTAGAGGAGATGACTCGATCGAGGAATGATATTGTCATTCATGAGGATAGAGAGAGGTGGTGGCAAGGACACTCACACAATGGAGCTACCACTACTATTTTCTCACTTGTGTAGTCTCATAGACATTCACATAGATCTACACACAGAGAATCTTGTATTATACTGATCCATTCTCATCACAATAGTCGCATTATAAGCCCTCTCTGTGTCCCTTCATGAGGATCTAGGAGGGAGGGATAGGCCTTGAGTCTTTATTACTTTGAGGAAATATTTTGACACATATATCTATATATTTTTATATTTTGGGCTCATGACTAAGTATTTTTTACCATAGTTACTCTATAGAGTGTCAGCATTATACAAGAGAAACTTGATATTAAATATATACATATAGACATATTTTTTTTGTTCGACATTCCTTGTAAGAATTGACTATGTTATTGTTTATCTCATCTACACACTCTTAGATGGATTGGAATTTCTGATGTTTTTATGTTTTATAATGTATTTTATGGAATGATGTGATGTGGTTAACAAAATGATTTTGCATGACTATGTATATGATGACAGATTGTGACTTAGATACTTTTATTTTCAAGTAATATTTAAAATTTATATTTCATTGGAAAAATGTGTTGAATGTGATATGATGAAAGGATGAACTTGTGCCAATCTTGAATCCATCCAGCTAATAGGATGCGAGGGCTCATCATCGAAAGATAAGAAGGACACGAGTTATATGACTTTAATAATTTGAAAGTGAATGATGAGAAAGAGATAATAATTTGATAAATATCCAATTAGAAACTTGTAACCTAACCCTAATCAAGATCAACTAACCAGTTCAAAATGAATTTTTCTTGCAATTTTGACTAGACTTAGATTCATGGATGGCCTATTGATTGACAAAATCTGGTTTTTAGGAATGAATCTGTCTTAACATACACATCTAACTCATTCTCATGGGAAATTTAGAAGAACTTTTTTTATTATTATTTGTGACTTGCAATTTATTATTGCAACCCCCTACATCTGGACCCATGATACTAATAAGAAGCATAATCTCATCACCAAGGGTAAAACATAGGTGAGTAAAGGCACTTACCTACTTTCTCAACCTCATGCTACCAGTAAGAAGCATGGTCTCATCACTAAAGGTTGGTGGGGACAAGAAGTGTAGTTTTATTTGTAAATGAAAGAATTTTTGTGTTTATTGTTTATTTATCTTTTTTTTAATTAAATTTGGGTTGTGATTTTAGGAGGGAACATTTACCCCTAGCCTCAACCCCATATAGTTAGTAGGATGAAAGGACTCATCACCAAAGGTTGAGATAGGAAAAAAAAAAATATTTCAGGTGAAATGTTTAGAATGTTTCTATCATATATAGAGCTTGTTAGGGAAAGATTCATCATCAAGAAGCTTCTGGAGAAAAATATGTGTAAGAAATACCCAAATTGGGAGTAACCATGAAGAAGACTAAGCATACAATTCCTTGTAGTATCAATGTAAAAATTTTGTCTCATGAGCCAAAATGATGAGATAGATTGCATAGTTTGAGAATGTGTAATGGATGTTGGAGAAGTATGATTAATATCTTTTCCAATGTTTGAAAGTTTAAAATTCACTTGAAAAGTAAGTTTCTAGTTTACAATTTCACAAGATTATAATGCAAATGACAATGTGGTATGAATGCAATAGTGCACAATGTGGGAATGAAAGTGACTATATGTAAAAGTGTTTAAGGTGAAGTGAGTTTACAGACTCACCAAATTCCTCACCCTATAAAGTACATAGACGATACACACATTTATTATAGTATTCCATTACTTTATACAGGATTAACTATTTTGGTCTAAGTTTTCTTCCTTCACCGACTTTTTTTTCGATTTGGTTGTCTTGTCTTAATGCAAGCCTATCTCCTACCTGGATTTCTCATTCATATAATTTATTGTTGTACTGGTGACACATTCTTTCAGCATAGACTCAATGATGTTGTTCAGATCTAAAATGTTTTTCATCTAGGGTTTCCAAATCTTCCATTCTCACTTCTCGGTATGCATCTTTGTCAAGAATGCCTTGTAGAGAGACATGAAGAGTTGGTAATTCTACCTCGAGTGGAAAGACTACTTTGACACTGAAAACTAGAGAAAAAGGTGTTTCACCCATAGGTGTTCACACTGAAGTTTTGTTATCCTGAAAGGTTAGAAATAGCTTCAAATTCCAATCTGTTTTATTCTCCTTAAATGTCTTAAGAAGGATGGACTGTAGATTCTTATTCGTAGCCTCAGAATGCCCATTTGTTTGAGGGAAGTAAAAAGAGGTGGTGTGATGATATATCTTAAACTGTGCACACCACTCACACACCTCTTCATTTTAAATGGATTTCCATTATCTAAGATAATGACCTATGGGACACCGTACTGGTAAATGATTTGGTTCAGGATGAACTCAGTAGTTACTAACCTAGGTATTATTGTCAGAGGTATGGCCTCAACCTACTTTTTGAAATACTCTGTGGCCATGATAATGAATTTGTGGCCATCGGAAGATGAGGGATATAATTTTCCTATAAAGTCAAGACCCCAAGTAGAGAATGACCAAGGGGTAAGTGCACCAAGTTGGGGGCCAAAAAGAGGACAAAAATTTACTTTTTGGTCATTTTTTCCATAATGCGCTCATGTTATGGCTCGGTCGCACTATAACATGAGAGGGGAAAATCAAGGTCATGTTATAGCATGAACGCATTATGGTTTGGATTTACCGAACCATAATGCACTTGCATTTTGACTTACATAAAACACAGTCGAAACCCGAGAGCATTTTTCATTGCAAAAACAAAAAAAACTTAAGAGAGGAAAATGCGAGTGAGGAATAACACCAATGCGTTTTGTGGCATCAACACCCTGTAGCATCTAATATCAATAGGTCAAAAATCTCATAAGGTCAGTTATTGTTGATTTTAGGTTTATTTTCTTTATTAATCTTATTTTTTTAAATACTTGTTAATTTGTTATTTTTTTCATTCTCATAGGTTTCTATATCTTCAATTCAAACCCCTCATTCACCCACAGACCAAGATTAAGAACAAAACATCCCAAAAACACCCCTTCAATAGAAATACATCCTCTTAACACCTAAAAACACATTTTTGGGGATATTGAAAACAAAAATGTTCAAATTGGGGGTTTAATAAAAACCTTAAGAAACCCTAATGCCGCAAATCCACATAGTCAAAACATAACTACATCATTAGGATCATTATTATCTAATAAAAACAAATTGGTTGGACAAATAAACAAATGGGAGAGTTTTAAAACCAATTGTAACAATTTTTATGTAGACATGTTGTCTTATGATGAATTGAAGAAGAAAAAAATCACAAAAGACAAATTGTGTGCATTGTTTAATGATCCTAAAACTAATGCAGTGTTACTATTGGGTTGCAAAATATTCCCCATCCTCTGGTTTAATCATGAGGGGATAAAAGATAATTTTTGAGATAGGTGGTGGATGGTCTTTGACCAACCAACTTGTAACAATTTTGAGATGCAACAATATTTCTTGAGGAAACTCTAATGTGATTTCTTCCTCAATGAAATACAAAACTATTTTGACATTTGATATTTTCAAGGCAAAGGCAAAGGCTCTATACATGATAGAGTGGGGGAATAGCGTTTGTAGAACCAACCAGCTAGACCCATTGCTCACCCATCTATTCATCATGTTTCAATCCCTTTTGTTGTGAAGGAGATAATTGAGGTTTAAATTCTTGACTCTATCAAGTCATTGACACATTTATTACTTCAGCATGACACTTGTGTCTCCCAGGGTGATGAGGCTAGTCCTTCTAGGCAGCATACATCATATAACATACAGTTTCATGCTTGTGGGAGTTTAGGCACCTACGTGGTTGATGAGGAAGCTCCACAGCCTAGCAAGACAGTTCCACATCCTTATGAGGTAGCTCCACAACCTAGTCAGGATGCTCCATAGGCTGAGAAAAGTGTCTGATTGGAGGAGGCACATCATGATTCTATGTTGGATAATATCATCATCACAGATGTTCTACTAGATTTGACCTTTGGTATTGACTAACAGGTAATTTTACATGAAACTAGTTGTAATTTAATATATGTATATATTGTACAAACTCTTATAATTAACAATGTTAATCAATTGTGAATGAAAATTAATGAGTTGTGTGTATTTTTATAAAATTACAGGGTCAAACTATACATCCAGTGTCACATTCCCCTTCTCCACAGTTGTTTGGGCACGTCATCCCCTCAGGTATAAATTGGTAATAAATTAGTAAATATATGGTGTTATTTTTTTTCCATATAGAGATGTTATCCTAAAATTACAATTTGATGTTGAACAGGAGAATTTTGGTATGAGTTCGCATGTTGGCAAATTTACTAATGTGAGTTTTATTATTTGTATTCATCATATACATGAAGAGAATGAACTATAGTTAACATATGAATTTATTAATGTGAGTTTCATTATTATTTTTGTTGATGACATCATTACAGTCTCTTTTTGAGATTCGACGATCATTAGATATTCAAGTTTTATGGGCATAGCTTATGTCATGCCTTTTACACAGGTATGCGCTAGTAAAGTAATTTTCATAATGAATTGATTGTATTAAATAACATCATGTAGTATAATTAAATGACATTAATGTGTATTCTAATTTTCATCATCATGGTTTGCACATGAGGAGTTGACTACTCTAGTTCATGCACCTTGTAATGATGTTGATGATCTTGAGAGGTAGAGGATGCTTGCTAGTGATCATCAGATTGCAGTAAGTATTTATTTTTAAGTAGTGTCATTTTATATGTCACTAATTATATACTAATGGGTATGTTGTTTATTTGTATTAATAGATGGAGCTACAAGCATCCTTTGAGTCTAGGAGGTCTGATCGGAATAGGGGACATTCCACTGATGTGCCTGAGTCATCTTCCAGGTGAACGAAGAGAACTAGATTATTTTATGATACCCATAGTTTAGATGTATAAGGATTTTTTTGTCTGGCTTCATGGAATATTAGCATATATTTATATTTTGTTGATTTAAATCATTGTATATGCCTATATGGCTTTGTTAAGACATTGATTTTGATGAAATTTTGTATGATATCAAGGATTTTTGAATCAATATAATATATGATAAAAAATATTTGTTTTAAAACTTTTATAATGGATGAAAAATGATTTATACATGTATCTAAGTGGATTAATATGATATCATATGTATGTTATGTTAATATTATTATTATTGTTAATTTTTTTTATGTTTTAAACATGGGAATTAAAATATATATGTAACTAATTTACAATTTTTCCATTGTATTATAATCATTCAATGACATAAATTATAATAATATAATGTCAATTTCAATTCCATCCACTTCCTGGAATCTTAATAATTCAAATGAAACATATGTAACGAGACAACATAATATTATATTAATTATAATAATTAAATTGTAACTGCAGAAAAGAGAGAGAGAGAGAGAGAGAGAGATGGAATCAAAGAGGGATAAACATAGAAAGAGAGAGTGGGTGTGAGAGAAAAAGAGAGAGAATGTGAGAGTGAGAGAGATAGAGAAAGAGAGAGTGGGAGTGAGGAGAGAGAGAGAGAGAGGGTGAGGGTGAGGGTAGGGCTTAGGATGAGGTAAGATTTTACATGGCAATGGGGGTCAAAACATTGAATATACTTAATGATTTTGATTTTCTAGAATGAGAGTAAACATTGAGAGTGATTTTTTTTCGAGAGAGTGTGTGTGTGTGTGTGTGTGATGAGAGAGAGAGAGAAGAGACAAAGAAAGTGTCCTGAGAGAGAGTATTCATGAGAGAATGACTCTAACCTAGAGATGATAACTAAAGAGAGTCAGTTCAATAGGGTGTGAGAAAGAGAAAAAAAGAGACAAAGAGATAAATAGGATGTAGGAAGGAGAATGGTGTTCCTTAATAGTTTCTAGGACAGGATGCTCCTTGAAACTTTAAGCTATGCAATTTGTAGTTACAAAATTTTCTATTAGATAGACAGATCACTTGATATTTGATCCCATAAATAACTTGTATGAGAGGCTCAGATATATGTCCAAATTTAATTGAATAGACTTCTTTCCTTGGAAATTGGGATGATCCCAAATAATTACCTCAAACATTCTTGAGATCCTTTGAATATGTTCTCTACAACAAACTAGAGGGATTTTAAACAATCTCTAGGTTTCCTTATGGTTGCCATGCCCTCCTAGTCGCATCGTCAATAAAACTAAATTTGTTTGAGTAAAAATAATTAAATATTTGTGAGAGTGAGGAAACGAGCAAAAGAGAAAGAGAGAGAGTGAGAGAGAGCATGAGAGAGAGAGACAAAAAAACATGAGTGAGAGAGAGAGTGAGAGAGATAAATAGAAATAGAGAATGATAAGGAGAGAGAGAGAGAGAGAGAGAGAATGTGAGAGAGTGAGTGAGAGATAAAGAGAGAGAGAGAGAGACAATTGAAAGAGTGTGAGAGAGAGTGTGAGTGACAAAGAGTATGAGAGAAATAAAGAGTGAAGAGCGAAAGTTTTTTAGAGTGAAAATAACCAAGAAGAAAGAGTGAGAGTGATGTGAGAGAGAGTGAAAAATAGAGTTAAGAGAGAGAGAGAGTGAACGATGTGAGAACGGGCGAGAGTTAGAGCCAGAGAGTAGAGAGAGAGATTGAGAGAGAGAGTGAAAGAGATAGAAGAAAGAGAGAAAGAAAACAAGAGAGAGAGAGCAGTGAGAGATGAGATTATAAAGAGAGTTTAATGAGAGAGAGTAAGTGAAAATGAACAAGAGAGAGAGTATAGTGAGAGAAGTATGAGAGAGATACAAAGAGAGTGTGAGAGAAAGTGAAATGAGAGAGAGAGTCGAGAAAGTGAAAAGTGAGACCCCCAAGATGGTATAATATCGAGTGGAAGCTTCATGCGTCAAACCAACTGTAAAAAATGCCTTGGAAAACACTTAGGGAGGATTTGTTTGGTGCTTGGAATGATGTTGGTGCTTCAAAGATACTTCGGGTGTAGTACCTTAAGAGCGAGAACAAAAAAGTTATAAGTTCTCCGGGTGATTTCTCAATCTCCATGGTTAGATTGAAAGATGAATCTTTGGATCCTACACCTCTGTGATTGGTACCCTCTACAAATCCTATCTACGGTTTTTTCCATCAATTTGGTCCTCTCGCTGTCCTATTGTTTACAACAACATTAAATAGACCAGTTTGAGTTAGTATAAGGTTTCCGGTCCAATGTTATATTTTGTACGGATGGAAGATCTCTTACACTGTAAAGGTGTACACCATCAGGGTGGCCTGGTAAATTATTTGGGACAGGCTTATTTTTGGTGTCCAACCCCCCAGTGCTTCCATGGTTAAGGTCAGATCTTGACACATGGTCTTTTAGATAGCCCTGAGAACAAAAAAGATATAATTATTGGTGGGTGATTTCACAGTCTACATGGACAACTTAAAAGGTATCATCAGTCCTACACCTCTGTATTGGGTCCCTCTATGAAATATTCTATCTTGGTTTTTCCCCATCTCAATTCGTGTCATCTCTCTTCCTATTGTTTGCAATACCACTCAAATAGTCTAGTTTGAGTCAGTGTAAGTATCAAATGCAATATTTTGAAAGAAAGCTCCTGGCACAAAACTCGACTGTGCACATTTTTTGTCAAGGTGACCTTCTAACCATCTGGGAAAAGATTTGCAAAATTTGGTGCCCAACTCCATTTGAGCTGGTGCATTCTAGGCTACTTCATCTGTAGCATAGTCCCTTAAGATCCTTGAGAGAAAAAAATAAATAAGTTTTGGGTGATTTCTCAGTCTAGCTATAGAACTTTAAAGGTATTATCAGATCCTAAACCTCCATTGTGGACCCTCTATGAAATGCTGTCTCAGTTTTATCCATCTCAATTTGGTCCTCTCATGGTGTCCTATTGATTTGCAAGTTGTTTGAATAAGTCTAGTTTGAGTCAGTGTAAGGTTTTCTCAATGCATATTTTATTGCAAATCAGAAGCTCCTAACACCAAACTAACTGTGCATGTGACTTCCCCTTGGCCTAGTAAATTCTTGTGGAGGATTCTCTTTTGTGCTCAATGATGCACAGGCTTCCAGGTGTACTTCTTCTGGGTGTAGTCCCTTAAGATTAGCTTGAGAGTAGGAAAAGGCTATAAATCACCATTTGATTTCTCGATCTTCATGGTTACCTTGAAAGGTATCATAAAATCCCACACCTCTGTGTTGAGAACCCTATATGTAAAATCATGATCTCATTTTCCCCATCTTAATTTGGTCCTCTTGTTGTCCTATTGTTTACAACAACACTCAATAGTCCAGTTTGAGTCAGTGTAAGGTTGTCCCACAATGCTATATTTTGTAAATGGAAGCTCCTGACACCAAACTAACTACCAAACACATATCAAATGGTTTAGTAAATTAGGCAAGGCTATTTCTTGTGTTCCCAATGATGCAGGTGCTTCTAGGCTACATTACCTGATGTAGTCCCTTAAGATCCCTGAGAGAAAAAAGGCTATAAGTTTTCCAAGTGATTTCTCAATCTCCTTGCACCTTGAAAGGTATCATCAGATCCTACACCTCTCATGTTGGGACCCTCTATGAAAATCCTCTTCGTTTTCCCCATCTCAATTCAGTCCTCTCGTTGTCATATTGTTTACAACAACATTGAATATTACAGTGTCAGTCAGTGTAAGGTTGTCCAATGCAATATTTTAGAAACAAAAAGCTCTTAGCACCAACCAATGTACACACAGCATTAGGGTGGCCTAGTAAATGATTGGGAAGGCTTTGTTTTTTGCCCAATGATGTCGATGCTTCCAAGATACTTCGTCTTTAGGTCAGTCCCTTAAGAGCCATGAGAGCAAAAAAGGATATAAGTTCACCAAGTGATTTATTAGTCTCCACGGCACCTTGAAAGGTATCATTTGATCCTACATCTCCATGTTGGGACCCTCTACAAAATCCTATCTTGGTTTTCTCCATCTCAATTTGGTCCTCTCGTTGTCCTATTATTTGCAACAACACTGAATAGTCCATTTTGAGTAAGTGTAATGTTGCACAATAAAATATTTTGCAAATGGAAGCTCCTGATACCGAACCAACTATGCACACACATTGGGTGGCATGGTAAATACTTGGGAGGATTTTTTTGGTGCCCAATGATGTTGGTGCTTCTAGGCTACTTCGTTCAGGCGTAGTCCCTTAAGAGCCCTGAGAGCAAAAAAGGCTATAAGTTCTCTAGGTGATTTATCACTCTCCATGGCACCTTGAGAGGTATCATTTGATCCTACGCCTCCATGTCGAGACCCTCTATACAATTTTATCTCATTTTTCTCAATCTCAATTTGGTCCTCTTTGATGTCCTATTGTTTGAGTCAACAATGTCAAATATCATGTCAATGACTGAGTCAGTGTAAGGTTGGTCCCAATGCCATATTTTGTAAACAGAAGCTCTGAGTGACACCAAACTGAATATGTGCACACATCAATGGTGGTATCCTAGTAAATTTGGGATAAGGATTCATTTTTTAGTGCCCACCAAATGACTGTGAAAACATGTCATGGTGCTTCTTGGGATACATTCGTCCAATGATGTTGTTGATAGTACCCTTAAGAGCCCTGAGAGCAAAAAAAGGCTATAAGTTCTCTAGGTGATTTCTTGGTCTTCATGGCACCTTGAAAGGTCTTGTTATAATCCTACACCTCTGCATTAGGGACCCTCTATGAAATTATTGTCTCATTTTCTCCATCTCAATTTGGTCCTCTCATTGTCCTATTGTTTGTAATAGTGCCAAATACTACAGTGTGAGTTAGTGTAAGGTTGTCCAATGCAATATTTTGCAAATGGAAGCTCATGGCACTAAACCAACTATGCATATGCATCGGGTGGCCTGGTAAACACTGGGAAAGGATTAATTTTTATTCCCAATGGCGTCAGTGCTTCCATAGGCTACATCGTCTGGGTGTAGTCCCTTAAGATCCCTGAGAGCAAAAAAGGCTATAAGTTCTAACTGGGTGATTTCTCGGTCTCCATGGCACCTTGAAAGGTCTCGTTTGATCCTACACCTCACATGTTGAGACCTTGTATGAAATCCTCTCTCAGTTTTCTCCATCTCAATTTGGTCCTCTCACTATGTATATTGTTTGGAACATGTTGAATATTGTAGTGTGAGTTAGTGTAAGGTTGTCCAATGCACATTTACAAACAGAATCTCGTGGTACCAAACCGACTGCACACACAAGGTGTCTGGTGAGGGTGTAAAGGCTTCATTTTGGTGCCTAATGAGGCTTCAAGGGTTCAGTGTAGTCCAAAATCCTTCAATGCAAAACAAGTACTATGAAACATGTTAAGAAGAGATTATTCATACAATATAGGTGGTGAAATGATAATTGTAAGAAGACATTTTTCATACAATGTATGTGGTGAAAAGAGATTTTTTTCTTGTTTGATTTCCAATATTGGATTTTCCTTAGCTTCTCTTAGCTTTGAGAATAATAAATTCTCTACTAATAGTGCCAACCACATGAAGGTGGAAGCTTTTTTGGCACCACTAACCTACGTAAACATGTTAGTAAGAAATTAAATAGAATTTTAAAACCTAAAAAATTTAAACAAAATCATTAAAGTAAATATTCAAATTAAATTCATGTAGATGTATATCTAATCTTAAGTGAACATACCTTTAGAAATTCAATCCAATGAGCCAAAAGGATCATCTTTACTCTTGAAAGTAGCAACAATTTCTTCATGATTTGATTCAGGAACCTTCCATGGATTCTCGTTTGATGGCCTACCTCGATATTTAATCAACTGAATATTTGTTGCAAGAACCAAATGTGAATAGTGAAGTATCTTTCTATGTATTTCATAGTCTTCAAACAACCAAGTATTTAATTTTTTGATAGGATATCTTCGAAGCCAAGTTCCAGTGACTACCACTAACCCAGTGAGATACTCAAGGTTTTCACCATCAATGACTATGGAAGTCATTTTTTTTTCCTCTACACAACGAGAAAAGAAGTAGTCTATTCCCTCTTTAGTAAATTTTATCGTAATAACTGTAAAAACATGCCCTGTATCACAAAGTAAAACTCAAGTCAAATTTAAAATACATTAAGAGATTATCATTTAATAATTTATAAATTTATAACATGACATGTATGTACCTTGTTGCACTAAATCAGAGACTTGGTCAAAGTCAGGTGATGTTTTCATATGATCTAAAGACACTATAAGTTGTAATGCTCATGGAACTTGATATGTGTCAAGTGGAATTAGAGGTCTACAAGTCCATTCATCCACCCACTGTTGTGACTCACATTCATTCCACACAAAAATCAATGCATGATATACAAAAACATGTCATGCACCTAGTATGAATAGTGGAAGAACTTGCATTTGAACTATGGAATGAGTGCATATCACTTGATCTTGTAACTGTCATACAATATTCATAGCTTGCCAAATGTTCTTCCTCTATCAACCAGAAATATCTATGAAATATTGAACTCTCTTGAGATTCATGGCCCATGTTCTTGTTACACCAATCAACAATGCTTTCTGCATTTATAAATTTAGCACCATCTTTGAAATTTAATTCTTCTCTTGCAAGGGCTCTTTTCACACATGTTCCTACACCATCATCTCTCCATTCCCATGTCCTACCTCAGTAAAACTCTAGATATGTTGTACACTTGTTATGTGCATCCTTCTTAGCCAATAAAACATTTGTGCATTCTTGAATTGTGATGTGCAGTTGTCCGACCAAATGTAATGTTGATTGAAAACAATGTTCCTATCAGCCAAGTTTGCATAAAACAACTAGAAACACCCTTGCACATATTATGTAGAATGTGTTTGATCATCACTGATGTAGAAATGATACTCTCTTAATATTTTTCAATCTTTCTCAGTGCTTTCTGGAGAGTGCATGAATGTTATATGCATGAAAATAGCAACTTGCACTGAGTTATAGTATTGTGACTGAACCTCCATTTGTGGCTGCAATGAGTAATTATCTATGAATTCAACTATTGAAATAATAGTACCAAGTGGGAATGTTTCCTGACTTAACTTGAATTTTTCATCCAACCATCAAGCTCTATGTGTGTGCCTTTCATACTCATAAATAATTTCATCTCTGAATTTGACCATATATTCTGATACAGGTAATTATTCTGTAACAAGCTCACACCTCTTAGATTCTTTTCCATCTTTTAATTGATATGCCATAGATTTATATTTTCTAAAACTAACTAATTATTTTCCTATTGAATGTGTACTCTCCTCATGGATACAAATTTTCAATTTCAGCAAGCCACCACATACGTTGCATGTCCATCCAAACATGCTTTGTTATAAAAAAATTGACCAATTGACCTTTCACAAAATATTGTAGGAATAAATTCCCTTGCATATTTTGGTGGGACATTTAATCCACACTCCTGTAACATGATGTCAGTATGCAAAACACAATGTACTTGACAAAAAACATCATAATGCATTGAAAATTCAACATGATGCCTACAACAACAAGTGGTATGTGAGTGATTGATTTTCACATAAAAGGGTTTGTTCATTTCAAAAAATATTTGGCTAATGTTAATTTCTATATTTTCATTCTTAAACTTAGAGAACAATTGTGTTTGAGTCATATCCAAGAAATTTTTTGCATGCGCTTCACGATTACGAGAACCTATTCTTCTTTTTATTGTATCTCTTCTATTCGGTGACACCCTTGTGTTCTCATTCCAAAAATTTACAATTAATTATTTTAGAATATCATATGCATCCTTGTCTTTCTATGGGAGTCTACTAGAGAATGCCCAATAGTCAGTGTTATTGGCTGACTCAAGACTTTTGTGTCTCCCTATTGCTTTCATTAGTGTTTTTCTGTTTAGCTTCAAAGCTCTACTTGTTTTTCTAATCAAGTGTTTATTAATATTTTATCACTTACTATACAATTAGTAAGTGCACATCGTGTAACATTACTATCTTTGGAGTGTTTGTTGACACCTACAGTATGGTATGCTTTATGTATATTTTCAACAATTTCCACATTTTGATCATCAACATTAGATGTTCTTAACCCTAGGGTCTTCATTGTAGGTCTCATCTTAATTAATTTCATCAACGTAACAAATAATTGACATCTTTGTGTATCATTTAATTTCTCAAAGTAATTATCCCAAATTCCCATAGATTTTCTTCTCACATTTCTTTCAGACATTTTGTTAGGAATTGGTTTTATAATGTTTTCATCAATTTCAATTAAGTGAATGGGTTTTCTATGCAAAATGGAAGGAGGTGTTCTTAGAGGTAAAGATTCATTAGCAAGATTACTTTCTTCATTCAGTGTTTCCATGCAAATTTCAAGATTAACATTTGGAATCTCAAGTAAAGGTTCAATATTATCATTCATACCAAATTATTTATCCATAACAACATTATCATTCAATTCATTATCAATACTCATTGCAAAATTATTATTCTCCTCAATTTCATTATTTATTTCATCATCATTTTCTAAAACATCAGGTACATTTGACATAGTAGATGTACCTTTCCCTCCACAAAGTTTTCACATCCGCTTCACTTTCTTTATTTTATTCTCTTCTAATTGCTCTGGTGTCTTGTTCTTGACCTTATTCTTGTCCTTATGTTTTCTTTTATCCCCCATGATTAGAAAAATATAGATAGTGGGGTAGGGGACAACCTCAACTACTCAAAATTTGTGCAGGAAATTACATGAATATGCAGAGCAGGAAGAGTGGGGACAAAAATCTCATGAAAGAGGTGGAAAAGGATGTTGGAGGGCAAGGAATGTATAAAAAAGGAAACGCGCTCATGTTATAAAGTGCTCGTGTTTCCTTTTTGCATTTTCCAAGGCCCAAATATCTTGCCTTGGATCTAGTTTGGATCCCCAAACCTGAGGCATAGACATGCAAAAACACAGCAAATGCATGTTTTCAAAAAAAATACTAAAATGTCTCTTCCTCAATAATAAATCCCATAAAAATGATCAACACATTTAATAAAAATTTTACTATGAGGTCAAATAAACTTTCGTCTTTCTAAATATATGATTTTTCAATTTTTCTGACAAGTATAAGGTTTCCATACTTCTTTTTTTTTTTAATTTATACACATCTATCATTTATCGTGTATCTTTTGATTCACTCATCCAAATGGAATAAAAATTATACAGTCACAAACTATGACTAACTCTACACATTTCAAAAAAAATCTAATTTTTGATTTTTTTTTAGGTATTTAGGTCTATCACTTATTTTTCAAAATTTAAAATATTTTTACTTGAAAAATGATAAAAAAAATTAAATACTCACTAAAAAATCTAAAAAAATCTATCACAAACTAGATGCTCTTATCTATCTTTCTACCAAAGGGTTTTCAAAAATACTAAATAGTGCTAAAAAATGGGGGCACGACCGACTGTCTACTATGTTTTTTTAACAAAAACAGGAGCACCTATTGGTATTTTAGATATTTAACCCACTTACACTTAACCATTTTCAAAAAAAATAATCTTAGAAACTAGTCTCAAAATGCTATGATTCATGTTCTTATAACATCTTCCAATTTTGAGTGTAACTATTTCAAATAACTTGTAGAAGTTCAAGATTTTTATTTTTCAGAAAAAGTGTCCACTGAAGACCCCCTTTTGGCCCCCCATTTCCATGCAATGTTCTAATGTGATCCAAAAGTAGCTCATTTGGTAAATATTTTGAGCAGTTGAATTCCCTCAAAATTCTCCACCACAAACTCCATTGTGGGATTTAAAGATAATCATCTTCGATTCTTCTTTGTTTATCCATCTCAATAGCATGTCGTTGAAGGCTATGTGATAAATAACTTGCTCCCTCGAGGTATGACTAATATATGATATGATTTACTATATCAGTGTACCATGAACACAAAGTAATGCGATTTTTTGATTCTATATAGAAAACACATTCGTCAAGTAAATCTAGATCGACTAGCTCTCTGCGGTCCATAGGATTATCTACTAACTAATCAATGATAATCTATCGATACTTTCAATTGATGAAATTCAGTTCAAACTCACACATAAATGTGATAAATCTACCATCTTTCTTAGATAAGGTTGTTTGAGCCAAGAACATCTGCAACTATTCTGATTTGACAATTAGCCACATTTCTTGGTTAAGCATATAATTCCTTAACCTCTTAGTTGTGAATATGATGGAAAATCACTCCTTATCTTCTTGAGTATACCATATTTTGTAATCTAGGAGAGTGTGGCTAATGAAATAGATGGACCCTTTACAACCATTATCATACTCTTATGACAACATGCATGCTCTCGAGACATATGTGGCTCAAGAATAAAAAATTAGAGGATGATCATATTTGGGTGGAATGAGCATAGGTGGCGACATGAGAAAACAATTCACCAACTCAAAGGCCTTGTGACATTCAGTCATCCATATTTTACAACACGTTTTCTTCATCAAGCTATTAAAAGGGTGAATGGCATATGTCAAATCAGGGACAAATCTATGAATTTCCCCAAGCTTACCCAAGAAAGATCTAATGATTGAATCATCCATTGGTGGGTTCATTTCTAAGATTTCTTGAATTTTAACATGATCTATACTGATGCCTTGAGATGAAATGATATAACCCAGAAATTTACCCCTCGTAACTCTAAACATGAATTTTCTAGATTTAATGTTGCACCATATTCAATTAAGTGCGAGAGAATGATACAAAGAAATTTAGGATGATCACCCCATTTATTAGCCTTTTCTAGGAGATCATCAACGTACGTTTCCACAATCTTAAGAATAATAGCATGGAAAATATATGTCATGGCCCACTGATATGTTGCTCTAGCGTTCTTCAAACCAAATAGCATGATGGCATAAAAAAGGTTCCCGAAGGAGTAGTGAAGGTCATCTTAGTTTGATCCTCCTCAAAAATCCTTATTTGATTGTATCTTAAACATTCTTCCATGAGATACAATAACTCATAACCAGTAATTGCATCAATAATGATGTCAATCGATGGTAATGGGAAATCATCTTTGGGGTAGGATTTGTTAATGTCCCTAAATTCAATGCATATTCATATCTTCTATTTATTTTTAAGGACTATTATAATGTCGGACAACCACATAGAGTAATATATCGGTTTAATAAACCCTACCTAAAGGAGCTTCATAACTTTGTCCTTGATAATTAAAGAAACTTTTGGCTTCATAGGTCTCAAATTTTGTTTTACAATTTTTGCATTAGGTTTAGTAACCAGGTTATGAACTACCACATCGAGAGAAACACCTATCATCTCTTATGAACTAAAATAAAAATCTTTAGAATGTTCTTTGAGTACCTTGGTGTGTGCCTCTACTTCCTCGGGTGACAACAAAGAACCAATCTTTAGAATTCTAGGTTCTTCTTCCATTCCAATGTTAATGTCTATGGTCCCTTTGATTAAGGAAGTGTTACCCTCTTCAAACTCAAGAGGATCTGGAGGTAGTTCTAGTTCTTCTTCCTCAACTTCATATATTTTGAGGCCTTCCAATGAGGAAGGATTCATTGTTCTATCTCCAAAGTAAGAAGAAGGGTGAGGGGTGAGGGAAAATCTTTTCTTATGATGTGCGGGATGAATGTCAGCATATGCATAGAGGTATCTTAAGATTGCCTCATCATTCTCCACAAAATCTAATATAACAGGCTCATTTTAAGTCTCTCTATATGCCAAAATTGTATTGTTAGACATTTTACGAACTAAGGTTTCAAACTTGAGATAATGAACAGTGAACATGTTTCCTTTAAAATTCTCTAGGACAAAATCTGACAAGAATAAGTAGGCATAAAATCAGCGAGTTGATTTTGTTCTCTAGTAATAGATTCTATGGAAATAAAATTAAAATCATTACAAATTCTGCACAAAGTGGACTTGTAAAGCTAAAGGTGCTCCACTCTAGTCTCATAAATTTATAAGACCCAGTTTTTAATATGTTGTGAGTCACCTATGACTCTGACATGTGCACACCCATTCTCTTGGCTATAGTGAGACCAAGAAGTAGAGATTTGTATTTGGATTTATGATTCATACATTCAAAATTCAATTTGAAAGAAAATACCATGACTCTCCCCTCTAGAGAAGTGAAAATCACCCCTGCCCCTGTGTCATAGTGGTACTTCACTCCATTGTAGTTGAGGGTCCAATAGTTGTTAGGAAATATAGATGTTTCATCATTCTTTGAATCCTCTTCCTAAACCTCAACCATGCAAACCTCTCCAAGGTCATCTGCCGAAAGAGAGGCTATCCCAAGAGCATGTCTTATGCCCAAAGAATCAAAAGGGAGAATAATCGACAGATCATTATCCAAGAGTTTCACTATTTCTGCTGTGGTTTTTGTTGAAACAGTTTCTACTTCAGTAACTTTGTTTTCATTAATATCCACCCCTTTCATTGCCTTGGGTGGCTCTAACTCAATTGTTGGAACAAGCTTGGATGTGGGAACCGGTCCCCGAGAGGGAATATGTTTGTTCAACTTATTTTTTGGAACCTCAAATTTAGAATGAACCACAGGCTTCTTCTTAAGGTTAGTTAGGTGAATGTCAAATGGATTTAGGTCACCTTAAGCCATAAAGACATTCCCTAGGTGAAGGAATATGACTTCTTGAAATAAGGTAGAGGGAATTTCCTTCATCATATGAATCCATGGCCTACCAAGGATCATATTATAGTTGGTTTCCCTGTCTATAATATAGAACTCAGTTAAAATGGTCTTAGGCCCAAGAGTGACTGGGAGAACTATAGTCCCAATGGATGTATCCTTAAGGTTATCATATCCTCTTGGTGTGTTTTGAGT
This sequence comes from Taxus chinensis, assembly GCA_019776745.2. Taxonomy (NCBI): domain Eukaryota; kingdom Viridiplantae; phylum Streptophyta; class Pinopsida; order Cupressales; family Taxaceae; genus Taxus; species Taxus chinensis. The sequence continues at coordinate 244,620,990 of CM034150.1, read as the reverse complement.
TGAAGAATAATTTGTTTCTCTGTAACCTATCTTTTGTAAGAAAGAAAAGGGGACAATTTTAACCATAGCTCCATCATCAATCATAACTCTCTTGACATAATTGTTTTAGATCCATAATTGTAAATACAATGTACGATCACCTATTTATGCTAACTTGGCATCTTACTGATATCGAAAAAAAACCAGTATATCTCTCTCTCATGTTGGCCCAGAGGATAGATGTCAAAATATATATGGTTAATTTGGGCCTATGGAGGAGGTATACCATGAACTAAGTGACCAAGGCCTAACGCTTCTAATAAATTAAGATTGGCGCATTGGGGAGTTCTTCAATAAATCCAAGAAGTATATGTGTGAAAAGGTCTTGGTTATATTTGTAATCAAATCATAATCCTCCACTGGTTTAGGGACTACTGGTGTATCATCTTACACAAAAGGGTGAACAGGAAGAGGCTACAACATGTAGTCATGAGTATAGGTAGCTGCGTGCATTTTCAATTTGCTCTCCAACTCAACTAGGCCTACGATCTTAGTCTAGTTCTACTGGTCCAAGTTAGGATTAACTCACGGATTATTAGACGTATAAGGTTTTGTGATCATTGGTACCTATAGGATAATCCTTATTTTCACCTTAAGGATTATCTTTCTCATTTTTGAGGTGCTTCATCTATTTGTAAATCCCAAGGGTAGCATTTCTACGGAGAAAAAGGTCCCATGTGGGTAGCTTGCGAAGGTCTTGTAGGGTTGGCTAAGAACATCTCAATGAATATTTTTCTTTGATCCTTGAGAAGATGTTGTATGAACTTCTTACAGTCCCTACAAGACCAAGTGTCGTGACCTATAACTCTATGGAATCCACAATAAAATTTGGGATCATAATTCCTAGATCTCTAGTTCTGATCTTTTTGTGGTCCATAATTCTTATTGTTGTTCTGATTATAGTGATTGTAGTTATAGTTTGGATAGGCTTTTGGCCTTGATTCTGGTATTGATAGTATTGATTCGGGTATGGATTTGGCCCTAGGCTTATACTTGTGGAACGGGAGGATGAATGAAGTCAACCGCATTAATAGAAGGAGTAAGGTTATTGTTCTTTTGATTGTTCACATTGGCATTATTGTTATTTAAATTGTTGGTGTTCACAACATTTGGCTTCTTACATTGGTTAATTACACCATCTATTATGACACCACGGTTTCGATTGAAGGATTTGGGTCCTTGATTGTTTTTTAAACCATTTTGATAGTTTAAATTGTTCTGAATAGGGGTGACCAACCTCCCATTTGGGCCATAAGTCTTGCATTCGCTTGTCTATTGCCACTTGGTGAATACAAAGCATGTACTCTAATACTTCTTCATAGCTCTGAAGAAGAAATGTTTGAACTTCCTCCTTGGTTTCTCAGTTAAAGGAATGAAGGAAAAAAATAATAAAGCTTCATCTAGTCCATGTTGAGAGCACTAGCAGAAGAATATAGGACTTTTTGCCTTTTCTAAATGAAGTGGGCAGTGGACTCGTTATGCTCTTGTTTGATATGTATGAATTCTCTAATCCCTTTTCTCTATAACTTGTTCATGTCAAAATCCTTAATGAAGTCGGATATGAGTTGCTTGAAGGAATGGATAGAGGCTTCTAGGTATTCTGTAGTACCAATCGAGGGAAATCCCTTCAAGCGTATTAGGAAATATTTTTGCAACGACCGCATCCCAAGGGAGTATCTCTCTAATGGCAGTGGCATATGCCTTAATATGGGCATTTGGATATCCCTCTCCCTTAAATTTAGGGAGGTATGGAAATGACCATGGGAGCATGACACCTTGTATAGTGAAGTATAGAGGTTCTTTTAAGTACTCAGAGTATGTTCCCACTGCATATGACTCGACCATTGATGATCCTTGATGGGGATGTGGAGGTGAAATTGGAGTCTGATGTGGCACAATATAGGAATTGTTCATGGTATAAGGAACCCCTTGTTGTTGGGCGTAAGGTCCAGGGAAAAAGTACATGTCCATGTGAGGATATTTGGAATACATGTGCACATAGGGGGACAACACTAGGGTATGGGCTTACGGGACGTGAAACTAGGGAACGTTGCATTGCCTAAAGGTTGAGCGGAATTCGAGAATGCACTTCCAGATCGTCCCTTGTGTTGGATACGTATATGGAGGATGAGGAGTCATCCCCAGTGTGCCTGAACTTGTAAGGAGGTCACCAGGGTTAGGAGCACCCAAGTAGGCCTAAGATGGTGGTTGTTAATAGGCACTTGTGGAAGGAACATATTTTTTCTTTTGCATATGATGGGAAGTATTGTTTGAACCTACAAATTGTGTAGGTTGTGCAGCTTGAGAAATTTCTAATTCTTTAATTCTACCCATCAATGTTGTGATCACATCGCTAACTGAAGGTTGTATGTTTTTTTTAAACACATGTTGGGTCTTGTTGGGTTGCAAAGGTACATGATACCTCATTATAAATTGGTATTTTGTAGACCACCCCTATTTAGGTGTGCTTCCCGTTTTGGGAGGAGGGTGGCAAACATTGTTCCGTGAAGAAGCATTTCAGTACACCCTTACATCCTATCTGTGGATTCATCTATAGTGTTAAGGTGGTCACCACTTTGGTTGATTCATGCTAGAAGTTTCATCATTTATTGGTAAATAAGAAGATAAGTAATTATATTGCATGCTAATTTGAGGTCTGGACAAGACCCGTGGATAAAAAAACCTTGTTCTCCCATGAATGTCATGTTATTAGAGCTGGAGAACTTTGGTTGTGCATTGTGGTTAGGTTGGTCTATCTCCTCAATGCTAACTATTGAGTTGGTGTTAAACCCTTGAGGAGGTGGCGTGTGAGGAGATAGAAAATTCTATGAGTAGACCTGTAATTTCAAATTATTTGTACCCTGTCAAATCCAAATTTGTTGATTTCTTAGCTCTTTCAAATGGATTTAATTTCTTGTAATTTTTATAGATATATCTATATTTTATTCATATATATAAATAGGTATTGTGTTTTATATAAACCACTTTTAAAAAATCACTGTTTTCAAAAAAATTAGCCTATCATTTCCTACGGTTTCTAAAAAACATTATTTGTAATATACGGTGAAAATCACAAAAAACGGCCTATAGCTTGTCAATTTCTAGGCCTTTCTATGAGTAATTATCAACCCACCCTAATAAAGAGGGTGACTATTGCATGCCCACCAAGACCCATGATGAGCCTGTCGTATTCTTGACCTGACATATTCAGGGGGTGTATAAACACCCACAGAATAATGGGAGAGGAGAAAGGTAGATGAAATATTAGAAATAAAGAGGATACAAGAAGGAATTAGTCCCTTCACGTTGGGTTCACCAATTTTGTATGCCTAAGAATCAACACGTGATTCCTAGACGCATGCAACCTCCTAAGGTCATGTCGACATAGTCAGAATGAGATGGATGGGATGGTAATAGGATGGGTAAATAGGATGTAGGTGGGATAGATGGAAATGGAAAGAAATAAAGGCAACCTAATGTTCTCAATGGGAAAAATGGTTATTTATTTGTTGATGGAAATAAACACCTTTCTTACTTTCTCAAGAGTGATGTTACAGTCAAGGATGATCACCGTATGCAAGTCGTGGTTAATATATGTAGAACCAAAAAAAAATCTACTTGGTTGTGGAACGCAAGGAAATTACCCTTCTTTTTCTATGAATTCCTCTCCGAAGAGGGTCATGAAGATGTGACAAGATATGGGGTAAGAACAATTTAAATATTATGAATCTAATCTCTACCTAGCTGGTTTGCCCAGAACTCCTCAATGGTACCTACCTCATCATTTAAAGCAATCAATTGTTGAATAATACTAGGTGGGATCGGGGTAGTCCTGAAGATAAGTTGACGTAATCCTTGGTCAATGTCTGTTTAACATGTATCTATGTTTGGTTGTGGCATGGTTGGGTCACAAACTCTATGTCTTGGTTGTCGTGGACCCTTAATGGTCATGTGGGCACAAACCAAACAACTACGGAAATAAAAAAAGCACGCAAGAAACCAAAGGGAAATAAAGCTAAGGTATTGGTAGCCCGAGGTTGTTATGGAAGCAAGGGGGCTTTGTTCATTCCAAATCTAATTAATCCAAATTTCTACTTTAAATAACCAAATAAAGAAAATCTAACTTAAATAAAGTTTATTGATTTCCCCTTTTAATTTAATTAAATTTGATTGCAACTATTTAATCAAGGAAGCACAAAATAAACTAACTAATTGTTTTTGGTATTTTCTAAAGAAGCTTTTAAATGTTGATAAATAAAATAAATCTAATTACTTCTAAACTATGTTTTTGGATTTTCTGTTTACTGGAAATAAAATAAAATAAATCTATAGACAAAGGAAATTGCTTCTAAATTAAATGAAATCTACTTCTACACTAAAATGAAATAAACAGGGAATAGCCAGATGTGGCTATTCCTCTGTTGCTAAATGTAAAGCTTAATCTAACTAAAATATATTTTTTTCTAATTTATGGTGGTGGATTTTTTACTTCTTTTGATTGCCTCACCTAAGAATCACAAGAATAAATAAAGATTCTCAGAAGTAATTTATTATTCCCCCGAGACTTTCTTGGTATAACAATAAGTTGCATGAAAAAACTAATTGCGAAGAAATACAACAAAAATCATAGACATAGAAGCTTCCTCAAGCTTATTTCCCTTACTTATCCACAGGGATAAGCAGGGAGGAAGTTTTCAATGGAAGATTTATTTGTATGCACGTGAAATATAATTGACAAAGAAAATGAAAGCTAGATGTATTCTAAAGTAAGGAAATAAAGAAATTATGTGCACAAGAACTTCCTCAAAATCCTTTCCTAGGAAAACACATAAGGATAAGCTGAGAAGGAAATATCAGTGGAAGCTACTTACAGGCAATAAACAACTTGCAAATTTTACTTCCTTAAAACAAGTTATTGATTTGACAACAAGTTTAAATCTAGATTAAAAATCTTTGAAGGAAATTAAATAACATCCCCAACCATGTTATTGTTAAAATGAGACGACTCCCAAACATGGTTATGCTTCTCTTTATCCCCTCATCTTATTTTCCATAAATGAGTCCAATTGGTCCAAGGAGCTGTGTTGGTTGTGGGAGAAAATCAAGAAACAAGAAGAATGTTGGAGAAGACCAGTTGTAGGTAGACTATTAGAAAATGCAAGCAAAAGAGAAAAAAGCAAAAATTGAGTTGTTTATGTACTTTTTGGTAAGATTTTAGTAGAGTGATGGTGTGATAAAAATCAAGAATCTCTAACCAATGCTTTGGATAAAATATTGGCTTTTATAAAAAACAAGGAAGAAGTCCAACACACTTGGAAATCAAGAAAATTCATATCATTCTAGGAAGGGGCAGTCAACATTCTAAAAATAGTAAGGAAGGAAGAGGATTTCCATATGTATCCAACAAGCTTAAAATCAAGGGAAATGGTCATGAAACATGCGATAAAAACACTGAGAAGCTAGCAAAATGCGTACAAAAATTACAGTTTGAGTCTTAGATAAAAGTACAAAGAACTGTTGACCTACGTAGACTGGAGGTTATGCAACCACTGCAGTGGTTGCGTAACCATTTCTCTAATAATATCAGTGGTTACGTAACCATCGGGCAGGTTACGCAACCACCGCGGTGGTTTCATAACCACTGCTCTAAGAAGACTAGCTATTAAGTAACCACCATGACGGTTACACAACCGCTACGATGGTTATGTAACTTAAGGGGAAAACACTAAGGAAAAGGGGTGAAAAGAATTTTAAAAAGTAAGAAATGATAAGGAACTGAGAAATAAAGAAGATTAAGTCACATAGGCATGTTGTAAATAAAGAAATGGAACTTGGACCTTATCATTTGTTCTACAAACAAAATTTATCATCATAGGGTATTTTTACCATTCTGCCAATGTAGCACAATGTAATTTTGGGTGTGTACAGTAACCCATTCATATACTTGGAAATTTAATAACATCACTCTGCACATGTCCCACTAGAGTGACAAGTCAATAAAATTCCTTGATGCATTATTTAACACTAAGCCCCCTCTATCGCAAGCCTTACAACTTTTTTAAACAACTGATATGTTAATATTTAAATAAAAAATTGCCCTTGAGATTTTCCACTAACCTATCCTATGTATTGATCTTTTTTTTTCCATGTTGCACCTAGTTGATCTATATATATATTCCCACCAAACAGGTGCACGACCCTTCTACTTTTTCCATGAAAACTTGAACTTTATGGGATCTTCCATTTCTTCATAATAATTTTTTTTCCATATATGCTATTGTTAGCTAGGTTTTTTACACATCTGAAAACCTAGGCAGTCATGAGACAAATCTCCCTCATTTACTAGTGAGGATGTTGTGTAAGATTTTTTCAGTTATATTTTCTAATATCTATCTGTTGGTTTTACTTTAACCACGTAGCTCATGTACCATAGCTAGGCAATTTTGAAGCAAGTAAGCAGTTGTAAGAAATATGTGCAGAAGAGGGGAAATAATTAAATATGAGAAGAAAGGAAAGAAGATGTGCAATCTAACCAATAGTTTGTAGAGTTGGTCACATGCACATAGACAAACAAATAGATCTTGAAATACATAATTTAAAGCAAAGGAAAGTTTCAGATCCAGATCTAAGATAACACAAAGTTTATGCAAAGATCTATATAGAAACAAGAAACAAATACACCATTAACGCAAAGTTCTTCAGAAATCTGCCTCCTTTCAATTCCTTAGCTTTTAGAAAAATATCAAGGGTTTCAACTCAAAGTCTAGAACACAAGAATGTTGATTACAAATTATGATCCTTTAACCCGTAGGCTCTTCCTCTATTTATAGTGTATAGAGGGGAAATTACAAATGGAAACTACAACTGAACTAGAACATGCGGAAAGTTGTAAAGGGAACATCTGGCAATCTTTCTCCTAGAATTCCTCTCTAAGTGACATGCATCTGGAGGTTAAACCAAAGTTGTGCACATCTGCCACTTATCTTAGAGAAATTTTCCAAATAACTTAAAGTAATGGATTTTAAACCAATAACTTTAATCTTACAATTTCATCCGGGAACATAAGGAATAAGAGAAAGAAGAGAAGAAATAACATCTTCCATATGTTATACCCTATGTTTTCTTTTTATTCTGATATTGAATATACTTATCGAACATATAATTCAGAAATTTCTCATCTGTTTTAGCAATTGCCTCTTTCTCGTTCCTTAAGTACAGCAATCCTTTGGGCAAAGTGTCAATGTTAACTTCCACTTCCTTCAAACTAGGCATGAACTCTTTAATATTTGATTGAAGTGTTATCATCTTGTTGATTGAATTCAACTTGAAAGTCTTGAAAACTCTATCAATCCTCTCCTGAACCATCAAAAGCAACCCTTCACGAGAAGCACGCACCTTGTCTGCAATAGTTCCTCTGCAAGAAGAAACATCCCCAACTACTTCCTCCTCGATGAAAGAAACTATATTGCCTGGCAATGAAAATATCCTATCCTTGAGAAACTGCATTCTTTTCAATCAGTCCATCAGGCACAGTTGTTCTACAATCAAAACCTCCTCTGGCAACTTATTTATTTTAACCAAAATGTCTAGGTTACTTTCAGCCACTATATTCTCATCCACTATGCTTGTCATTAGTTGCTTCAGCTGAGATAATGCACCTTTCATAGCTTCCAGACTAACTGGTACCTCCTTGAGCTATTTTGAAGCTTGGTGAATGATTTGGATTTTCCATTCATTGATAGTCATGACTTGATTACTTGCATCCTCCACCTCTTCAATCAGATGATTGCTCACCTGCTCATGTGTTAAAAATGGATAAGAGGAAGGTTTGGCAACCTTAGCAATGATTTCACACAATTGGGAAACATTCTCTTGAAGTTTGATTTTCTCAGCCTTCTCTTTGTCCAGCTTGAGGAATAACTCATTTATTAGTGTCTACGTATCTTGCTTTAATCCTTCCATGGTAGTCTGACCCATTATTACTTTGGTTACTGAGATATCTTCCACCGTAAGCTCTCCCTTCTACTTTCCCTTTACTGGAACTATCAACTCAACGAACTTCTTCCCTGATTATTCAATAATCAACCTTGAAGTTACCTTGGAAAATTTAGGTCTTCTATCCTTTCCACCCAAACTCTAGAGTAGCTACAAGTCATGCTCTTCCAGGTTGATCTCCTCTCTGGCTTCTAGAACTATCTACAAATCCAACCATGATGAAAAATTACTTCTCGGGGAATGATAAGTCACTAAGTGTACCACCCTCTCATGCTCAGACTCTACTGCATCTAAATTTTCCACAATGTTGTGGCTGTCATCCTCTGAATTGTCCAAAGACAATGCTTTTTCAAATTCTACCATCTATGCTTTCAACTTCTCTGCAGGGGGAGATGAAGATATGAGTAGCTGAGGAGAAAATACAAATGATGTTACATTCAACAGAGGAATAAACATCTGTCTGGGGTTCAGGGGTTGTTGAAGTGCTATGAGTTGACATTGGAGAAGCTTTGTTTGAAAGTGGTAATGGCACAATAGTTGTAGACTTGACCTTCTCCAATACTTGAGACTTCTTGTATACTTTAAGCTTCTCTGGTCTCCTGCTACTTTCAACTTCATGCTTTATTTTTCTAGAGTCTTTTACAATAAAGTTACCTTTGATATGATTCATCAAAGCTTCATCCATGTAATACCCCTTCATTAATAATGATTTTTAAGTTTTAACCAGGACTGCGGAAGACCTTTCCTCAATCGTGTGACAACCACCTATGTTTTCCTGAAGAGAAACTCTATCTCCTCCCATTTGATGGTATGTGTTAAGTACCACATGCCCATCATCCGCAATATTTGTAGGTATCCATGCTAAACCATAATCAAACACTTCTTGCATTGATAACCTGCTAAAATATTTCTTCCTGGCTTCATACTCACTTCTACACTTCATCCAAAAGTCTTTCAACGAAGGTACATGTGAACATTCTTGGGAGATTGTCTTCCTCACTCTCCTCTATGGATCATAGTTCAATCGTGTTGGGAAGAACTCATGCTTATATCTAGAAAACATTTCTACTTCGATTCCCCTAGATTTATGGATGCTCTAGTAGCTGTAATAGCCCATTATGACTAGAAACAACATATAGGTTTGTGCCACTTTGATTTTAAGTCATGCATTTCCATGAGCTACCTGCCTAACTCCTTAATGACCCACTTGTCGCTTAGATACCTCGGCAACTTGACCGGTTCTCCTGAAAATCCACTAACCCTGAGATACGTGAAGTCTGAAAATTAGAGGAAGATGCAGCAATGTTGGGATACAACTTCCTAAGCTTCTTTACTCACTTTGCTAGTCTTTAGGTCACTATTCAATTTGCAGATGAATTCATAGAAGAACCCATCGTTGACCACCCTGTAATCTTTGTTGCACTTAGGAACTGTTAACTGTGGGAAGCACTCAAAAATAGGATCTTTTGAGAATACTCCTCATCTATCCAATTTAGAAAATATACCCTGCGAGGTTGCTACATATACCAGGTATGAAGTCATTTTGAATTTGAACATCCACCTCACACTTCGGAACTACTCACCAATGTTTTCATTAATGATTTCCACCTAATTGATTATGGAATCAGCTCTGTTGATTTCAATGGTTCTCACAAAAGCATACATCCATGAGTGGAAGTTATGGGTATTGGCTTCTACATTTAACCTGCAAAGCAATTTAGTAATATCATCAACTTCTTGTACCAGATTGGATCATGGAATAGTCCTCAAGAACTTTTATGGAGCTCTGGGCTTCTTCATGTATCTATTATTCATTATGCATGCACAATCTGCTTTGTTTTTTCCAATATATTACCAGCATCCGACATGTTAATTGCAATCACCATTGGCCATGTCGGAATCTTCAGACAATAATTAATAAATTTTGCATCCAACATGATTATTGTCTTTCCTGCAACATCTCAAATTGTTGTGGATAGAGAATGATAAGACCTTACACACTCCATAACAAATTTAGGAAACTAAGCTTGGATTGGAAATTTGAAGCTTGAATAATCCCGCTACATTTAATTTCTCAAATGAGAGACTTCCTTTCGGCTCTTGATCTATCAATTAAATCAATGATGGGTTTAGAGCCTATGTATGTATCATTGATGTTAGCAAATATGGAAGCTATGCATGATTTATTTTATCCTTATCTTTCAGCATCATCATGGCTGAAACAACTATGTTCGACAAGAACACGTCCACTATGTTTTTTAGCTCGTCCCTATACCCTTCCCAAACTTTGCAAATTTTAGGAAATGTCCCCTTCCCATCCCCAAACTTTACAAATTTAAGGAAACGTCCTGGGGACGTAAAAAAAAAGAGGGGACGGCTGGACGTCCCCGATACATTTAAGGAACGACTAGAAGTACCCTAAACGTAACAGGGATGTACATTCGTCCCCTGTCATCCCCTAAGCAAACAACCTTTAAAAAGGCCTAAAAAATATTTTCCCTATATTTGAAATTTCTTATATTTTAAAATTTTCCCTTATTTTTTATTAGTCGTCCGCTAACAAAAGGCCTAAAAAAAATCCATCCCGAAAACACGTCCCCCCATCCCCTTCTGTCCCCGTCCCGGAAATTTGGTGGAACATAATGGAACAATCTTTGTCTGAGCTCTTTTTCTTTTAATTATGCCAAAATCCCTTGTAATTGGATCAATTTGTGCATATCTAGAAATTTCTTCTGATTTGGAAGAGATATTCAATGTATCTGACATTGATTTGAACTTCCTTTCAGTAATATGAGCACCTGGGATGAATACATCCAATTAATTTAGACAAAGATGGAGTCCATGGCATGAATACTTGATTCTTATCACCAAAATCTGCATATAAAGTATGATTCCCTAAAATTCAAGACTTTTCTTACATGCAAAGCAAGAAAAAATATTATTTAATTCTCCTGGGCACTTATACCAACATGCAGACAATCAAAATAACAAAAATTAGGCTATTCCAACCCAATGCACCAAATATGGAAGCTTCCTAGCAATGGAAAACATTCTTTAATATAAGATCCTCCTTCCCTTGGTGCCAAAACCTGTCCAGGCTAAAAACTTCATCAAAAATAATTAATTATTTCTCCCTTATGGCATCACATGTTTATATAGCCATCTGCATGCTATTTTTAATAATTTTCCTTTCATATTTCTGGAAATTTAATTAATTAAAAGTCATGCCTCTTCATCCAATTTGAACACCCAATTTTGCATGCTTCTGATTGTTTTTTAATGAATTTATTTTATTTATTTTTAGCATGCATCCTTGAATTCTCTTTAGCTCATCCACTTGCATTGAATTTCTTCCTATTTATGGCACCAAACTTAGCTAGAAATACCATTAATAAATAACATTAATTACATGCATTAATGCCAAGGTGGGTCGCACTTTTTGGCAAGGGCATTTGTTAAAAATAGAAAATCAAAGTGATGGGAATTTCTAACCCACACTGTAGCCCCAAAAATCCCATCTTTCACTTAAGTGATTTGACTTTCATAATGGGAATTTTAACCCTGCGTTGTAGGTAAGAAATTCCCGCCTTCCTGCCATTGCCAAAATTCTCATTAGCAGCTTAAACCCTTCCTTCTAAAAAGTGTGACTTGCATGGAAAATAGTCTTCTTCTCAAAAATGTGACTTGCATGGAAAATAGCGCTCTTTTCTAAAATGTGACTTGCATGGGTGAATAAACTTCTTTGATGGGAAAAGTCACCCTGCATTACAGGTAATAAATTCCCACCGGTGTTTTTAGTGATTTTTCTTTATAATGGGAATTTCCACCCTACGTTGCAGGTAATAAATTCTCACCTTCCATCCTCCTCTGAAATTCCCATTACAACTTGAGTGAATTTGACTTGATGGGAAAAATTAACTTGCTATGCAGGAAAGAAATTCCCACCTACCTGTCACTGCCAAAATTCCCACCCGTAGCTAAGATATGTAATCCCAAAAAGTGTGACTTGCCTTGGAGAGGCTATTTCTGCATAAATTCTTCTTTTCTGGTCACAAGTCAGCACTTTGTGATTAATTTATTTCTTTTTTGAGGCCATGGATGACTTCCAAATGTTCCAGGTAATTAAACGGGCTATACAAAGTACAAAACGGATAAAGGGGAATTTAACAGACAGACCTCAGAGAAAACTGAAAATAAAAGCAAAAAGAAATAAATAAAAATGAAAAACATTTCCAGAAGTTGTAGAAAATTCCTCTGAATTCATTCCTAGTGAAAAACCTATTGATATGTGAGAATACTAGCATGAAAAACTTCAATAAGGTTCAACTGCAACACAATTCACATTAAACAAAACTTTATTTATTTGATAAGTAATTAAATAAAATTCCCACAAACAAAACCTGGTGGAGGGATAAAATGATATTTAAAATTTGGGTATTTGTCGAAACTGTCTCATATGATTCACAGGGAATAAAAACACAAAAAGGCCCATTACTTTAAAAAGAATGAAGAATTTTTTAAAGGGATAGTCCCAATTTTCAAGGTGAAATCTGGGGACACCAGTTGGCTCCGTCTGTGGACATATTTTCCTCTGTCAAAATGATAGGAGTAAAGATGAGATCCCATCTTCTTTGGATTTGTATCTTTTCCATTGGGCTCGAGGTCAGAAAAATAAATACAACACAACATAGAAAAACAAACCAAAGTTTATTTATATACATAGGGGTTTAACCGTATTTTTTCAATTCCATAAAAGCTTCAAGTGTTTCCCATTGAAGGGCAGCAGCAGTTCAACTCCATCTTGATGAGCTAGTATGAAGTTATCCATTCCAAGATATAAGAGAAGGTTGTAAATTGAGTGAAAAGGGACCCATATCTCTCAATCAATGTTGCAGTTTGAGAAGATAATCTTAGCTCTGGGTTACCGTATAACAACCATATGATCGACATGGTCAATGCATCATTCACCCTTGAAAATGATGATTGATTTCCCTAAGAGTCATTTATGGGTACCTTTCATAGGCAAGGACCCTCTAAGAGACATTTTGAGCAAGATTCAGGCCTCTGAATGGTCTTGTACTTGCAAGAGCATATACTATATATGATGTCATTGTGAACTTTCTGGTGACCTGTAACTGAAGAAATTGATGGTGGATGTTATCACTTATGATTTGTCCCCAACCAATCATCAAATTTCCTTCGATGAAAATGAGGATATATTTTTCTATCTAATCTTGAAAATATCTTGTGTCCTTTTCACCCATTACTCTACTCAGCAAAATGATTGCATTAGAATAGACTTCATGAAACTCACCTCTAGACAAAGCTTTTGGTACATGAGAAGGATTCCTCCCTTGTTTCAACCTAATCCCATTAAAAGGACCTGGAGATATTATTTCATCTTCGACAACTCACTAGATGTAAACTCCTTTGTGACTATGACCATGTTGCTACCTATTAGGATTTGCATACTTTGTGAAATGCCCTTCGGAGTGAGCACTAAAAATATGAAATTGTCCTTTGCTCTTATGATTCTTGATTTGGGCTCATAGTGTTGAGCACATACGAGCACTAATTCTATACTCTAAATAGACACAGAATGACCTCCTACAGCATACAATCCACTTTAGAAATATTTTCCTTGACCGGTTCTCTTAGGCCTCCAAGAATCCAACTCTTCTTGTTTTCCATGTCCATGTGAGCAACATAACTATCACCCACACCTAGATATTCTAAGACCAAGGTTAAAATAGGATCCAGAACAAATAACTTGAACTTCATGATTCCAAAAATCACCAAGATGATTGAAAAATAAACTAATAGAAACTTTTTGCACTTGAATATGAAACTTTCTATTTTTGGCAAGTAGGGTTTAAGAGCAACGTTTTTGGGAAAATGTGATTTTTTGCTCAAATTATGTTTTACAAAGCCCCTAACATTCTTAGAATATTTTAATTGATGTTTCTTTACTGATTTTTGAAAGTTTTTATTTTTAGTAAGTTGTTTTTTTGCAAAACTACTTTTTTTGCTCAAATTGTCTGTTTTGCTTAGTTTGCCATTTTTAATGTTTTTTGAATGCTTTAAGCGGAGAGATCTCAAAATTTTTGGAGGGTTGCTATTTTTAGTAGGTGGTAGAATGAAACACCTTATATTTTAAGAATGTTCTCTTACTAGTTTCTGTTTGCAACAAAAATTACCCTCATCAGATTCATCTTGTCTCTAGGATCTCGTGATCCAAATTTCAGAAGGATTCGCTTGTTAAAACTCTTGTAAAGTGAAAAATAAACTTCTAGGGAAATAGTTTCAGGTTTAATAATTTTAAAAATCTATTACATCATCAAGTTTATAATAACATTATTCTTTAAGGCACCTGGGATGAAGATCTGCTGAGAAAATTTCATTGGAATCTGACTTCAGGTTTGAAAGTCATGAATAAAGCACCATTCTCGTGTTTGTGGATGCCATAGAATTTTTTTGGAAGAATGTATAGTGTTTTCCATGTTTTTGGAGGTTTAAAGTCATCAAAAATGGCAGCAAGGTCAAACTGTGCCAAAAAAATGAACTTGGAAGTAGTTATTTTGTGTTTTTGAGTTACTCGACAACTATTTTTTTGTTCATGGGTGTGCAAAGAACATATAATTTAAAACTAGGGTTTTGAGAGCATGAGAATGGGGTGAATTTTGGTTTCCCCTCTATCCACTTGGGAATTGGGAAAATGGGATGATAAAATACACCTCAAGCATATGAGGACAAGTGTCACTCCGAGGTGCAAGATGAGCGAGATGGAGAAAACATGCCTTAACACCTAAGAGCTACAAGTGGGTCACATGGAGAACCTAAGGAGAGGCTAGGATGGGGAAATTTTTTGTATCCCATATATACCTTTGAGAATTTGGAAAATATGGACAAGAAAATGTGTCGTAAGCATATGATGCCAAGTGGCACTGCGTGGTGCGAGGAGGGGGAGATGGGATTAGCTTGATTATCACTCCGCTGAGCTGAGTTGGGTCATATGGAGGACTAGATGGCAGAGATGAGGTGGGGAGAATTTTTTTTTCCACTCTGCCCCATTATAAAATGGACAATAGGGACACAAAATTGTGCCATAAATCTAGAAGGTGACATGTGTCACTCAGAAAAATTACTAAGTATGAGAAGCGTACCTCACACAAGAGAGAACTTGACGACGCAATTCCCAGAGCTACAGATGGTCAATTCACATGAAATTTTATATGATTTTTAATCCAAAGATAATTTAAAGAACAATGAGATAGGTTTAATACTTAAATTATTCTTTAATATTCAAAAATTTGCCCCTTTGTCTTCAAGACAACATGGTGTGTCTGTCAAGTATGAGTTACATTAAAAATTTGTCAAGTCTTGTGAAATATGTGATTATTATACCATGTAGAGAATTCATTAAGATTTAAATTTATTATTTATTTTCCTTATAACTCCTTACGTATCTCTTGGAATCCTCTGAATAAGTTCAGGTACCAATTTTGACTACACACTCCATATACCTAAAAAACCTGATGTTGCACAATATGTCCATAAACCTCCAAATATTCCCTAAATATTCCTATATCACTTCCAGGACATTCATGAATATCCAATACCACCTATGCATGAGTTTTATCTTTTGGATCCTTCCCGGCGGGTGCACACCTACCTTGAAATGGGTAATATTGACCTTTCTAGGCCTACTAGAAGACTTGTCATCAAAAGCACTTTACTGAATGAGATGAATGATCCTATTACAATATTTCAAACAATAATAAAATATTGTTAAACACATTGGGAAGACATGCATGGTCGAGATAAGCATGATACAGAGTAAAAAATGATTCAGAGAGGGGTTCAGGAGGATTTTGAAGCAAATTTAGACATTTGGGTTTAATTGTCATGGTTCAAGTTTGAATTTTGGACTTGTAAAATCTATGAAAACTATTGGATCTCACTTGGGGAATTATTATGGATAGAACATGTTGATGATAGGACAAGCATGAATTCCATAATCTCAAGACACGACGTGGAT
Organism: Taxus chinensis; assembly: GCA_019776745.2. NCBI lineage: Eukaryota > Viridiplantae > Streptophyta > Pinopsida > Cupressales > Taxaceae > Taxus > Taxus chinensis. The sequence continues at coordinate 244,604,918 of CM034150.1, read as the reverse complement.
CAGTCCCTTATCCATTGGGCTATAGAGCATTCATTACAAGTAACAGATATCAATGGACCAACACACGTAAAAAAAACCAAAAAGAAACACACCACACCAAAAATGGAAAACACACACAACAGGAAAGTAAAAAAAACAACCTAAAATCACCTATGGTACAAGTGGGGGACAACCTAATTTCATTATTTATATAATTTAAAATATTGCACACTATGAGGCAATTCTAGATAATTATCATCCAGATATGAAAGATTGAAAGTGTTTTCTCCACAAGCTTCCTGAGTCTAAAATTGTATGAGCCTCATTGATTCAATTTTCCCATGACTTCCTTTAGGCTCCCTTCTTTTATCCCATAGCAATACAATATCACCAACCCGAAAATCTCTTACCTTCACCTAATTGTCAAATATATTTTTCACTTTAAATTGATGTTCTCGGATTTGATAAACCATTATCAGTTTGTCTTCACCAAGATTTTCCAAATACAAGATCATGTTATCAATAGAATCATGGAACTGGTCATCCTCAACTGCTCTGACCAACAAAAGAGCAGGAAATTCAACCATGATGGGAATCTCAACATTAATTACATAAAACAACTAGAATGGAGACATGCCAATTGACATATTTAGAGTGATCCTATCTACCCACAATGCATCGTAAAGCCTTTTGTGACAATTTATTTGGTTTTGATCAACAAGCTTCTAGAAAATTGTCACAATAGTCATACTACTAGATTGACCATTCTCTTACAGGTAATAGTCTAATGCATGTGCAAGAGATATTTCGTAACTATAGCAATACTCAATTAATTCCATTGATTAGGAATAAGTTACATCTTGAACCACATCTTGTTAGGTATTCTGAAACAAACAATGATGTTCTCTTTAAGGAAGTTACATACCATCTTGGAGTTTACTTGCTTGAAAAGGATGGCATCCACCCATTTGGTGAAGTATTCCATAGTTGTGATTACATAAGCATGGCCTCCACTTGAGTGGCGATTTATTACACCAACGAAATCCAAGCCTCATTGATAGAAAGGTTCCTTAATGATGAATGGTAAACTATTGAGGGAAAAAAATTGGGGTCTTCCCACAAATTGTTGACATGGCTCACACCTAGAAACCCACTTATGAGTATATGTAAATAAGGAACTCCGTTATTAACTACTTTAAAGGATTTTATGTGCAGTGACCATGGCATAAAATTATCCACCACATGCTTAGTCATGATAGGCATTTAATAATTTCGCTTGTTCCTCCTTATCAACACATATCATAAAACAACCATCCAACCTCTTTTATACCACACATGGTTCCATATGACATACCTAAATGATTTAAAATTGAAATTTTTCCTTTGTTTGTAATCCAAGTGTGTTAGGCATTCCCCATAGGTGAGAAAGTATGCAATGCCGTAGTACCACTCACTAGTGGTATTCACAAAGATGAATTGAGGAAAGTCTTTACTTAGGTATTTATAGCACTGAAAATCATGCTATTCCTTTTCAGTCTTGTGTGACTCATGTTCAGAAATCAACCTGCATAAACCATTGCCATGGACCAGATTTTATGGTATGATATCCAAGTCATACTCTTGAATCTTATCTACCCACTGACCTCTCTTAGCCCGTGGATCTTGTTGAGTTAAAATTGAATTTATTGTCGATCCTTGAACCATAACCACATTGTGGGAGTTGAGAATGTAGAACCTAAATTTATTCACTAACTTGACCATAACATATGCATGTTTCTCCATTCAAGTTTACTTAAATTCATGATCCTTCAAAGGACAGCTCATGAAGGTAATAGGATCTTTGACAACTTCTTCACTTTTCTGAACCAGGATAACTGAAAGAGTGTATTTGGAATCATAGCAATATAGAATAAAATATTTACTAAAATTTTGGCATACCAAGGTGGGGATTTTTTAATTACCTCTTTGATTCCTTTGAATTACTCCTTTCCTTTCTTACTCCACTGGAATTTTTTCTATGGTTTCATCATACATGTGATACGCTTCATTAGTTCAACAAGTTTTGGGACAAAACTACAAAGAATTTTTACCTTACTAACGAATGTGTGAACTCCATGCTTGTTTGTGGGAAAGGAGAGTCCATGGATTCATTTTATTATTTCAGGGTCAATCTTAGCTCCTTCCTTGTTCACAATATGACCAAGGATTTTTCCTTCCATAACACCAAAAATACACTTTTTTGGATTCAAGGATATCCCATGTTGTCGACATCTAATCAATACTTACTCCAGGTGTTTCAAATTATCTCTATGATTTTTAGAGAATACCATGATATCATCAAGATATATGAAGATACAATGATTGAGATCCTTGAAATAAATATCCATTGACCTCTAAAAAGTAGCTCCAATATTAATGAGACCAAAACGAATTATGTTATAGGAAAAATTTCCCCACGCAGTGGTGAAATCAGTTTTGTGCCTATCCTCCTTAGCTACCTCAACTTGATTATATCTGGAAAATCCATCGAGCAAAGAAAGCATTTCAGATCCATTGATAGTCTGCATGATATGGTCCATGATGGGAAGAGGGTAATTTTCCATTATTGAGGCTTGATTTCAATTTTGAAATTCAACACAAATCCTTATCTCACCATTCATCTTTCGAATAAGGAAAATGTTGGCCACCCATGAGGGGTGATGAATGGGGAATATGATTCTTGCATCCAACATTTTCAAACCTCTTCCTTAATTGTTCCATCAATCTTGTGGTTGTATGGCCTTTGATTCTGTCAGAATGGCTTGGCATCCATCTTGAGAGGTATGGAATGGTTCCTCTATTTTGTTTTAAAGGATTTCAGCTCATCATATGAATATGCTATAACATTGGAATATCTTCTCAATAATGAGATGAAACTCTTTTTCTCTTCTGGTGAACAAAATTTTTCAATGTTGAGTATTTTTTTCAGTTTTAAAGTGTTGATGTTCTCCTTTTCAGAATCAGTGGTGTAACGAGAAGAATATTTTTATTTTTATCTGACAAACCTATCATGATTATCAAACAAATATTCAAGAGAAACAAGGAATTTTGGAATTTTATTACCTTTTAATTTAATGACCTCGTCAAATTCAATTCCATCAATCTTACCCTTGTCCTCATCTGAAACGGACTCACAATGTAGAGCATCGCTTACTTCATAGAAGATATTATTGAAATTATCCCTTTTCTCCAAGAAAGAGAGAAGAATATTATCATCATTAAACATTTTCCAGTGATTGACATTATCTCACACACTTGGCCTGAAAATAATCTCAATAATAACTTTATCCTTATTGAAAGAAGGGTGCAGGGTCATTATAGAAGCTGAAATTACGAGAGTATCAACCTTCTCATTTTGTTCACAAGGAATAACCTAAATAGAGAAAGCATAAAAAGACTCAATATAATCCCATACTTTACTCATGTAGTGCTTAAGCCTTAGATTCTTGACTTAATACTGATTTCTAACTTGTTTGAAAATTACTTCAGCATCACCAAGCAATTTTAAATTTTTGATATCCATGGACTCAACTATTTCCATTCCTAGAAGGAGCTCTTCATATTCTATGGTATTATTCATGTTTTCAAATTGTAACTTATAAGAAAAAGGGACAAACTCACCTGAAGGATAGGTTAGTACAACAAAAGCTCCTGAGATAGTACTATAATGGCTTCCATCAAACTCCATTGTCCATAACTGATCTTCATCATCTTATGTGAGAAATGGTAGGTTTTCATCTCTTCCTAAAGTCAAGAAATAATTACCAATTCCACTTTCCTAAAAAAACATCAACCCTTAGATCCTCTAATTTCAGGACAATATACTTCATCTTTCACATGAGAAGAAATTTCTTCATTTCTCCCTTTACCGGAATGATTGCAGAAGACCAATTCATTTGAATCTTGCCTCCCAAGTCCTAGTATAAATTTATACTTAACAAAATTCCAAATTATGTCGGGATATCTGCTACCAAGATAGTCAACAATACTTTCTTGTCTAGGAAATCAGCTAAAAAAAAAGGGGGAAAATTTATTCTACTCAAAAACGGTACTTCCTTGGACTCCATGGAGTAACAAGAGATAATGGCCCATGTCAAGGTAAGTATGAGAGCTATAGAAACTTTTATGGGAATCATATTATAAGAATCTCCTGAGTTTATTATGTAGTTGTTCAATTAATTACCTTTAATAAGAATGGAGAGATAGAAAGGATCAACTTTATTGGTCTTAGATGCAATTAAATATAACATGTTATGAGATGGAGAAGTGGGTGGATTTAGAAGTAGTCCTTTGGAATCAGGAACTAAATTATTGGGATTTGAACAACTACCTTTAATATAACGGAAAATCCTATCAAATTTCTCTGAATGAGTTTGCAAGAACTCAGATTCAGAAATCTAAAATTTGGATTTTCTTACATGCTCAATGATGTCAAATTGGGTAGATGGAGATGAGGTATGTAACCTTGGGACAATGGGTGATTTGGGGAGTGAAGGGGGTACTACCTTTGAAGTTGAAGGAATGGGAATGGGTGTTTAGGGAGAAATGGATGATTTTGTATGTGCATTAGAATATTTTGAAAGATTGTCTTTTGCAGAGGAATAATTAGAACTAGGATAATCATTGTTAGGCTTACTTGGAACAACATATTTCTTACTTAATGTGAGGTCTGACTTCTCCTTTGCAGACTCCATGGAAGGTGGAAGTAAATATCCTTTATTGATTATTTAATTTTATAGAGTAGTTATAGGAGGATCTTCAGTCTTCTTTTTTGGAGTAGCAGTGGAGGAACTTCCTTTCTTTGATTGGGAGTGGGTGAATATTGCACATGAGAAGTTAGGTGAATCTTCATCACCATATTCTTCACCCGATGAATAATCAAGGAAGCTAACTTGTGTTTCATTTTCCACTTCTTCAATCTATAGGACATTGTTTTCCTCATTTTCTTCTTCTGGCTCTTCAATTTATTCTTCCTCCTCCACAGGATGAATTTATAGGATGTGCTTCTAGAGAAAATCTTTTGGGTGGTGGGCCAATCCTTTACTTATTTTGAAAATTCTTCTTAGGAGCATCCTTATACATGGAGGCTTGGGCCAACTGCTTCTTAAGAGAGATGAAATTATTGTCCTTCTCTTTGCTTGGACCCTTTTTTATCTTTCCAGACATAATTATGTCATCCTCTACCTAGACCGCAAGTTTTTGTGCCTCTTCCAAAATAGTTGGTTGAGTTCTTCTCAACATGAAACTGACTTTGGGAATCTTTTCATTAGTGAAAAATCTTAACGTATTATCCTCAGTAGGTCAGGTAGCTTTGGGGATCTTGTAGAGCACTTTTTTGAACTTGGCCAAAAATTCCCTCAAGTGCTCATAAGGATCTTTCTTCAACTCATACCATTGGGAAATAAGAGCATGAGAATATTCAGAAGGTTTGAATCTAGATTCAAATTTGGTTTTCATATCATCCCAGTTGGTAATATATCTCTGTGGCAAATGATAGAACAAGTCTGCAACAACATCTTGTAAATATTCTAGGAATAGACAAACTGATACATCCTCGTATCCTACACCCAACACCCTACATGTGATTTATGAAAGCCTCAATGCAATCATCAAGGTTTTGATTCTGATCTCCATAGAAATTAGGAAATTTCTATTGGGACCATTTGGGTAATTCATGCAAAGGGGGATTTAGAGCCAATGGGTCCATGTTTTTCCCCCAAGGAAAGGGTGGTTGAGCCATCTTTGTTTCTTATTCCTCAGTTTCTTCTTCTTCTTCAACTGTTTCTACAACTTATTTTTATGGAGCAATGTAATTTAATGGTTCAAGTGCCAATCCATCAAAGGAATATTCAAGGGTTCATGTAGGAAAAAACTTGGGAAAATATTGTTGACCTATTCTCCTTACAATTTGGGTGATAGGAAGTCTAAAATAAGATTCCCATTGCTCTTAAAAAATCAGGTCAGTTGAACCACTAGCTATCGAATCCCTTGTATACCTTATGTTTTCCAACTTGTTAGATGAATGCACAATTCAAAACATAATTCTTGTAAGATCTTCTTTTTTGATCTAGAGCTTGTCTTGCACATTGTAGAGCTTGAGCACACTCTTCTTCCAAGTCTAAAATTATTGAGGTTGCGCGAAAATGATTGAAAAATCTCTCTATTATGTCATATAAAATTCCTTATATCATCTGATATGTCTTCTTGAGTATCACGGAGGGAAAAGAGACCAAGATACAACACAGGAACATTTCCAGGAACGGTCGTGGTGACCAAAATGTGGAGTATACATCAGGATCTTTATGATTTTTTGTATTTTCCAAATATTTAATCTTTATAGATTTTTTGGTTAATGAGGTGGTGCAAATACAAAAAAAGATTCTCCACATTGGGTTCCAAAAATTGTTGGCAATATAATTTGTCACAAGGATAAATTAGTTGATTTTCACCAACACTCTAGGATTACGTCCCTCCTGCTTTTGAAAGTGGGGGCTCTCTTTATTGGATGTAGATAAAATAAATACTATAGGTGGCCAATACGTCAGGGATCACATGGGAAAACTCCAATCAACTTTTGGTAAATGTGTGTACCTATTGTAAGGGGAGAATTTGATTGAGAGGAGATACAGTAGGAGTGAGAAATTACAGAGGGGTTAGTTTTGTAAATAGGCTTAGGAAAAATTTTACAAGTTTTAACAAGAATTTATCCACATAAAATTAAAATAAAACATTTTTTTCTACAATGGAAAGACACGATGAATCATAAACACAAAATTCCATTAATCCATTCATCAAAGGCTCTTACACCTTTCTTGGCTATACAAGAGTGTCACATGCACAAAGATGAAAATGAGAGAGGGAGGAAACATATAGAAAGAAATAGAATATTTTCATCTTTTGTTTCTTTCTTTGTAGTGCACTAGCTATCTATTCAGAGACTCACAAATTTAAAACTCTTTGGAATGGAGTCATAAAATATATAGATTCACAAAATGACTCTTTACATACCCCCCACATGACTTTTCACTTACCTTTACAACTTGTGACCTTTCTTATCCCCAGGAAAGAAATTAATCTCCTTTTTTATTAATTGGAGGGAACTCATTACAATGTTTTAACTATAGGCCACATTTAAATTAATAAGATGAAAAGTGAAAAGTAAACCCCTAAATGAAGAAATAGAACATGAGAGAAGAGAAGAATGGAGTGGGAAAGAGAGAAGAGAGGAGATAACTACTCTGAAGAAGATGATGCTTTTTACGATGAAGATCCACTTGTTGAAGGACTTAGAGAGTGTTCTTGGAAAATATCATTTCCCTAGGACTCTTTGCTAAAACGCATCACTGTCGGCACAACCTTATCCGCTTGAAGAATGTGTACAAATCTTAGAGCCTTAAGCCAATTCTTAGAAGTAATGTTGATGCTTTTGTATTTCATGAACCAGGCTTGATTCTCATTTTAGTGTTAGAAATAACTCATCTGATCTCTACATGAGATTAGAGGGTGTCTTCATTGAAATAAAATGGGTCTCCTACCTCTTTTTTAACCAGTTCCTCAAATGGATTTAGGAGATCATTCGCTGGGGTATTTTCATTTACTTCAAGTACTCCAAGATTTTACACTTATTTATTGATGTCTTCATGCATCTTCAAAGTGATCTCATCACTTGAATCTAATTCATCAAGAGCATGATTCAAAATCTCATATTGAGCAATTAGAGTTTAGGAAAAAATTGGAGACATGTTTTCTGTTATAATGTTGAACACATTTCTAAGAAGGCAAGTAGAAGATTATTTTAATAGATGAGCATAGTTATTGTGTGTTGTTGTCCCCATATGAATGGTGGTCATTTCATAGTCGGATGGGGTCATCTCACAAATGGGATTTACTACCTTGGGTCGAGATAATTTGACATATTGATTTCCTAAGGCACCATTGAAGAAGAAGGAAGTAGTTTGAGATTTCTTACATCACTTATTCTTCACCATATTTGAGATATCTAGGAAATATGGCACCAGTGCTTTTGATAATTTCTTGTACCCATGGGAAGAATTCTATTGATTCAGGTTTGACACAAGGCATGATATTAGTTTTAGGATCAGTGTGAGAGGGTACATCTTGCATTTATTGATTTGGCTTAGTCATAGAGGAGAAGATGCTTTAAGACCGATGTGGAATTGGTGGATGAGAAGGATCAATTTCACCTTGTTCCAGATCTTCTTTGGTTTCTTCTATGAACTTTTCTTTCTTATGAAACATCCTATAGTGATAACTCTCAACATCCACCACGTTTCTTTTCATGGGCTCTCTTAAGTGAGTAGAGCTCACAGCCCTCTCGATTGTCTTTTAGAGATGAGAGACAAGATGTATGCCTTACGAGAGTCTAAAGACTACCTTATTCAATGACTTCATATATTTTTTTATTGAATAATTCCTTAGATCTTCATATTACCATTTCAGTTATTTCATTGATATCCCCTAACTCAAAAATGCTCCACGAGATCGAAGGGAGAGGTGAGACCTTCACTACTTGATATTCAACATCATACAATTTGTCCCCACCATCTTCTACTCCATCCACGAACCAATCAAATCAGAAATTTCTCATTTGACTGATGGTCATCATGTGAACTTTATTTCTTACCTAAAGATCATCCCAATAGTTGACCAACTAATCCTTAATTTTGGGATCATGGTGCAAATCAGGAAGATAAAAGTCTTAGGTTTGTTTTGAATATCAAAATATTCCCTATTTTTATATGAATAGAGATTCAAGGGGTAAAATGATGTTTCAAGATGTAAGGAATAATTGAAATTCTTGCAAGAGAATATTCCAAGAGAGATAGGAAATGAAACACCTTTCTTCTTGTGGTTTTTGATTTTGCCTTTGACATGGGTAAGCTACTTGTATAGCTTGAACATCACAATCTTCTCATTGAGGTACTTCATTAGCTTGCGAAGAGCGAGGTAAAACCTCAAGACTATAATAAGAGAAGGTTACAAATTCAATGAAAAAATAACCATATCTCTCAATCAATGTTGTGGATTGAGAATACAATATCAACTCCAAGCTACCTTCTAGCAACTGTATGATGAACATGGTGAATGTATCATTAACCCTTGAAAAATGGTGATTTCGTTCCTTGAGAGTTAGCTACTAGTAACTTTAATTGGTGGGGGCTCTCTGAGAAACATTTTGAGTAAGAGTTAGTCCTATGAATGGTCTTTTACTCATGAGAGTGCATACCAGATATGATGACATTGTGAACTTTCTAGTGACTTGCAACTGAAGAAATTGATGGTGGATGTTATCACTTATGATTTGTCCCTATTAAATCATCTGATTTCCTTTTCTGAAAATGAGGATGAATTATTCCATCCAATCTTGAAAATATCTTATGGCCTCTTCACCCATTACTCTACTCAGCAAAATGATTACATTAGAATAGTCTTCATGAAACTCACCTGTAGACAAAGTTTTTGGTACACAAGAATGATCCCTCCCTTATTTCAACCCGATCTCGATGCAAGACCTTAGATATATGACTTCGTCTTTGACCACTCACTAGATGTAAACTCCTTTATGAATATGACGATGTTATTATATGTTGGGATTTTCATACACTGTGAAATGCCCTTCGGAGTGAGCATTGCGAATATAGAATAGTCCTTTGCTCTTATGATTATTGATTCAGGATCATAGTACTAAGCACATGCTAGCACTAGTTTTATAATCTAAAATGACACATGATGACCTCCTACATCATACAATCCACTTGTGAAAATCTTTTCCTTGATTAGTTTTCTTGGGCCTCCAAACATCTTACTCTTATGGTCTTTTAAGTCCATGTGAGCAACATCACTATCACCCACACCTAGATATATGAGACCAAGGTTGAAACAGGCTCTAGAATAGAGAAATTAGAATTCATGATGCCAAAAATCAGCAAGATGAGTGAAAATGAAACTAACAACAACTTTCTACACTTGAATCTGAAACTTTCTATTTTTGGTAGGTAGGGTTTAGGAGCTACTTTTTAAGAAAATGTGCTTTTTTACTCAAATTGTGTTTTTTGAAGCCCCTAACATTCTTAGAATGCCTTCATTGATTTTTCTTTACGTATTTTGGATAGTTTCTATTTTTAGTAAAAAAAAATATTTTTTGGGAAAACTACTTTTTTTATTGAAATTGCTTGTTTTGCCTAGTTTCTTATTTTCATTATTTTTCGAATGCTCGAGAAGAGAGATCTTACAATTTTTGGAGGTTTACTATTGTTAGTAAGTGGTAGCATAAAAAACCTGATATTTTTATAATTTACACTTACCATTTTTCATTTGCAATGAAAATACCCTCATTAGATTTGGCTTATCTCCTTAATCTTGTGCTATACATTTCATAGTTATATGCCCGCTAAAACTCTTGTAAACTAAAAAAACCTCTAGGGTAAGGGTTTTAGGTTTGATGTTTTTTAAAATATAGGGAATCATCAGGTTTGTAATAATAGTCTTCTTGAAGGCACCTGAGATGAAGATCTACAAATTTCATTGGAATATAACTTTAGATTTGAAAGTTGTGAATAAATCACCATTTTTGTGTTCATGGTTGCCCCAAGAAATTTTTGGAAGCATGTTTGGTGTTTTTGTAGGTTTTTAGAGGTTTAATGGCATCAAAAATGGGAGCAAGGTAGAACTGTACAAGAAAAATGAACTTGAAAGAAATGATTTTGTGTTTTTGAGTTACACGGTAGCTATTTTTTGTTCATGTGTATGCAAGTAGTATATAATTTAAAAATAGGGTTTTGAGAGCATGGTTATGGAGTGTATTTTTTTTCCCCTATGTTCCCTTAGGAATGGGGAAAAGGGGGACGATAAAATGTACCTCAAGTAGATGAGGACAAGTGTCAGTGCGAGGTGCAAGATGAGAGAGATGGAGAAAACATGCCTCGACACCTAGGGGTTGCAAGTGGGTTGCATGGAGAACCTAAGGAGGGGCTAGGATGGGGTGAATTTTTAAGTCCCATCTTCCCCCTTTCGAATGGGTACAAGAGGGAAAATAAAAAAATTCATGACAAGATGATGCCAAGTAGCACTGCATGGTGTAAGGAGGGAGAGATGGGTTTAGCCTGATTAACACTCCGTCGAGCTGAGTTGGGTCATATGGAGGACCACAGGGAAGGGCTGAGGTGGTGAAAAAAAAATTTCCCCTTGGAAACTATTTTTTTTAGCCTGGTCTTATTATTTAACACTCATAGCCTAGGGGGTTACACGGGGGTACCCCCCTTGGAGGGTCTAGGGTTGTGTGCCCCAGTGGGGGTTCGGGGGCAACGCCCCCAAAAGCCACATTTTATTTTTATTTATTCATTATAACAATTGGGACTTTAATTATTAGTTCATAGATATAAATGTATAGGTTAGGGTGGTTTTTTCTTTGTTTCCCTATAAAGGGGTTGTAAGGTGTGGCTCATTTGTATTCTTATTTTTCATTGTAATTATGAGGAGACTGTCATAGATAGAAGATGAAGTTACAAAGGATTTTTTGTAGGGTGTATCCCTTCTTGTATTTTTCTAGATGGAATAAAAGGATTGGATGTTTTGGTGGATGTAGCCTTGATCTGGGTGAACCATGTTAAAGATTATCTCTGAGTTGTGTTCTTTTATTTTTTGCATCTTTAATTTCATATCTGTAATGTATTCTAAATTTTAGTTTCTACTGTTGTGATTCTGAGGGATTATTTTACATAATTTTATCCCCTATTTCCTAATAAGAAAGGGATAATAGGGATACAAAATTGTGCCCTAAATCTAGAAGGTGGCATGTGTCACTTAGAAAAATGACTAAGTATGAGAAGCGTACCTCACACAAGAGAGAAATTGATGACACAATTTCCAGAGCCCCAAATAGTATTTTCAAATGAAATTGTATATTATTTTGACTCCCAATACCATTTTAAGAACAATGATATAGGTTTCAAACTTCAATTCAGATTAAATATTCATAAATTGTCCCATTTTATTTGGGACAACAAGGTGTGTCTGTCAAGAATGAACATCCTTGAGAATCCATCAGGTATTATTAAAGATGTCATGATTCCACCATGTAGATGATTACTTAATATTTATAAAAAAAAATTCTTCCAACTCCTTGTGAAGCTCTCCCTAAACACACTTCATACACTTAAAAAACATGATGTTGCACAATCTATCCCTAAACCTCCAAATATTCCCTAAATCTTCCTAAATAACTTACAACACATTCATGACTCTCCAATACCATCACCTAATGAGTGTGGGATTTTGGATCCTTCTTGGAGGGTGCACACTTGCCTTAAAATGGCCAAAATTGACCTTTCTAGGCCTACTCGAAGACTAGTCATCAGAAGCACTTTACTGAATGAGGTGAATGACCTTGTTACAATATTTCAAACACTAAGCCAAGATTTTTCAACACATTTTAAGGACATGCAGGGTCGTGACAAGCATGATACAGAGGAAAAAATGATCCGTATAAGGGTTCAGAAGGATTTTCAAGCAAATTTTGACATTTGGGTTTAGTTGTCATGGTTCAAGTTTGAATTTTTGGACTTGTAAAAATGCATGAAAAAAAGACCATTAAAAGTAAAAACTAATTGTTACCATGCAAAGGAATGTGTTTCCTTCAAAATTTCCAAGTTCATCCGTCATCTTTATTTTATAGTTTTTAGTTTAGGACTAGAGTATATTTCTTATTGTTATAGTTCATTTTATGCTTTCTTAGACTAGATTCATGTTTTCTTAGATTAATTGCCCATTTTCAATAAAACTGAAAAATTAATTATGAATTCAATTTTCCCATGTGTAGATTACTATAAAATTGGAGGCAACTATAAAGGAAAATATCTCAAATGAGTGAATAGTACAAAGAGTTGAAATTTATTTGTTTCTCTTGGACATTAGAGTAACTAGAAAGTTTTTTGTTTATGATTGAAGTTAAGATCTATTGATGTTATTGTTGATGAAATATGAGTTTTCATACCAAGCAATGACAAACAACATTCAAATTTTTAAAAAAATCTTATAGTATAACATCATCTTTATGAAAGTTCAAACTAGTTCCCACCCCCTCAAAACTGTGTTAAACGAGAAAATAGAGAGAGGATATTGAAAATCAAAAAAAAAAAATAGTAAAACTTATATAGGAGCTTTAAAAAACAAACAAAAAATGAAAAAATAGTCACTTGAAAGGGGTTGATTTGAGTAATCTCCATCAAGGCTATAGACGTTTGGATTGAAATGGAGTAAATATTAGAGCAAAGCTAAGAGTACCTCTATCATGGAAATGGATGTTTGGATGGCAACAGAGAAATGTTGTAAAGATTTCATATGATGTAGTTGCATGATTTGACAAAGTTTTGATTAGCTTAATTTGAAGTTCTGAAAAAAAGATTTATTAACTCACTAATGACACACAATGATTTTTGAACATAGATTTGACTGAGTAAATATGAAATGGGAAACAAAAATACTTTTGAAAAAAATTTATCTAGAAATCATTTCTTCTTGTTATGAAATTCTCTTTGAAAGACTAAAAAACTAGAGATTTTGAGTTCTAAAAATGTTTCAAGTGTTCTCCCCATAGTGATCACCATTTATTGTAAGTAACTTGCCCCACTCCATTACATAAAAGAAGGACCCTTTTTTATTCACCAATTATAAAATCAAGTTTTAAAAGTTCTTTGATATGATTGGCATGTCTCTATTTTTATAGTTTGATCAAAGTCATGAAAACAAACATTTTGTTAACTTGTTACAACTTATGCACCTTTCAAAGTTAAATCCTTTTTTTAATTTCAAGTTTAAATTCATCTTTTTATCTTTAAAACATGATTTCATGGTGTGGTTCAATGCCCAAAATGTGTGCAGGGTGAAAAAGAAAAGAAATCCAGGAGTTAGAAGCATTTTGGGGTCAAAATGGACATGAAATGTTCACTTGACAACTAAAAAATTCAATTTTTCTCTAAGGGGAACCCATCATATTTAATCACATCATAAAAATTCCACCAATGGTAAGTATAGATCAATCGTGGTTCATTAATCAAATGACACCAAATCACATGGTTTCGGGGTATTAAAAGTTCATGGAGATCACATATTTCTTTGGAGCTCAAGATACCCGAGAATCCAAATTCCCAAGAATTAGGTTCTATACATGGCATAATTTCCCAATTTTACATATCAAAATCTTGGTATCTCAGAATCCTTGGGAATACATATTCTTGAGAACTCATTAATCTGAGATCTAAGCGACCGCGACAAACTCTTAGTAAAATTTTGGGATCACTATGAATCAGATCAAAGAAACCAAAGGAAAGAAGATGATCCCTGAATTCTTGAGACATTGAAGAGCCCAAGAGGTAGCCACATAGATCTGGGAGTCTCACAAAGTAAAATCATAAATAACAAGGAAAGAAAGAAAGATTTTACTGACGTCCACGAGACTGAAGATTCTAAGGGACCAACAACTCATAAACCTAAAATCGCGATAGGGAGACACATGGCAAACAAAAGGCATTCAAAATTAATCAAAATCTTAAGTCACGAGTTCACCAATCCTTGCAATGTGTCACTAATTTATAAGTCCCAACAGAATGATAGATTTGAAGTACTAAAAATGCAAAAACACCAATGTAATACACATGTCACCAATCGGTGAAAGCCTGTTACAGAAGCTAGCATGCAAGAATGTAAAGTTTAAATCCCATGGCGAAGATAAACTGATATGGGACAAATGTCCCAGATTAATGGAGACATTAAAGTGTTTAATATAAATAGACCATGCTAAGTTTAAAAATGGCCCTGAAAAAAATAAAGACCGAGACAAAATGAATTGGGAGACAAATAAGAGCGACCTGAGAGCTATAAAAATGAGATTTGGGAGGTGAAATTCATGAACATTGATGGAGATCAATTAGTTAACCAAATGAACATCAGACAAAACAAGTTATTTTTAATTGGATTAAAGTGATTAGAGCTCCAATTTTGATAAATAGAGATAAATCAGTTTTCAATTTAAAAGACGTGAAAAGATAATTGAGAGGATATTTTTTAAATTTTGGAATCCTAAATCAGTCAAATAAAGTTTAAATTTGGCGTTCAATGGAGAGGAGCTATTTTGGGAGTTGATTTTTTTTTTTTTTTTTTTTTTTTAATTTATCAAATCAATGTAAAATGGAAGCATGTTCCCATATTTGGATTTTTAGTCTATTTTAGTTTTAGTAATCTTTAATTGTTTTGTTTTTTAGTTGTCTTAATATTATATTATCTATTTTGGAGAGTTCCAAAACATGTAGAGTGTGGAGAAAATACATTACTTTATAATTGTTTGTAAATTCATTATAAAATGATCTAGAACTGAATTCAATATAGCGAGAGTAATTTTAAAGCTTTAGATGTTTTATGAGTTTTGTAATCAGTGTCTTAATTGTCGATTCATGTCTCCAAGACCTAGACAATAATCTCTTTCAATTTATTAAGTAAAATTTTTACTTCAATTTTTAGTCAAATTTACAAGGTTATAGATTGTGCTATGTTGATATTATTACATTAGTGAATGTTTTTGACACTTGATTTTGTATATATGCTTCGCAATCTTATAGGTTTTGGTGATTTAGGAATGTTTGCTAGTGATAATTACTCTATTTTTGTATGGAACCTAATTAGATTGAACAATATTTTATTAAATGATGCAAAATTTTGATTCCTCTTGTGTGTTGCTTCCTTAGATTGATTGCCTAGAGATTTCAAAGAACTAAGTTAACACTAATTCTCGTTTTCTATGGTTTTACGTGCATGTTTGACTGAGATAAAAGATGTTTGTAATATTTATAAGTTAAAGGATCAGTCTAGTATTCTTTTCTACCCCACCCTTACTTTTTAATTTTTTTGATGAAGACCCACATCATTTAGAACAAACGTAAATACCAGTAGGCAAATCCTTAATGCAAATAGAGATTTTCATATCCAAAATGCAATAAAATGAATATAAATCTAGATAAATAAAGATCCAAAATAAAAATTATAACATGTGGTCTACCAAGACACATCGTTCCTTGATAGGTTAATACTTGGTTGCATGCATCCCAATTGAAGCTATACATACAAGAGTAATTTGTACATTGACTACACATGTCTAGCTAGGGTTCTAAAATGAGTGGGAAAGAGAATTAAAACCCCTTTCCCCTATTTGAAATTGTTTGGTCATGTGTGTACAAAATACGAATCAACAATTCCTTTAAGTAATGTGTAGTTTATCTACACAATGTTTGTTTCCTGCCTTCCATTTGAGTTTCATGGAATTAGGAGTCATCGAAGGTGGCATGAATGGATACATAAGTAGAGCCAATTTCCTTAGGAAAGAAATTCAAATTTTTGGGAGAACTCAAAGTGTTCAAGAGAAGAGTATGGATGAGAGCCTAATTCTCACTAAATCATGATGATGGTTGAATAACCATAGTAACAATGTGAAAAAAAACTCTACCTGAGGGTGATTAAATTATTTAATAGTAGTAAATGGAAGATCTACTATGTCCATATATTGTGTACAAGGTTGAATCGTTGCTGATTAGTATGATGTTTTTTTATTTGAAAAATATATTCCCAAAGGTATGTTACTATTCCAAATATATGTTTATTTAATCTTCATGTCGATGCATATTTCTTTATTTTTAGGTTGTTATTTTTTGTGTATTGTGTGCATCAAGCTTAGAGGTGGCTTGTTTTGAAAACCCCTACCTATCTATGCCATTTCATATCAAAGCATGATTTATTTCCTTGAGGATAGGCATGAAAAACATTTATGGTTTTCCACATTTGGTATTGTGGGTATAAAATCATTGTAAACATCTTCCAACATGTAACTATTGGGTGGAAGATGTGAGACAAAGTGACATAGTAAGCTTTGTGGCTTTCTACAGTACAAATTATGGGTAGAAGGTCATTACAGGTATTTTTCAACAAGAGCATTTTTGGGTATAATATTGTGGATATTGTCGTCACAAATTTCATAGAAAGGTAAAGGAAAAATAACATTGAAATGACATACCTTAAGAATGTAGGATGTTGAAATAAAGGTGCAAGGGTTGAGGTCTTGGTCGAAATGATGAGAACCATCCATGCTCACTTAGAGGCCATGGAATTCGTAAAACACTGAGGTGTTGTTTTGGAAGACCATAGTGATGTTGCAGGTGGATCCGTGCAACATGGAGCACAAGATGCTAATGCAAATGCAAAATCAAAAAAAGAAGCACAAGATGGTATTGAGGATAGAATGCTTTGTGCAATTAGTAGCATGGGGAGTAGGCCTAAGTTGGATACCCATTTTTAATTGAGTAGTTTGGCACTAGTAGAGAGTGTGGATTAGATAACTGGTGTCCCCATATTTCACCCTAAAATCTGGGACTACCCCTTTAAAAAATTATTCGTTTTTTTTTAAGTAATGGGTCTTTTTGTGTTTTTATTACCTGAAGTTGTCTCTATTATGTTTAGATATTCCCTATGAATCATATGATCCAGTTTCGACAAATACCCAGATGTTAAAACTCATTTTATCCCTCCGCCAGGTTTTGTCTGCGAGAATTTTATTTAATTATTTATTAAATAAATAAAGTTCCATTTAATGTGAATTGTGCTGCAGTTGAACCTTGTTAAAATTTTTCACGCCAGTATTGTCACATCTCAAAAGGGTTTTCACCAGGAATGAATTCAGAGAAATTGTCTGCAACTTCTGGTAACGTTTTTCATTTTTACTTATTTCTTTTTGCTTTTGTTTTCGGTTTTCTCTGAGGTTTGTCTATTAAATTCCCCTTGATTCGTTCTGTACTCTGTATAGCATGTTTAATTACCTAGAACATCTAGAAGTCATCCATGGCCTCAGCAAAGAAATAACTTAATCACAGAGTGCTGACTTCTGACTAGAAAAGAAGAATTTATGCAGAAAAAGCCTCTCCTAGGCAAGTCACACTTTTTGGGATTACAGATCTAAGCTGCCGGTGGGAATTTTGGCAGTGGCAAGCAGGTGGGAATTTCTTGTCTACATAGCAGGTTACTTTTTCCCATCAAGTCAAAGTCACTTAAGTTACAATGGGAATTTCAGAGGAGGCTGGAAGGCGGGAATTTTTTATCTGCAACACAAAGTGAAAATTCCCATTGTAAAGAAAAATTGCTTAAAGCACCAGTGAGAATTTCTTACCTGCAACACAGGGTGAATTTTCCCGTCAAAGAAGTTTATTCACCCATACAAGTCATATTTTTGAGAAGAAGGCTATTTTCCATACAAGTCGCACTTTTTGGAAGGAAGGGTTTAAGTTGCTAATGAGAATTTTGGCAATGGCAGGAAGGAGGGAGTTTCTTACCTGCAATGCAAGGTTAAAATTCCCATTATGAAAGTCAAATCACTTAAGTGAAAGATGGTATTTTTGGGGCTGTAGTGTGGGTTGGAAATTCCTATCGCTTTGACTTTCTCTTTTTTTTAAATACCCTTGCCAAAAAGTGTGACCCACCTTGGCATTAATGCATGTAATTTATGTTATTTATTGATGGTATTTCTAGCCAAGTTTGGCGCCATAAATAGGAAGAAAGTCAATGCAAGTGGATGAGCTAAAGAGAAGCCAAGGATGCAGGCTAAAAATAAATAAAATAAATTCATTAAAAAGCAATCAAAAGCATGCAGAATTGGGCACCCAAATTGGATGACGAGGCATGAATTTTAATTAATTAAATTTCCAGAAATAGGAAAGGACAATTATTAAAAATAGCATGTAGATGGCTATATAAGCATGGGACGCCATAAGGGAGAAGTAGTTAATTATTTTTTATGAATTTTGCAGTCCAGACAGTTTTTCGCACCAAGCGAAGGAGGATTTTGCATTAAAGAGTGTTTTCCATTACTGGGAAGCTTCCATTTTTGGCGCATTGGGTTGGAATAGCTTGATTTTTGTTATTATGACTGTCTCGTGTTGGTATAAGTGCCCATGTATTCATCACAGGTGCTCATATTAGTGAAAGTAAGTTCAAATCAATGTTAGATACATTGAATATCTCTTCTGAATAAGAATAAATTTCTAGATCTGCACAAATTGATTCAATTATAAGGGATTCCAGTAGAATTAAAAGAAAAAGAGCTCAAACAAATATTGTCCCAGCCATGATGAAGCATGATGAAAGAGAAGGATCAGCTGAATCATGCATATCTTCCACTTTTGTTGACATCAATGATATAGACACAGGCCCTGAACCCGTCATTGATTTAATTGACAGATCCAGAGCCGGAAGGACATCTCTCATGTGGGAAATTAAAAGTAGCAAGATTATTCAAGATTCAGTGTTTTCAATCATAGCTCAGTTTCCTGAATTTGTTATGGAGTGTACAAGGTCTTATCATCCTCTATCTAGAACAACTCGAGATGTTGTAGGAAAGACAATAATCATGTTGGATGCATGATTTATTAATTATTTTCTAAAGATTCTGACACAGCCAATGGTGATTGTAATTAACATGTTGGATGCTGAAAATAGATGAGAAAAGCACAACGCAGATTGCAGAGGAATAATGAAAAGCAAATACATGAAGAATCCTAGAGCTTCATCAAAATTATCGAGGACTATTCCACGATCCAATCTGGTGTAGGAAGTTGATGATTTTACTAATTTGCTTTGTAGGTTAAAAGGAGAAGCCAACACCCATAACTTCCACTCATAGATGTACGCTTTTGTGAGATCCATTGAGATCAACAAAGTTGATTCCATAATCAAGTGGGAAGAAATCATCAGTGACAAGTGTGAGGCAAACGTTTAGATTCAAAATTACTTCATACCCGGTATATGCAGTAGCCTCATGGGGTATATTTTCCAAATTGGATAGATGAGGAGTATTGTTGAAAGATTCTATTTTTGAGTGCTTCCCATAGTTGACAGTTCCTAGGTTCAACAAAGATTACAAGGTGTTCAATGATGGGTTCTTCTACAAATTCATCTGCAAATTGAATAGTGACCTAAAGACCAGTAGAGTGAGCAAAGAAGCTTGGGAAGCAGTATCCCAACATGGCTGCATCTTCATCCAGTTTTCAAACTTCAAGTATCTCAGGGTCAGTGGATTTTTAAGAGAACCAATCAAGTTTCCGAGGTATCCAAGTGATAAGTGGGTCATCATGGAGTTGTGTAGGCAGCTCGTGGAAATGCATGACTTACAATCAAAGCAACACAAACCTACAGGTTGCTTTCCGGTCACATTGGGTTATTATAGCTGTCAGAACATCCATAAAGCTAGAGGAATCGAAGCATAAATGTTTTCTGGATATAAGCATGAGTTCTTCCCATCACGAATGAACTTTTATCCATATGGGATAACGAAGAATATGATCTCCCAGAAATATTCATATGTACCTTCATTGGAAGACTTTTGGATGAAGTGCAGGAGCGAGTATGAAGTCAGAAAGAAATATTTCAGCAACTTATCAGTGCAATAAGTGTCTAATTATGGTTTAGCAGGGATACCTACAAATCTCGCGGATGATGGGCATGTGGTACTTAACACATATTGTTATCCATATTTCACCCCCCAAGCCAAATATCATATCAGCTACAACCCCACATCGAAAAAACCTAAGAAAACTCGTTCAGATCTGTAAATAGGTCACAAAGGGACTCAACAATGGAGTAGTGGGGGTGAGAGAGACTAAAGAACCCTATGCAAAAGAAACGACTCTGTCAAGCCATTTCCATTTCTTAAATCCATTTTCCAAGTTGCAGAAGGACCCAACGATGGAATAACAGGGTCAGAAAATAAGGGGCAGTGCTGCAAAGCAACCAGGAGTAAGAAAGGAGAAGAAACGGCGAAGATCCGAAGTCCTCGGGTTTAAAATAGTTCAGGAAAGGTCTGAAATCAACTAAGTATGGAGGAGGTAGTGGAAAGAACCACATGTCCTAATGGCGCTTCTCCAAAGATGAATCCAAAAAGGGAAGCCCAAATGAGCGCCACGCTGCCGCGTGTCCCAGGTCAAGAGATATGCCCCGTCAAGCAAAAGATTTAGGTAAAAAGTTACAAAATGGGCCGCAACTCCGCCCAAAGGAAAAAGTCAGCGTTTGGGCCCGAGTCAAGGCCAAAGCAGGGCATCGGAGGAAAAGGTGAAATTTTTCCTTTTGACAAAAAGGCACAAGGAAAAAATTAAAGTGCATCTCCCCAACCAACCAAAGGGCGCCACGTGTCCAGGTGGAGCTTCGGGGCTGCAAGAGTTTTTTGACTTTTGTGTTTTTTGTGAAAAAGGGGCAAAAATATAAATTACAGAACTACAAGCCTGATTTTTGTTCTAATATGGCTGCCACATCTCCCATATCAAAAGGGGACCCATTTTTCAAACTATTTTCCCACCCATTTGTACAGATTCGATACAAACTTTGAAGGGGCATATCTTTCGAATCAGGGCTCATAATATTGCAAATCTGACACCGTTGCAAGCATCTTGATGTATTCTACACCTTGGAAAGATAAAAATTCATTTTTCTCAGGCCCTAGTAGGTGAAAAATGGAGAAAAAATTTTAGGCCTTTAATGCAAGATCTCCTTGCCTCAACAACCAAATCGGATTCAATATGTTCCATTGTTTCCTCTTCCTTCAAGGCGTCAAACCAAGGATTGATGCAGTAAATACAGATTTGGGGGTAGATTTTGTTAGAGGCATTAATGGCAGTAGTTGAGCTTCAACCTACTTTTCCCACTTCTCCCTCTCTTTCTCCTCTCTGATTGAATCTATAAATACAAGGGTGAGATTCATTGTAAAGGGTTGGACATTCTTTGTTTTGCAAGCTCCCCTTTTAAACTGGCAAAGAAACTCATGAGGTTTCAGACTTTCCACTAGACTTTAATACATTTCTACCTTTTGGTCACTTTGTAATGCATTGTATCAATCTACAGAGCAATAAAACACGTCTGTGATCGACTTTAGATCCTTTCTTGTCCCTTTTTCTTTCATCTGATCTTTCATTATAGATCTTATTATCTGTTCTTGGTTATCGTATGCATTTGGTTGGTTTGTGTCTATTGGAAAAACTAGTGTTCATCATTCCTTCGGTGCATCACCTTGTAGCTTGGTTATTTCTTATTTCTTATATCCATTTTTCCTTGTCTCCTTGGCAAGTTTTAGATTAGGTATAGAGATAAATCCTCTGCAAGCTCTCACTTATGCACCTAAACAGAGGAATAGGAACCAACCTTTAATCTGGAGAGCTTTCCCACTTTTGCAAGGTCCCACACCTTAGGGAAAGTTCAATGTTATGCAATCACACCAGATGGTTATGCCTTAGAAAAGCAGATTTTTAGAACTCATTTGGGGGTGTTGTGATTTTGCACTAACACATACCATCAAATGGGAGGAGATAGAGATTCTCTTCAGGAATGCATAGGCAGTTGTCAGATGATTGAGGAAAGGTCTTCCGCAGTTTTGGTTAATACTTCAAACTGGTTATTAACAAAGGTGTATTGCATAGACGAAGCTTTGATGAATCAGATCATAGGTAACTTTATTGTAGGAGACTCCAGCAAAACAAAACATGAAGGTGAAAGTAGTAGGAGACCAGAGAATCTTAAAGTATACAAGAAGTCTCAAGTACTGAAGAAGGTCAAGTCTATAGCTATTGTGCCAGTACCACTTTCAAACGAAGCTTCTCTGGCGTCAACTCATAGCACTTCAACAGCCCTTAAACCCCAGACAGATGTTGTTTTCCCTCCATTTAATCCAACATCATTTGTATTTTCTCCTCAACCACTCAAATATTCCCCTCCCCCTATAGAGAATCTGAAATCGTAGATGAAATATTTTTTAAAAGCATTGTCTTTGGACAATTCAGAGGATGGAAGCCATAACACTGTGAAAAATTTGGATGTAGCAAAGTCTGAGCATGAGAGGGTGGTACACTCAGTGACTTCTCATTCCTCAAGAAGAAATTTTTCATCATGGTTGGCTTCGTAGATAGTTCCATAAGCCAGAGATGAGATCAACCTGGAAGGGTATTACTTGCAGCTACTCCTGAGTTCATGCGGAAAGGATAGAAGACCTAAAGATGCCAAGGTAACTTCAAGGTAGACTATTGAAGAATCAAGTTAGAAGTTTGCTGAGTTGACAGTTCAGCAGAGGGAAAGCAGAAGGGAGAGCTTAAGGCAAAAGATATCTCAGTAACCAAAGTACTACTGGGTCAGACTACCATGGAAGGATTAAAGGAAGATACATAGACACTAATAAACTCTTTATTCCTCAAGCAGGAGAAAGAGAAGGTAGAGACAACCAAAATTCAAGAGAAATTTTCCCAGTTGTGTGAAATCATTGCTAAGGTTTCCAAACCTTCCTCTCAGGTAGTTTTAGCACATGAGCAGGTGAGTAATCATCTGATTAAAGAGGTGAAGGATGCAGGTAATCAAGTCATGAATAGCAATGAATGGAAAATCCAAATCATTCGCCAAGCTTCAAAACATCTCAAGGAGGTACTAGCTAGAATGGAAGTTATGAAAGTTGCATTATCTCAGCTGAAACAACTAATGAAAAGCATAGTGGATGAGAATATAGTGGCTGAAAGTAACCTAGACATTTTGGTTAAAATAAATAAGATTCCAAAGGAAGTTTTGATTACGAATCAACTTGTTCCTGATGGGCTGATTGAAAAGGGAAAACAACTTGAGTTTTAATTTTCTTTCCACATGGATATTCTCAAGCTTATGCTAAAAATAATGTAGTTCCTCGAGGATAGGATATTTTCATTGCCAGGAAATATAGTTTCTTTCACCAAGGAGGAAGTAGTTGGGGATTTTTCTTCCTGCAGAAGAACTATTCCAGATAAGGTGTCTTCTTCCCTTGAAGGGTTTATTTTGATGGTTCAGGAGAGGATTGATATATTTTTCAAGAATTTCATGTTGAATTCAATCAACAAGCTGATAATGCTTCAATCAGATATTAAAGAGTTCAAGCCTAGTTTGAAGGAAGTGGAAGTAAACATTGAAATTTTTTCCAAAGGATTACTACAATTCAGGACTGAGAAAGAGGTTGTTGCTAAAATAGATGGGAAATTGTTGAATTATATGTTCATCGAGTATATTCAATATTGGAACAAGAAGAAATCGTAGGGTATAACATCTAGTATATCTTCTTTCTTTTCTTCTTTGTCGTATTCCTTATGTTCCTAGATAAAATTGTAAGATTAAATTTATTGTTTTAAAAACCATTACTTTAAGTTATTTGGAAAATTTATCTAAGATAAGTGGTAGATGTGTACAAATTTGGCTTAATCTCTAGATGCATGTCACTTAGAGAGGAATTCTAGGAGAAAGAGTGCCAGATGTTTCCTTTACAACTTCCCGCATGTTCTAGTTCAGTTGTAGTTTTGATTTGTAATTTCCCCTCTATACACTATAAATAGAGGAAGAGCCTATGAGTTAAAGGATAAGAATTTGTAATCAACATTCTTGTGTTCCAGACTTTGAGTTGAAACCCTTGATATTTTTCTGAAATCTAAGGAATTTAAAGGAGGTAGATTTCCAGAGAACTTTACATCAACAGAGCATTTGTTTCTTGTTTCTGTATAGATCTTTACATAATCTTTGTGTTATCTTAGTTCTGGATCTGAATCTTTCCTTTTCTTCAAATTATGTGTTTCAAGATCTATTTGTCTTTTCCATGTGCATGTGACTAACTATGCAAACTATTGGATAGATTTCACATCTTCTTTCCTTTCTTCTCGTATTTAATTATTTCCCCTCTTCTGCACATATTTCTTACAACCGCTTACTTGCTGCAAAATTTCCTAGCTATGGTAGATGAGCTACATGGTTAAAGTAAAACCAACAAATAGATATTAGAAAATATAACTGATAAAATCTTACACGGCAGCCTCACCGGTAAATGAGGGAGATTTATCTCATGACTGCCTAGGTTTTCGACTGTGTGAAAAATCTAGCCAATAGTTTTTGGCGACTCTACTGGGGAACAACAATCTTTGTAGACCAGAGCTTATCTTGTTAGTTTCCACTAAAATCTTAACCTGTTTAAACACCCATTCACCTGATCTATCAAGGCACAAGGAAGTACTGATCATTTTTATAGATTGTAGGAGCAGTTCAATTTTAATCATCCTCCTCAAGTTAGAAGCCACGGATCTAGTATTTTTCTAGGAAGAAGAGTACAAACTCCTCTAGATCCGGATCATCTTCAACATAATCCAGTAGCTAGAAATATCTATCAAGTATTCTCCTGAAGAAGATGTGTTTCTTTCATCATGTTGAACCAGAACCAGCATCAACCGCCACATGTCCTGTGGGGTACAGCTTTTGGGCCATTGAACCTAACTCCACCTATGCATGAATTTCCTAAAGGGTAAAGAAATAATTTCCAAAGATTCTTTTGAGATGGAAAGAAAAATCTAGATGATCATTTTACGGCATTCTTTATATCTTGTGGTGTTCTTGCGGTGGAGCATGAGGATGTTTCGTTCAAACTTTTCATTGAGACTCTACACGACTTGGCTGGAGAATTGTTTTATCGATTAGCTCCTAGGTGTCCATGGGAGAACAATTTCTAAAAAGGTTCAAACCTGTACAAGACTGTAGTCCACTAATCACCCAGTTGACGCAGTTGAAGAAGGAACCAAATGAGAACATGAGGGACTTTATTTCTAGGTTCCAGTTGATTTTGTATAAAATCCACACTTCCGTTGCACTTAGCGATGAAAATCAAAAGATGTTTTTTATAAATGCTCTGTTTCCCAAAGTTTGATATCAGCTGCAGAGGGCAAAACCTGTGAAAATATTAGAGACACAAAATGTTGTTGTAGAGGTTAAAGATGACTTCATCATGGCTGGAAAAATTAGGAAATCACCCCATAAAGGTGATGGAACTTCTTCAAGTACTTATGATCCTTTTCTACAGAAGTTATCTAATGACATGCTACAAATCAAGAATCAGATAGCTCAAGGAGGAAATACAACTCCTTCAAGAATAGATCTTGCTTGGACTTTTAATGGTCAAAATTAAAATCAAAATAGACTTACTACTACACCACAGAGGTTGGCAATTAAAGATACTCCAAGGAACAACTTGGAAACAAATGAAGAAGATCATGTTGTTGAAAAATCACTTGATGAAGAAGACTTTGTTGATCCCCCTAGTAACTCCAACATTGGCTACCTAGACTATGAATCTGATGAAGGTTATTATGAATCTTTTGAAGATAGTGATGGTCATACATTTGCAGTATTCACAAGGTCTCAAAAAGTTCAAAGTGCAGAAGCTTCCTCAAGTGGCCAAAATAGAGATAGATAATATCCTAGACTAGATGTTATCATTCTAAGAAGAGGAAACCCACTCCCTTCTTCATTAGCTCCAAGAGGCAAGTAGGTAAGTTCCTCTAATCAACAGTAAAGGATAACTAGACAAACATCTGAAGTAAGTCAACCTTTTGATATTATTGATCATATAAAGAAGACCAAGATTCAGATGTCAGAATTTGAGTATTTGAGGGATTTTCCCAATCAATTGAACAGATTGGTGAAATATGTATAGAGTAATGGTCCTAATAATTCCTTGAATAATACTTCATAGGGCATTATATCTAACCCCAAAAACCCCCCTCCTTTGAATAATGTTGTAACTTCTTCTCCTTCCACTTCTGAAAGGATTAAACCGATCTATGTTTCATTACTTATCAATGGTTACAAATTGAGAAATTGTATTCTAGATTCTGGAGCTTTTGATAATGTGATTCCGACCAAAGTTGTTGATGCCTTGGGTCTCACTTTGACCAAAACCATTGGAAGGTGTTACTCAATGGAAAGACAAGTACCTCTTGTCGGAAATATTAAAGATGCACAAGTAGTACTTGCTTCCTTTCTAGATAAACGATTGAAGATGATAATCCTTGTAGCAGAAATTCCAGTATCTTATGGCATGTTATTAAGCAAGAATTTTTGTAAAGAATTGGGTGGAGAGGTCAAGATGGATTTGTCTTTTGCACATGTCCCAATAAAGGGAGTTAATTGAAAGTTGGAACCTGAGAAGAAATCCAAGTATATAGTATCAAAATATGAAGACCCCAGATCGCAATATATATATAGATGTCTTTGTTTGGTCTTACCAAGATTTGAAGACCTATCAGCCTGTTGAAGTGCAACATTATATCCCGTTAAAATAGGAACAAAAACCCTTCAAACGAGAAACTACGGTGGCACAATCCAACTATTTCAGGTACTATCTTTTTTGAGATTCAGAAGTTGTTGGATGCAAAGATAATTTATCCTATACATAACTCTGAGTGGTTTGCCAACATAGTTCCTATAAGAAAGAAAAGCGGCAAGATTAGATTGTGTGTTGATTTTCACAATCTCAATCAAGCCTCATTGAAGGACAACTATCCCATCCCCATCATGTATCGCACTTTATGGGTTACCACTAGATCTGAAATTTTGTCCATGCTTGATGGTTTCTCAAGATATAACTAGGTCAAGGTAGCTGAATAATATCAATACAAGATGGCATTCATTACACCATGGGGAATTTTTTCTCACCAGAAGACGCCTTTCGATTTAATCAATTTTAGAGCCACATTTTAAAGAGCTATGGATTTGGCATTTTCTCATCTCAAAGACAAGAGCATAGTGGTTTACTTTGATGATCTAATAGTCTTTTCTAAAGATAGGTAATCACATCTCGGATATTAAAGAAGTCTTCATTCAGTTTCGTAAGCATTAGATTTCTTTGAATCCCAAGAAATCTATCTTTGTAGTGACAGAGGGAAAATTGCTAGGGCATATCGTCTCAAAAGAAGGAACTAAGATAGATCCCAAGTGGGTAAAATCTATTTAGACTTTTCCATTACCAACATCAAAAAAGGGGGTCCACTCCTTATTTGGTAAAGTTAATTTTCTCAAAAGATTCATCCCTGACTTTGCTTAATTAACCTGTCATATTTCAAATATGATGAAGAAAACACAGGATTTCAAGTGGAGCAATGAAGGAAAGGAAGCATTCGATAAAATTAAAGAATCCTTGTCAAAAGCACCAATCTTGATTTTACCGGACTTTAGTAAATAATTCATTCTAAATGTCATTCCTATGAACACACAATGTCAGCAATCTTAATGAATAAGAATCAAGAAGATGTAGAAGCTCTGATTGCTTTCATGAGCATGCCTTTAAAGGCTTATGAGTTGAAATATACTCCTATGGAAAAACATGAATATTCAGTCATTAAAGCATGTAAGGAATTTAGGTATTATATCCTTTCTTCACATACGGTGGTCCTAGTTCCACATATTACAGTAAATTCTATCCTCACGCAACAAAAGCTAGGGTTGTTGGGAGGCACATGGGTGATAAAGGTGCAAGAACATGACTTGGATATAAAACCCACAAATCTATTTTGAGGAAGAGGTTTGTGTGAGTTAATGACTGAAATGAGGACGGTAGAGTTAGACGAAGGTGAAAGTTTTCCTATGGTTCTTTTTATAGAATTGGTAAATGAATGGTACAATAACATTGCCTATTTCATAACTTATGGGGAATGCCCATATCACCTTTCTCGCAAGGAAAAGCTTGCTATTAAATTGAAGTCCACGGACTCTCTCATTTGGGATAATGGTCTATATAAGAGAGGAATTGACGGGGTGTTTCTCAGATATGTGGATAAATCTCAACAGGATCAGCTTTTAAAATAATTTCATAATTTGGTTTGTGGTGGTCATTTCTGAGCCTGAGTCACTGCTCACAAGATCCTCTGATCAAGGTATTATTGGTCCACACTTTTCCAAGATACTGTAGAGTAGGTATCTAAATGCCAAGCATGCCAACACTTTATTAGACGTGTAAAATTACATGCATTACCTTTGAAACCAATTGTGATTGAAGAGCCTTTCCAGCAGTGGGGCATGGATTTCACTGGTATGCTTAACCTAGCTTCTAATGTCGGTCATCATTACATCCTAACGGATACTAATTATTTTAGTAAGTGGGTACAAGCCATTCCCATTAAAAGTTCCACTTCCACATAAGTGTGTAATTTTTTAAAAGAAAATATTGTCATAAGGTTTGGCGTGCCTAGCAAAATAGTAGCAGACAATGCTCCTAAGTTATCTTCTGAGGATCTGGTTGAATTATGCTACACACATGGGATCCATCTAATACATTCCTCTAATTATTATCCATAAGGGAATGGTAAGGCTAAATCAAGTAATAAAAATCTAGTGACTATCATGTGGAAATTAGGGACTTGGCATAAGAAGTTGTTTGATGCACTGTGGGTAGATAGGATTACACCAAAGAAAGCTATAGGCATGTCCCCTTTTTAGTTGTTATATGGAAGAGATGCAGAGATTCCTCTTACATTGGAATTTCCTTCTTTGCAAATTCCAAAGCTCTGGAAGACACCACATTCACTAACGCTCTTGATAAAAGAATAATGTATCTGACTGAATTACGAGAAGTGCAGGTCTAAGTGGCTGATAGATTGTCAAAAAACTAAAGGAAGGTGAAGGTGATTTTTGATAAAAGGGCCAGAGAAAGAACATTAGAGATTGGTGACTGGGTCTTCTTAATAGGGGGTTTCAAAACACTTTATTCATATATTTGGGAAACAATTTCCTTGGTTTAGCTATGACAAAATTTTCAAAATTGGATTCACCTTCTAATGCATACTTCCTTTACAAATCAAACTCGCCAATTAGCCCTTTTGAATGTGTCAAGGTTCCTATAGACAACTATCAAGAAATTCTCGGATTTCCACAAACAAAAATCTATAATTGTTTCAAAATCCTCTTGACAGGACTTTCAACTTACAAACTACCAAGTTTTAACTCAAAATTTGATGTTTACATTATTTCTGCCTTATTTTCTTGTTATTTATATCAATAAACAGGGCTTTCAATCTCATCATTTTTTACTATGAATTTTTAAACCATATTTTCCATGATCATGTCCCATATAGACTTTGCAAATGAAGAAAAATCGTGATCACTATATATATCTTCAATTGGAAGTATGAAGCTCTCAAATTCTTCCAGTATGGGAGAAACTTAACCTTTTTTTTCTTCATATGGATAAGCTACCATCTTGATTTCTTATTTATGATCCTCCTGCTTATTATATGAAATTTTGTTTGTGAGAAAAATTTTGTTGAGTCCAAATAGAAGACTTGTGAATTTTATTAGTCCTTCTTTTTCATCCATATCTTGAAGGTCAAAAAACATTTATTCCTCTTCACATTTCATATTTAAATAATAATACTCTTAGAAATATAATACTTATTTCTCCTCAAACTTAATTTTATTCACTTCTCTAATAATGGATTGATCTCTATAAAGAGCAGGGCCCTCAAATTTTCTATCCTAATCCTTGATACAGGAGCATCAAGACATGAGAATCATTATGTTTTCAATCCTCCTTATCATGATTTTTTGTTATTAGAGTTTCCTAAAGGTCTTAGGGAGTGACTGTAGTTCATTGTAAGGTATTGAGAGGGCTTAGAATTTGAATTTCCTCCTTATTGTATTTTTCCTCCAAAAAAGGATTCAAATTTGAAAATGTTTGAAAATGTAAAATTTTCTAGTAAATGGGTGAAAAGAGGTTTTAATGAATGTAACAATGTGAATTAGATGTCTAAACATGATTTTATAGGTCCTATATGGAATGTAAGTCATTACATATATATATATAAAGTGATGTAATATACCTAATCTAGCTATGTACGGGTATCTAGGAATCATGAAAGTTAGTTAGACCTAAAAGTTTGAGATAGAAAGATGTTGGAGGTGATAAGGACTGAGAGGGGGTGAATCAGTCCCCAATAAAACTTACTCACTTGTGCTTAAAACCCTAACCACACAAAATCATATAGAACACATCAAAGCATACAACCTTTTATAATGAAGTGAACTCAATGCAAGGAACACAATATAATCTCAAAGACACATTTATTGATAATCAAATCAGATCCAAAATATTATATAGATGCTAAAATCATATCACAAAGAGCAGTGTCTTCAATAATGAATCACAAGATATAATGAAGTGTTCTCAAGACAATCAATGTCTCATGAATACATAGGAAGATGTAAAACTATGAGACTATCTTCAACCTTCAATATCATATCTGAAAAAACTCCTTAACAACCTAAAAATTGCATCAACATGCTATGAAGATAGCATCCAAACAAAAGCATCCAAATATTCCCTCCTTCCCCAAATCACTTTCAAAGAAACAACACCAACTTTGCACTTGCTCAAATTCTCCTCATGAAAACTCAACCAGCTTCTATCCTAGAATGGAGTTCCAAGGGTTTTGGGATAGGCCCAAAGTTTTTTTATTTGCATCAAAATGGTTCTTCAAAAGAATATAAAAGGGGTTTCAAAAAGCTAGAAACAATATGCCCATAACTTCACTTTTATAGCCTCTCCAAGGCTCAAATTCAAACTCACAAATTTTACCTCCTTTGACTCGACCCATGCATCATATAAACATTATAAATTCAAATCATAACAGCCACAAGTGACCCAAGTAATTAATCCTTGCCTAAATCATCATTTCATGTGCCAAAAATGGCTCAAAACCCCATGGGAACAAAGATAAAAAATTTCCTTACTTCAATACCATCCTTATTCATGACTCATAAATCACCACACATGTTTAAATTAACATTTAAACATCATACATTTTCATAATTAATATCAATCAATCAAATTATTTCATTTAATGGGCCTAGTTCACTTTGTAAATCTCAAAGCAGTTGTTTCATGCACCCTTTAGCACCCTGGAAAATTCTTAAGGCCGCCATAATCACTTAAACAAGATCAAACCATTCCATGTGACCACTTTATGGAAATTTAATAACCTTTATAACACTTCTAAGAAAGTTATAATCCATGAAATATCCATCTCTTAAAACCACAGCTACTTTTACAGTCATCATATCAACCTGTAAAAATCATTATTTCCAAATGTTAGCTCATAAAATAATCTTTACATACATTAAAGACCTCTTAATGGATTAATCGGATTAACAATTTATCCCTCTTCACTTTCCTGGTGATAGGAAGCATCAAACAATCCATCTCATACTCAAAACAACATCAAAATTTCATCATAACACATGTTGTCTTGAACTACCAAAATTATTCATGTCCAAAGAATTCCCTGGAAACCTTATTAAATTACCTAATCATGAGTCAAACCTTGTATAACTGTAAATATATCTTAATCATATTTCCAATTAAATTTGAATCACTTTCAAACTCCACATGTATCTCAAGTTATACTCATTATACTTAGCACTGTTATTTGAGACCCCAAGACTGCCCTTTGACTAGTCAACCTATTTAGAACTCAAAACACCATGTACCTAAATTAACTTGTCCTAAAATCTCCATGTAAATCAACAAAAACTCCAAATCATCATGCACCATAAATTTTTCATGTTTCTCCATTGGACCATCTTGTTCTAAAACCTTCTTCTTAAAAAACTTGTATTTGTAGGTGGTGCCCACTCATCACTGTGTCCTCAACCATACATTTATGGAAATATAATAGAGTACTCTACAACATAAAATAATAAATTATTATTAAATAATAAATAAAAAATTCACTATACTTCACATTTTGCAAACTACTCCTAGCTAGGGTTTAACTAGGGTTTTAGACCACTTTACCTTCTTAACCTTTGTTCGTAAAAAATCTTGAGGATTAAACTTCCCAATTTATTTTTGTAAAACCTTATAAAATCACCATAAAAACATCCCATGAAATCCACAATGCTACCATGCAAAGCACATTGTTCACAACGAGCATTTGACATTTGAACTTCGAGCTAGGAAAATGACTTGATTTTCACCCTATCTCACAAAAATCAGTCATATCTTGGAAACATACAAATCATGGGCACTTGAAACTATTTCTAAAAGAATCATAACTCATCCCTAAAACATATCCAATCATCAGTATTATGAATTCCATATCTCAAACTCAGTCCAGTCACTAAGACTAATCTATGCTGTACATGTTAGATCCTCACTGTAGAAGTAAGGGTCAGACTTAAATAATGCAATAAATGAAAAAAAAAACTCTGAAAATTACCCAAAAATACCTTATACATTCCATGATACACTTTAATTCATATACTTCTATTAGCTCAAATGGATCCATTCCACATTGTCAAACCTCCAAGCAAACATACCTGCTCCTAATGAGCACTTGTAACCATAGTGAATGACCAGTGCCTGACATTTTTCTCATTATTGTGAGTACTCAATAAGCACCCTCAAATACATGCTATCAAATAATAGAAACATTCTTCGCAAGCATACGAAGAAGCTCCTAACATCAAGCTACATCATCCTAGGAACCTGTATAGGTTTGCAAGAGCAGGAACATATCATTGAATCTCAATTGTATTAGTTGATATACATCTGAAACATTTTTGTTAGCACCATGTAAAATCATCAGATGACATCATATGCACGACATTCACTTTGTCATTAAGGTGGGTTTGTCATCAATGATAACACCTACTAGGACCTACATGCCAACAATCTCCCCATTTTTCATTGATGTAAAAAACACATTAACTTCTCCCCCTTTTTGACATTAATGACAAAGGAATACATGTAGTATAACATTAGTTCACCTATGTCAGCTTCATATCTATCATGTTTTATGTTAGAAACATCAACCGAGTATCTTAAACAAGCTCAAATTCT
Source organism: Taxus chinensis (assembly GCA_019776745.2). Classification (NCBI taxonomy): domain Eukaryota; kingdom Viridiplantae; phylum Streptophyta; class Pinopsida; order Cupressales; family Taxaceae; genus Taxus; species Taxus chinensis. Next base: position 244,571,149 of record CM034150.1, on the reverse strand, counting down.
TGAAAATTTTGCACAAAATTTGATTTTTTCCTTCATTTTAGGCATGCAACCAACATGCTCCCCCTATAGAAAAAGAACTTCACAATATATAAAAATCATTAGTAAGGCATGAATTTAAGAAAAATCATACTTTATTGGGAACAAAAACATCATTTTCAATCCTTCTAGGCATGCAGCACAAGAACACGTTTAACTAGCAACACTGTATTTTAGCTTCTTAAGAGAACTGTAACAACCTTGGAAGATCTGAGTCATTCACATACCTTCATCATACAAAAAATGTCATGAATCACCATGCCATACTCAAAGTATTTTATTACCTCTATTTGATAATGATCTATCATTATCGATGCCTAACACCATACAATATAAGTCATATTCTATACTCTTCATACAAAGAACAATATTATGAGTTCAAAACTAAACTTCTTAGAGGTAATTTTGACCAATTTCAACATGCAACCATAGGTCAACCAAGATTTGACTCAACCAAGTAGCACCCCCACTGGACACAATACCTCCATTCCTCTCTCAAGTGTACAAATTGGAGCTACTAGCCTTTCTATCATGCCTTAAAATCAACTTTACAACTTTCTCAAGGTCCAAAATAACATTTTCAGTCTTCCATAGTCATATTTGACTAAAATAAACATTAACACACCATCAATAACTTGGAAAAAGGAGAAAACATCACTTTCTTACCCTGGATGGCCTTGAGAATATTGTTTCAACTTCTTGGAGGATCAAGCAAGCACTCCCCATGTCATGAGGATCTCATACACACCTTGAGCAACATTTATCCTTGTAATGACAACATTTCTACACTGTTGGAGCACTTACAACGTCAAAAATCCACTAATAAGGGTAGGAAAAATGACTTTCTAGCTCTTGAACACCTAATAACTCTTGCTTGGTGAGTTATATCAAGCTCCCCCTTTTCAAGTGATAATAGGCTTTGGAAATCAAGGCACACCTTTGAAAAACATCCTACTCTTCCTTTAGTCACTCTTCTTCATGATTTTAGATTCTATTCTATCTCTGCATATGTTTGTTTGAATGCCTCAGATCTGAAACATGTTAAGTATAGTCTTCTGATGTATTTAACAAGTCAAATTTCAATTATTAAACAAAAGGAGATCATAATTGGACTCCCCCTACATTTGAGACTCTATCTAAGACCTGTAGATAGCCATTTTATGTTTTCGAATGGTCATTGTGCCTGTACATGAATGTATTAGCTTCTGAGTTCATTGTTACATGATCTTCACCAACATAGAAAACACTTTCTTCTCATTTCAAAGTCATATGGCTTAAATTCTTACCATAATTGCATGATAAAGGAATACATCTCAATATCTAGTCAACAGTTAACCTTCATACTCAAAGGAGAAGCATTCAAAAAACCTGTCTTTTTCTCCTAAATCCCCCTTTCTTGTTTTATCTAGATGTTTTTCTCCTAGAAAATTTCTCGTACCTTTTAAGAAGGAAACATCTTGACACACATATCATGAGAGCATTCTGACAAGCATACAAACACCATGCTCCCCCTATGCAGAGCATCCACAACATCTAAAAATCACCAAAAATCATGAAATAATATTAATCTTACCTTGTTAGGATCAAAAACAACACTTTCTACCTTCTAGGCATGCAAACAACCACATTTTCACTAGTTACCCTGTAATGAGCTTCTTAAGGGCACTGTAGCAAAATTGGAAGATAGGCATCAATACCTTTAGCATGCCAACAATGGCATGAATGACCATGCCATACCAATTCTCCTCCTTATTTGACAAAAATCCAACTTATCTAAGAAAACACCATGCAACACAAGGCATATTCTTACTCTTCATACCAAGAGCAACACAATGACTCCAAAACTGACTTCTTAGACAGAATTTGACCAATTTTCACATGCAAACCATACGGTCAACCAAGATTTGAACTCAAACCAAGTAGCACCCATACCCCCACGGGACACATACCCGTTCAATTCTCTCTCAAGGTCAAATTTTGGAGCTACTAGCCTTTCTATCATGCCTTAAAATCAACTTTACAACTTTCTCAAGGTCCAAAATAACATTTCCAGTCTTCCTATCATATTTTGACTAATAAACATTAACAACACTCAATACAGGGAAAAGGAGAAAAAACATCACATCTTTCTTACCCGGATGCCTTGAGAATATTGGTTTCAAACTTCTTGGAGGATCAGCAAGCACTCCCCATGTCATGAGGATCTCCATACCACCTTGAGCAACATTTATCCTTGTAATGACACATTTCTACACTGTTGGAGCACTTACCACTCAAAATCCACTAATAAGGGTAGGAAAATGACTTTCTAGCCTTGAGACACCTATACTCCCTGCTTTGGTGAGTTATATCAAGCTCCCCCTTTTCAAGTGATAATAGGCTTTGGAAATCAAGCACACTTTGAAAAACATCCTACTCTTCCTTTAGTCGGTTCTCTTCTCATGATTTTAGATTCTATTCTATCTCTGCATATGTTTGTTTGAATCCTCAATCTGAAACATGTTAAGTATAGTCTTCTGATGTATTACATCAATTTCAATGATTCAACAAAAGGAGATCATCATTGGACCCCCTCTACATTTGAACTCTATCTAAGACCTGTAGATAGACCATTTTATGTTTTCGAATGGTCATTGTGCCTGTACATGAATGTATTAGCTTTCTGAGTTCATTGTTAACATGATCTTCACCAACATAAGAAAAACACTTTCTTTCTCATTTCAAAGTCATAGGCTTAAAATTCTTAACCATAATTGCATGATAAAGGAAGACATCTCAATATCTAGTCAAACAGTTAACCTTCATACTCAAGGAGAGCATTCAAAAAACTGTCTTTTTCTCCTACTCCCCCCTTTCTGTTTTTATCTAGATGTTTTTCTCCTAGAAAATTTCTCGTACCTTTTAGAAGGGAAACATCTTGACACACAGATCCTTAGAGCATTTGAATACAACAGTCATAACCATCTACACAGCTATCACACAAAACTTGTCATTCACACCTAACAAGTAACATTGAATCACTTGTAGCATACACCATTTTTCTCTTCACAGTACCAATCTTTGATGCTTATCTACTTGTACATGAATGTATTAGCTTCTTAGTTCATTGTTACATGATCTTCACCAACATAGAAAACACTTTCTTCTCATTTCAAAGTCATATGGCTTAAATTCTTACCATAATTGCATGATAAAGGAATACATCTCAATATCTAGTCAACAGTTAACCTTCATACTCAAAGGAGAAGCATTCAAAAAACCTGTCTTTTTCTCCTAACTCCCCCTTTCTTGTTTTATCTAGATGTTTTTCTCCTAGAAAATTTCTCGTACCTTTTAGAAGGGAAACATCTTGACACACAGATCCTCAGAGCATTTGAATACAACAGTCATAACCATCTACACAGCTATCACACAAAACTTGTCATTCACACCTAACAAGTAACATTGAATCACTTGTAGGATACACCATTTTTCTCTTCACAGTACCAATCTTTGATGCTTATCTACAGACCTTTTACACAAACTTTTAAAAGTTTAATATACCTTGGAAGATGTCATATTTTTCTTTACAAGTGTCTTATACCTGTGGCATAAAATTTTGAGGGAGAATACACTATCCTCTGTCTCTGAGACCAATTCTAGCACCACCACCAATTATGCACGTATAGGTTCATTTCATGGTTTACAATACTTTTATTTCATCCTTTTAAACAATTAACAATCACTTAAATTTGTCATGAAGCCCTGATAAGATTAATTTCCTTATGCACTCAGTCATTGATTCATACTAATCATAGATCTCATCTTGATAACCTTACTTTCATTATACCACTATAGCCTAAACCTACTTAGCTTTGATGACACCCAAAACTATTGTATTCTACCCGTAGACATGCATAAGCCCCAAACATATAACTTCACACATTCTTTGCAATCCTGTAGCTTTTCATACCTAATGAGCCTTCAAGTTGACTAAGAGAACTCTAGACTCGGCTTACACTCTTGAGAAAAATGAGAGGTACATATTTTGATCAATCTTGACCATTGACATAGAAAAAACTTTAACACAGATCTTGTCCTTATGCTTAACCATCAAATTTCACACATTCATGGAATTCATACAATTCTCATACGAAGGATCTCACAAAAACTCATTACTACTTCTTTACTTCATCAAAAACATTGTTCCAGTCTACTAGCCCTAGGAGTCTCTACAATCACCTCAAAATTTTGAATCACATACCATTATGAAGGTATCAATCTAGATTCGGTTACCCATTTTGTCATACAACTTGCTCGACAAATTTTGAGTTATGCTCTTGAGTGCAATTGGTCCAATTTACAGCATACACATCCAAGTATTAGGTCCTTTTGGAACAAAAACTATCAACACACCATATGTTAGAGAATCCCATGAATATACATACATTTATAGATTCAAACCACCATAATCCTTTAGTTCATAATGTTAAGATGATATGTTCAAGGACTTAACTTCATACATCAACTTTTGAACCTTCAAATTTCAGTTTCCATCAACATTTCTCATAATGTATTGTGGGAACACTGTCAGGACAGAATGGTCCCAAATTACACAATTTTTTTACTCTCGAGATCTTAACATGAAGATCGATGTTGTATCAACCTTTTCTATCTTCATGAGAATCACTCTAGCTATGACATCTTTGTAGTATATCAAATGACTCAACTTTGACATCATAGGACATAACAGAACACAAACTGAGACCTTGGTGACATAGAGACCTAATACATTTCAAGGAACTTGACCAAGACACCATAAATACCATTGATTATACCACCTTTTAGACTTTATTATACCTTTGTTAACCAAAAATCCCTTTGTAATCTACCTCATTTTCTTCAATCTTGATCCCTATTGATGGCAATAGGCCACTTCACAAACTTAATACACAGAGCTAGGTCTCATAATAAGAGTTTAGACACAATTTCATAACATTACTTCTGATATATTTAAGCTAGTATCTTTACACTATACAGACCTTCACACTTGACTATGCAATGAGATTACACTTATGAAGATAGCTATCAAACAAAGAACCTTCACTTTATCATGACCAAAAACCATAGAGCTCACTGATATTTGACCTATATGAGATGAAAAATATATAAGATGACACTTCTTGACTTAAAGGAGCTATTCACACCACACCAAGACTCTTGATATACATCAAGACATAACTCAAATCTCAGACAACTTACACATTAATGACTTATATTATTTGAAGAGAAACAACACAAGAAACTTGACATTCTCATCATGACTAACTACTTGAACCTTAGAAAAATACTCAAGAACTTGAAATGACATACCTTACATCATTACGAAGACACACACTTGAGAAAAACAACTCCCCCTCATTCCAATGCTTCTTTTGCACCTATACACCTCTAAGAAGCCTAGTAGAGGCATATGTCACCATGGAGGAACTTGATGAGAGACCTAAAAGGGTCTCACACACTCTTCTTGCACCTTAACCTATTCCTCTTTTTCTAATTCTAATTTTGTCACAATAGATCCCTCCTTTATCTCAGTCACATCCTTGGAATCCTCTTTAGCACTTTGACTAGTCTCATCCTTCTTTTTTATGCTTGAACTTATGGTTTGGGTTTTTGGTTTTCTTTCTTCAACTGACTTGTATCAAAAAACCTTAAAATGTGCTCTATCTTGTGGCACCTAAGCATTCCACTTGTCTCCCTTTGTAATTAAAAGCCATATGTCCATATTCATGGCAAGCATAGCAATAACTAGTGAACTTTCTTACATACCTTCTTGTGTTTGATGGGCCATTTTTGAAATATTTTGCAAGATGTCCTCTCTCATGACAAAGATAAAATGCAGCTCCATATCTTTGACCTAATTTTTTCTCCCTCTTTTCTTAGAATTCCTCTTTCTTCTTTCCTTCAGAATGTTCCTTTCTGATGACATCATCCTTTTTTTCAATGTTAGGACTACAAAAACTAGCCCTGTGTCCATAAGCACCACATTTGTAACAACTTCCATGAAAAACACCATACCTATATGCATTTGGATTCCTGATAGGTGATCTTCTATGAGGTGGAACCCTTGAACTCTCTCCCTTGCTTGGCTGCCTTTTTTCATTAGATCCTTGACTTAATTATTCTTCATTATTTTCATATTTGGATGGACTCTCATTGAATCCTAGACCTATTCTATCACCATAAGCCTTTTGATTTTCCAACATCTTACTTTGATTTTCTGAACTCCCTTGAAAGGATAATACTTTGCTTGTCATGGTAACTAAATCTTCCTTCAAATCCTATGTTTCTTTGCTCTTGATCTTTATCTCAGTTTGTGCCTCCTCAAGTTAATTTGTTAGAACCTTCACTATTTATTCTTTTTAAGCCTCATGTTTGATACATTTTTTCTCTTGGTCTTTAGATCATTTTCCTTAAAACATTGAATACTTTGAATATTATCGTGAGATGCAAGGAACTTGTTAATCCTATCAGCATTCTCACTTGTTGTGTTCCTTAACATGAAGGTATTAGTCTGAAATGTTTCCAATGATGGATAATTCATCTCATCACCAAATATCTCCCTATATCTTATTAGGATACTTCCAAGGGCCTTCTCTGATACCAATTTTTGGAGGTGAAAAATATCAAGAGTGGGAGTTAAATTAGTCCCCATTAAAACTTACTCACTTGTGCTTCAAACCCTAACCACACAAAATCATGTAGAACACATCAAAGCATATAACCTTTTATAATGAAGTAAACTCAATGCAAGGAACACAATATAATATCAAAGACACATATATTGATAATCAAATCAGATCCAAACAATTATATAGATGCTCAAATCAGATCACAAAGAGTAGTGTCTTCAACAATGAATCACAAGATACAATGAAGTGTTCTCAAGACAATCAATGTCTCATGAATACATAGGAAGATGTACAACTATGATAATGTCTTGAACCTTCAATATCATAACTAAAAAAATCCTTAGAAACCAAAAAATAACATCAACATGCTATGAAGATAGCATCCAAACACAAGCATCCAAATCTACCCTCCTTCTCCAACTCGCTTTTAAAGAAACAACACCAACTTTGCACTTGCTCAAATTCTCCTCATGAAAACTCAACCAGCTTCTGTCCTAGAATGTACTTTTAGGGGTTTTGGGCTAGGCCCAAAGGATTTTTTTTGCACCAAAATGGTTCTTCAAAATAATATAAAAGGGGTTTCAAAAAGCTAAAAATAATATGCCGATAACTTCACTTTTATAGCCTCTCCAAGGCTCAAATTCAAACTCAAAAATTTTACCTCCTTTGGATCTACCCATGCATCATAGAAAAATTATAAATTCAAATCATAACAGCCACAAGTGACCCAAGTAATTCTGTGTATCCTAAACCATCATTTCATGTGCCAAAAATGGCTCAAAACCCCATGGGCACAAAGATAAAAATGCCCTTACTTCAAAACCATCCTTATTAATGACCCATAAATCACCAAACATGTTTAAATTAAAATTTAAACATCATACATGGTCACAATTAATATCAACCAATCAAATTATTTTGTTTAATGGGCCCAGTTCACTTTGCAAATCTCAAAACAGTTGTTTCCTACACCCTTCATTACCCTGGAAACTTCATAAGGCCACCAAATCACTTTAAAAATATCAAATCATGCCATGTGACAACTTGATGTAAATTTAATAACCTTTATAACACTTCTAAGCAATTTATAATCCATGAAATATCCATCTCTTCAAGCCACAACTACTTTTGCCTTCATCATATCAACCTACAAAAAACTTTGTTTCCAAATGTTAGCTCATAAAATAGTTTTTACATACCTTCAAGATTTCCACATGGATTCATTAGATTCATAATTGATTGTTATTAACTTTCCAGGTGATAGTAAGTATCACCCAATCCTTCTCATGCTCAAAATAACATCAAACTTTCATCAGAAAACATGTTGTCTTAAACTACCAAAATTATTTCAGTCCAAATAATTCCTTGGAAACCCTGTCAAAATACCTCATCATGAGGAAAACTATATATCAATGGAAATATATCTAAATCCTATTTTCAATTCAACTTTAATCACTTTCAAACTTGACATGTTCCTGAAATTATTCTCATTTTACTAAGCACTGCTATTTGACACCCCAAAACTACCCTTTGACTAGTCAACTTGTTTGGACCTCAAAACACCATGTACCTAAATGAAATTGTCTGAAAACCTCCATGGAAATCAATACCAACTCCCAATCATCACGCACCATTAATTTTACATGTGCTACTCCTTTGGACCATCTTGTCCTAAAACCTTCTTCTTCAAAAACATATATTTTTAGATGGGGCCCAAACATCACCATGACCTCAACCATACATTTCTAGAAATCAAACAAAGTCCTCTACCACATCAAATCATCACTTTTGATGAACTAATCAAAAATGGGTCACTATACTTCAGTTTCTACAAACTTCTCCTAGCTAGGGTTTAAGACCACTTTACCTTCTTAGCATTCGTTCATAAAATCCTAAGAATCAAACAACCTAATTATTTTTTTAAACCATATAAGCTTCCTTTAAATCCACATGCTCCCATGAAAATCACACTATTCACAATGAGCATCTAAAGTTCAACTTTGAGCTGGAAAATGACTTGATTTTCACCTTGTCTCACATATTCAGTCATATCTGGAAAAATATACATCATGGGAACCTGAAATTTTTCTCAAATCATCATTACTCATCCCTCTAACATCTCTAATCATCATAAAATCAATTCCATGCCTCAATCTCTCCATTCACTAATACTTACCTATGTGTGCATGTTTGATCCTCACTATAGAAGTTAGGGTCAACTGAAATAATGTAATAACTAAACATAAAACCTCTTCAAACGACCCAAACATGCCTAATACATCATGATATACATGAATGCAAGCTTCCATGAGCTCATATAGCTCCCAAAGAGTACCTGTATCCCCACTAATTTTTCTAATCTTTTCACCTTTAAAATCAAATCTTGTTAATTCCTCATAGTGAGATTTGATAGCTTCAAATGTTTTTTTCAATTATAAGAACCATGTCAGAGTGCAAAAGGTGATCTAGTAAGGAGGCTCCACGTATGTATGATTTTAATGGGCCATTTTCTATAAAATGATATTTTTATCATGTATATTTCACTATGAAGTGTGAACCAAAAGCAAAGCTCCACGCTTATTAATTTTTTGTAATGTCATACTTCAACTTCTTTCCAACTTGGTAAGTCCTGTCAATTTTCTCAAAGCACGATCCAATAGAAAAGCTCCAATTTACTTCGTAATTCACAATTTCAGTCCTTTGATAACATTGTCGGTTGTTAACCAATAACTATATTCCATGTTACTTTACTTTTTTCATAACCAATATATGCTAAGACTTTTTCATATATGGTCAGAAGCAAGCTAATAACACATCTCCACATTCTTTCACTTGTTGTTTTCCTCTGTAAGAATCATGTCAGAGTGCGAAAGGTCAGCGAGTAAGAAGGCTCCATGTATGTACAGTTTTAACGGACTATTTTCTATTAAATGATCTTTTTGCCATGCATGGTTCACAGCGAAGTGCAAACCAATAACAAAACACCACGTACATACGAATTTCATAGTGTCAAACTCTACATATCCCCTATTAGTCACCCCATAGTGTAAACCAACAAGAAATATCCACGCTTATAATGTTTTCAAAATTTTGGACTTCAATTACTTTCCAACTCGGTAAGTCGTGTCAGTCATTACAAAGCGTGAGACAATAGAAGTGTGTCCCACTTGTAAGAACCAATACGAATATTCCACGCTAATTTTATTTTTTCATAACCAATCTATGATAATAGGTAAAATCATATAAGTGTGTCCCACTTGGTGGCCAAAAATATTTTAAAATATGACTAGTAAATAAATATTTATAAATACTATAAAAACTTTTAAAAATCAGGTAAATTCTGGATGCCCTGAACCTTGTTATTTATAATCTCTTAAAAATACATGTTTGGTCATTTAATGTGTTTGGCCATGTTTTGGTTGTCATATATATTTTGTGGAAAGTACTAAAACTACTAAAACTTTAAAATTGATCCAATACGACATATCCATGTTCTTTCACATGTTTTCCTTTTTAAGAACCATGTTAGAGTGTGAAAGGTGATCCAATAAGAAGGCTCCATGTATGTACGGTTTAATGGACCATTTTCTACTAAATGATCTTTCTTTTGTGTATGTTTCACTACAAAGTGTGAACAAATAAAAAACACGATTTACATACAAATTTTGCAGTGTCAGACTCTGCATATCCTCTATTATTCACCCCGAAGTGCAAACCAACAAGAAAACTCCACTCTTATAATTTTTTCACAATGTCACACTTCAATTTCTTACCAACTTGGTAGGTCCTATTAGTCATTGAAAAATGTGATCCAATAGAAAAGCTCCAAGTTACTTCACAACTTGCAATGTCAGCCCTTTGATAACCTTATTGCCATGTCAATTGTTAACCAAGTATAATATTCCACGCTACTTTGATTTTTTACATAACCAATATCTGTTAAGACTTTTTCAGAAGTGAGCCAACAAGACATTTCCACATTCTTGTGCATGTTATTTTCAATTGTAAGAACCATGTCAGAGTGTGAAAGGTGATCCAATTAGAAGGTTCCATGTATGTATAGTTTAACAGATCATTTTCTATTAAATGATATTTATGTCATGCATGTTTCATTGCAATGTGTGAACAATTAACAAAACACCACGTATGTACGGATTTCTTAGTATCAGAATCTACATATCCTCTATTAGTCACTCCAAAGTGTAAACTAACAAGAAATCTCCATGCTTATAATGTTTTTAGTAAGTTTTTTGAAGATTTAATAGTACACGAATGAATAGCTTCCGCATAGTGTCCTTTCTTTAGAGAACTCACGATTTGTAATATTTGTGAACTACTTTCCCTGTTAATTTGTGAATAGAGAATGAATCAAAAATCTCCATGTAGTTTTATAACTGAGTAAACATTGACGGGTTAGCTAACACTATGATGACATTCTGTAAACTGTCACAAACCAAAAATGTTTTCTTCCTTTGCAAACAAATATTAACTTCTGATCAATTACCTTCCAAATTAACCATTCATAATTAGAATTATGTGTTCAAAATTGTAACCTTTGATAAACATGAAGTAATTTCTTGAAAATACACAAGAGCGGAGAGAAACATAACTATAGAGGAAAGAGAAGGAACAATCCAAATGTTTAACATAGATGAACATGGAGATCAAAGATTACAAATTATTTGGTACCACTACCAATCTTGGAACTATTAAGGGACAAGACTATATAAGTTATAACTACTATATGGTCATGAACTAATTTCTACAGTCTTGAATTCAATCATTCAAACCTTAACCTTTGACAATATGGATCTGAAACTCCCTGTGTGATTGTTCTTCACTTATTATAAAGTGATATTGACTCTCTTATATAGCCTTCTATAGGTAAAATATTTTGATAAGTCATATCATTAGAAGATAAAATGAAAAGACAAATGCAAAAAATGAAATTAAAGTAAATCAAAACATAGTAATTCTCAATGGAATGCTTGGGATATTTATGAATATGTTTCAAATGATTTTTTGACATGGTGTAGATAATCTTGCATCACTAAGTCTTAACAATTTCATATAGTGATAAGCATATTTTTTTGTCATTATAGTGCTAAGTATTCAAGTTTGTTCACATTGTAACCTTGATAGTACTAGTAGGTCTCTTTAAGTAGTAAAACTAATAAAATTTATGACTATGAAAATAACTTCTGCATATCTACAAATTTCAAGACAAATAAAAAATAAAATTATGTTGTGATTAATCAATCAAAATATATCTAAGAAACTTTGAAACGTAATTGAGAATGCAATACATAGAAATCGAAAAACACTCACTGAACAATCCTTGGACTATCAAGATCTTTCTTTATAAAAAAATATTCCTCCTCAGAGAGTAAACCACTGGTATAGTTACAAAAAATTACCACTATCATGAGGCTTAAAAATAAGCTATAACTAGTTTAAAATATCTCAAATAATCAAAATGTTTGCGAGTGGTCGATTAAAGGATAAAAATTATAGCATCCATGCAAGAAAGTTGATACTTACTATTTTTAAGATTACAGATGTAATAATATTAAATCCTAATAATATGAAATCTACTATTTTTCCTTGTTCAAAATCTACTTAGGTTACATTAGAAATTTCCTATGCAGACTATGTTTGAATACATTGAAGTTAATTCAGACATGATTTGAACTCATTCTCAATACAACCCAGGTCCAGAATAGGCGGCCTCATCAAATTAGGCACTTCTTTTATGAGTGCTGGAAATTTTTTATAGATAGGTTTAGCATTTTCACGCATAAGTGAAGCTTTCTCCACTTTTTCGTTTGTAGAATTCACCTATGCCATAGTATCTGATGTCTTCCTGGCCATATCTTCCTGGGAAAAGCTAGCACTTAGAGTAGCAATGAATGCTTGCAATTATGCTCAAAGATGGACTTGGGAATTAACATGTCATGTGGTTGATGCATAGAGGTAATCTGAGCTTCAGCTAATAATTCAGATATCTTCTCTACTATACCCCATAGCTCTGTTATAAATCCTTCTCCTAAGGCCATCTAATCACCCAATTCTTTCAAAATTTTAGCCATGCAGATATTTTTTGTATTCAAGTCCTGAATTTTGATTCAAAATGCATTAAAACAAAGACACTAGTTTATGATAGCTAGTAGCTTGTCCATCATGGAATCTATCTTGGTCATATGTTTGTGTTGGCCTTATACCTGTTGCAACCCTTTCTTTTCTCCATCTTGATGACTTCGTACAGAAACTTATATCTTGTACAGAGTTCTCTGGGACATTTACACATTGGGAAAAGTGTTCTTTGACACATTGAATTGCTTCTGATCATACAGAGCATCAAGTCAAGCCTGCATTCTTTTAACCAAATCAGTTGTCATCTACTAAGTGGCATTAATAGCTAATTGGGGGTTTACATCCATGACTTCTTCATATGTGTGTGCTTTCTTAGAAATCCTCAAAATGTCCTCCTTTGTTTCCATGTAGATAGGAGTATCTCCTTGGGAAAACTTCCTCTTTGTGACCCTCTTGAGGGTTCCTGTGGGAGTAGCATACTTGAGTTACGCCTTTGGTTCTTCAAGTTGTGTCATTGTAGAAGTCATTTATGTTTTCTCGACAAGAGGATTCCACGTTCCTTCTGAAGTAGTAAATGCAATTGTTGTTATGGATGGCAAGGTAGAAGAAGGCCTTACCACTTTTCGTAATGTGTGCAGTGTCCAAGGAAAAAAAAATTAGCTTGAACAGGTCCTAAAGGAGCCAAGAGATGGCTCATGAAACTATGAGTGACCATAAGAGCTTGGAAAGAAGAAACAAGAATGACAAAGGGAATTGGAAGGAGTGGTACATGCATTCCTAATAAGAAATTTTAGGAAACACATGGTGTGATATTAGGAAGAAAATTTGGATGAAGAGACCAACTGGATTGGGGATAAATTGAAGGAAGGTCAAGGAAAGAAGGAGAATGTTGTATTGGTGGCTTCAACTTAGCCTTAGAAGGTCTTCTGAAAAGACTTCCAGATGATGTTGGAGCTTAAGAAGATACATCAGTAAGAGCAGTGTAAGAATAAATTATAGAAGTAGAAGAAATGGTTGTAGGAGATACACTCATTGATTATGATATTATTGTTATATCCACAACAGGCTAGGAAGAAATGACTGCAACAACATGAGGAGACAATTATATAGTCATTGGTGATGAAAAAGAAGGAGAATAAACAACTGAAGAAACAACTAAAGAAGAAGAGGGAATAGGAATAGAAACATATGCCAAAATTAAATCAAGGACAAAAGGAGAAACAATAGAAGTAGTAGAAATAGGGGAAGAGAAAGGAGTATTTTGATAATTAGTAGGATCCAATATCCCATGATCTCCTCTTGCTTCATCTTCAAATGAAGAACTAGTAGAAATGAGAATACTACTAGTGAAATTTTCTAGGGATGATGGAATTGGAATAGAAGAAGAAGAAACCACCCATATAGAAGTACAAACTGAATAAGTATAAACAAAAGGAATAGACATAGGAGGTAAAATTGTAGCAGTACTCACATGAGATCTTGTTTCTCATGGACTGTTTGGACTTGACTTGTGGTTGTCCCAATAGACCTTGCAGTGCTTGTCCTTTATATTCTTGGAGAAGGAGTAGAATGAGAAGGACCATATTTTCCTTTTGATGGACGAGGCAAACAAAAAATAATATTCTGAAGTTTTATTGAATCAATACCTTTTTCATTTGAATCTTCTTCCTCATCTTCCCTCTATACTTCTACTTCTTCTAACCTAACTTCCAATCCATCAACTCTAGCATGTTGCCTAATAGGTGCATAAGTAACTTTGAAATTTCTTCACTCCTTTTCTCACCTCTTCCTTTTTTCACTTTACCAACTTCATCTTTCTTAATCTCCTCTTGCCTTGAGGCTTTCTTAATCTCTTCACATGCCTACTTTTCATCCTTCTATGATGTTGTATGTTTCATCTCTTTCACCTCTTCCATCCTTTCACCTTTTCTTTTTTGTATGTCATTCTTCATTTGCCACTCTTGATTTTTCATCTCATGCTTGGTTTTTGTCTTCATGAGGTATGATCCATCCTTCTTTCTATACTCTTTTTATTGGCTTGATTTTTCAATTTCTTCATTCACTTTCTTAGGATTGACATTCTCTTTTCCCACTTTTGATTGCTTGAGATATTTAAGCATCCTATACCAATAATCTATTGCTTGCCTTGAGTGGTTAACAATGTTCTTCCTTACATCCACATGTACATCAGCATTCTCATTCTTAATTACTTTATTAGAATCAAAATTCAAAGTTTCATTTACCTCTTCAATGCCCTACTTTTTGATCTCATCATCATTCATGCTTCATTGCTTATGTTCTTCTCCTTTAACCATTATTTTGTGTCATTCTCTGCTGGTATGCTATTCAAGGCATCATGAAACACTATATCTCCTTCATTTTCTTCATTTTCAAGCTGATAAAACTCTTCCTTAACCTAAAATTTTTCTTCATCACTCTCATCTTCTTCCTTGGATACTTTTCTTCATCCATTTCTTGTAATTCTCATTGCTTTATCTCTGATTTTCTCTCCAATAATCTTCATTCATGTACACTAAAACTAAATCACCATATTAGAAAACAAAATAAGAGACCAAAATATCTCGATGAGTGCCCATTTTCTAGACACTTTTCTCTTTTTATTCATCCCTTTTTCAATTACTTGTTCATGCACTTTTCCTCTTTCCAAATTTATCATTATGTCTTCTTGTTACAAGTAGCTCTAAAGGCCACTTGACCTTTCTCCTCATCACAAATCCAATTACATTGTTTTCTTCTTCCTCCATGTTCATCAACTCCTCAAACTTGTCTATATCCTTCCCGAGCTCTTTTAGCTCTTTTTCAAACCATAGTTCTTGTTTTCTTGTTTCCTCTTTTCTATTTTCTTCTTTCTTATTTCTATCTCTCTCACTCTACTTCTTTCTTTGACTTAACAACAACACTATCTCTTCCTCATACATTTTTTCTTTGTTTCTTCTTCTTTAAACTTCTTTCAACCTTTCAAACTTAACTCATGCACTCATACAACTCAGATTTATCATTAGATAACATTAAACCATTAATGTAACCTACTCTAATACTAAATGATGCATAGCTACTATCAAAATCACTAATCACTAAGGTTAGAATACTCAAAATCCAACAAACTGACCTTTTCACAAGTAAATTTCTCACTTTTAGTAGCCTAGAATGATCCCTTCAAGAGTAAAATTTTACCTTAAACCCATATTTAGGCTTAGAATTTTCTTATGTCCTATTTCTAGACCTCACTCAATGCTTAATCAACCCTAAAATTGGAGCAATGCAAAATAAATCATCAACTTACCTAGTTTTAGTCAAAATTGCCTTCACAAGGCTTCTTAAGAGTATTCCACTGGTGACTTCATGGTTGGAGCTATCCAAAACTACCCAAAACCAAAAAAAATTGAGTATTCCTACCAAGATCGTTGAGGTCGCGAGAAACCTGCAATGAAATATGAACATGAAAAACCCTCAAATAAACATCAAATCCTAAAAAAGAAAGATGCAGAATGAGGGGTCGGATTTTCCTTAGCTATAACAATGGTGAACTTATGACTGAGCACTACACTACATCTTAGACCCAATGTAGTTCTATATATGTGTGTGTGAATTTTTTCCTAGGTTGCTTTCATGTCAATATCACTTGATAGCGAGAAAATAAGCTTGATGTAAAGAACTGTAATAGATGTGTTCATGGAATAGAATGAACTTCCCTCCTATGAAGTGTATGAAAAATAACCATCCCTTGTGTCCCTTTTCATGGTGTTAGATGGATGTAATAGAGCTCTTAGATGTTTGATTAATGTAACCTTAGGTGGTGATAGCTAATGCTTAGTGTTTGGTCCTTTATTATGATCACATAACTTTATATTTAAATGCTCCCTTGCTTGAATTTTGTAATTAACCCTGAAAAGGCCGACTACTAAAAATATAAGATGCTCAAATGGCTAGAAAAGGCCTAAAAATTGTGAGTAAAGTATGAAAGGGTCAGGGGTATCTAGAGGGGACAAGGACGCCTGGTGTTGGCATCTTGGCAAGGTGCTAGTGTCCAAGATAATGAAATTCGAAGTATAATAAGGCAGACAGAGCCAGTAAAGGTGCAAGAATGAAAGGAGCAACAAAAGAAAAATAAAGGTGGCCAAAGACATGGGTTGATTACTAATTTTCTTACTTAGGAATTGATGTCCAATTTTACCCCCCGGGTGAAATTAGACAAATCAAAATAGGCAAATAGCTCTCAGCGTTTGAGGGATCAACAAGGTCTTTGAGAAGGTTGAACTCACTAGAGGAATTTTTCCTCTTCTTGGTCTTCACAAAGCTCAGATTTTGCTTAATGAAGGAGCAACCAGCAAATGGGCCCATAAGAAAAAAAAGGAAAAAATATGTTGTCATGGTCCTGGGGAATTTCTAGTGTTGATACTTAGCCCCTTTAGCATGAAGAAAGGTGAAGGATTGGGAAAAATATGAAAGGATTTAGAAAGTTTACAGTTTGCCATTTTGGCCTCCAGAGAGCTGGTCGAAGTTGTTTGCATTCCCTACCGAGCTGCTCATATTGGTCGAGTTGCTCATATTGGTCGAGTTTGTTACACTATCACCGAGGTTTCATGGTGAAGAAAGCATCTTGTGTGAGGTTTAATGCAATGATGGATCAGGCTAGTTGTTCAAACGTGAGCTACATATCGATTGTTGAGTTGTTGTTTAAATGATGCAACCGAGCCACCTTGGAAATAAAAGCAAAATGAACCCATGCATTAGATCAAGCTACCTTTGAGGTTCAAGTTAATTTCTAACTGTAAATGGGACCGAGATCATGTAATTGAGCAGTGACCTAGCTTGATCGGGTCGGGCCTCTGCTGAGTGAACTGAGCCATTTAAGTGGCAAAGGTCGAGTGTTTATACCTAAAGAAAATCCCTAAACTCACAGTTACTTCATTCTTAGCAGTGATGGTGGGCACGTTGAAGGAGTGTGGGTTGAGTCATTATGTGGATTGGAGAGTTAAGCCTAATGAACAAAGAAACAGGATCGGTTGTGTGGAATGACACTTAGCTTGATGACACCAAGATCATGGCTAGAAAACCAATGCCAAAGAAATTCACCAGCGAGTTTGATGTAGAGCACCAAGTTGTTCTAGAGCACACATGTAGGCCAAAGCCGAGTCACATACATGCCAGAGCACTTGGCCCAAACAATAGGGAGAAATGAGTTGGCTCGTCGATCCAACTCAAAGAGCTAAGAGTAGAGTTCACAAGGGGCAAGTGAGACCAATGCGGTGAACATGAAAGTCGGCAACCCGAGGAGCCCAAGAGTAAGTCAGAACACTCATGCATCCAAAGCCTGAACTCGCCACATTCAATATTGTGTGGAGAAGGTAGATAAATCTAAACTGAGTAGCTAGGGCAAGTTGTGCGACACGGACCTAGAAAACCCAAAACACATGCAATGCATTACATAGGGATAGATCCCATCAAAAGCACTTCGGGTGGTCAATGAGTTCTAGGAAATTAGTGAGGGAATGATAGGGTTCATGGAGCCTTCAATTCGGCTGATCTGGAAGAAAATGGCTTGGTGGGAATGGGTCAGGGAACGATCGGTTCCTCACATGCTCACATATCCCACAATTTGTGTTAGGTCACCAGTATCATGAGCTGGCAGTATGTAGGTCGACGGCATGCAAAATGCAAGGAGCTCACTAGTTTAGAAAGCAAGTTGGCATAAATCATATGGCAAGGCAGTCGGGTTAAATCCAATGTAACGTGGTGTTAAGGGAAAGATAGACCCTGTATGTGTAGCATGGTAGCGCTCGTTGGTGGATATAAACAAACAAAACCCAATGCAAAATAAAATCCCACCAAGTCGAATGTATTTTTGAGCTTGCAGATGCATATAACACTGAGGTGGATATGTATTGAGTAGCCAATAGACTCGAGGTCAATGTGGATATTCGAAGAAATTTTCAGCAATGCAAAATCAAAGATTCTGGCATGTACATTTAAAGGACCCCGTAGTGGTAAAGAACGCCAACTCGGTGGGCTATATACCGAGTTGGCCCCCCTCTTTTAAAAGAGCTTTAAATATTAAACACCCACCCGAATGCATGAATAAATAAATGATTAAATCAAAGGGGAGAGGTAGGTGCTAACCAAATATTAGATGACCAAACTAATTTAAAGTTATGTAGAAACATAAGGAAGGAGGAGAGATATTTAAATTGTCTTTTCTAGCCAATTACTTACTCAGTCCCATGGAATAGAAGGTAGGTTGGGTAAACTCCCAAATAGTTGCTTCTACTCAGATGGCCATATCTTGAGAATTTCTAAACGGATTTTTGAAAAATTGGTCTTGATGGAATTGCGGTTCCGATGCCTACACAAAATTTCAAGAAATTTAGACATTGATGAATATTTGATGGTTAATTTTATGGAAAACGGACCCAGTTCTAGAATAGTGATTTCAAGTGGTTGAGAAAGCATTAAATGGGATTAGGGAGCCAGTTTCTTGTGTTGTAAGTTACAAATCAGCATGGGGAAGATTTTTCAATTTAGATATCATCATTTACCATCATTTATGATCACTTATAAGTGGTTGGAAAGTAGATTTCAGGATTGCATCTCTCTCTCTTTCTCTAATTTTATAAATTGTAATGAGCTACTCATTTGTAAAGGAGTTAATCATTTTTCCTTTCTTCCCCCTCTCTCTTTCTTCTCTGCTAGGTTGAATGTGGAGCTTCAAGCCTCCTCTCCATGCTTTATAATGGCATTATCTTTCCTCTCACCCACTAATGATGTACTGTGTAAAATTTTATTGGAGCAATAGATTGTGTTTTGTGATGCATTTTGTCCATCTTTTGCATGTTTTTTTGTCTCTACTTGGCTCTCTTTGTTACAGGGTATACTATGCATACTTTTAATGTTTATTACAGGTTTTTGGGAGATGTGTTTGATGGGAAACAAATGGTGCTCTATGTGAATCCATCTCTGGTATGTGGTGCATCTTGCCCACCATCTCCATTACTCACCTCTCTCCATTTTAGGTAGTTGGATAGTGATTAACAACCTCCTTTTTCTTGTGTATCACCACTTTTAGTGTAGTTTTGTTTTCATGTAATATCTCTCCTTGTCTCCTTGGAATGTTTAAATAGGATTTGATAGTTTTATTTCTTGCATTAGGCGTAGTTTGTGGCAAGTAGGTTTATGAGCAAGAACCAGCTTTCTCTAGAGAGTTATCCCATTTTCAAAGTCCCACACTTTAGGATAGCTCAATGTTACACAAATTACACCAAATTTCTCATCTACAACTTGGCTATTTAGGAGGTTTTGTAATTTCGTGATAACAGTTCTGGCATGCCCGGTGGGACAACAAGGAAGTCAAGATCATTAGTTGGAGTACAAATTCAAACACTTGGAGCAGACTTCATTTCAACAGGTTGGTGTGTTCTTGTTGGAATTTCATCTTTTGGAAGCATATGTAAAACATACCTGGTGACTCCATCTAGTCCCAATAACCTATTCTCTAAATTTTTTGACCTACTTTCCATCCATTTTCATCTCCATATATTTCATTTTCTTCCATTTTATGAAGTTGTGCAATCATGACTTCATTCCCATAGTGGAATTCTTACTTGCAGCAGTGCAATCATCCTCTAATGAGCTTTAAAAATCCTCCAAATTAGTGTTATGATCAAATTCAAAACCACTATGTTTACCCCTATGAGAATTATCAGAATCATTTAGCTATGGAGCCTATCAAGAGCAAGGTTGTGCATATAGAGACAACAGACAAATGGAGAGTGTTGATTTTTTTGATAAGATTCAAATAATGGAGGCAGACATGGTTCAATCTCTAGAAACAGTTCAGATAAAAGTGTTTAGGATTGGCCCTTTTCCAAGACATTATAGCTCATAACAAAATCTTGATTTCATGGTGGAGATGTTGCCCCAGCTTGCAAAGTGGACTGAACATCAACATGCCAAGGATCAACAACAACACCTATTGGAATCAAGTGAGTAGTAGACAAAAGAGGTATATGTCTTGTTTCTTGTTGATACCTTGATGTATGATGGAATGAAAAATTAGTTTGTAGCCAATCCTTCACTCCTAATTTCGGTTGTATATAATGTCAAATCATTCACATGGTTGCTAATGGTGAGAAAAGGCAGCTACTTTGTATTACTAGTAGTATGTTTAGTTTAAAGTTTCTCTCTTCTCTGGTTAGTGTAGGAGTAGGAGTAAAAAAATTCATTCCTCCAAGTGTTTGTGCACATTGTATTGTTGTTAGATTAGTTTTCTTTCTCCTAAGTGCCTGGGCACATGTGTCTATTGTGTCAAGTATGTGCTTGTGTAGCCCGTCGTGCTCTAAAAGAGAAGATTGTAGCAAAGAGACCCAAATTTGCAGGCAATAGTTGATATCCTCAAGAAAATTCAAATGCAGAAGAACTTAAATCAAATTGAGGAGAAAATTTCTCATTATTTTGCTTCTTCAGATCAGCAGCTGATTTTATCTTTCCCTCCACTGAATAAGAAAGATCAGTTTATTACAGCTTGTAATAGCGGATGGTCATGTTGTGAGTTGTAGAATCCCAGCTTGTGTGTGAACAGCTTTACCCAGCAACACTCCAAGTGGTGTTTCAGGAATGAAACATTCAGAAGAAGAAGGAAAATCAAGTTTTAATAGAGTTCTATGATGCCCAAACTAGTAGTTGTTTTACCCCAAACTCTGCGGTGTTTCATAATTGTCAAGTAATCATGTGTTAGGGCAGCAGTGACATGTGTTCATCATTCAACCTCAATGGATCACATCTACACGAATGGGTGAAATTCAAGTTTGAAGATAATTTTCCACTCTTACAAAATAAATTTCAATATTTTCTTATTAGAGTTGGAAAATGCAAGCGGCAAGTCATTTCCAGGTCCAAACTGCAATGTTTTAAAATCTCAGGGTCAACATTTTTAAAGTTTAGATCAGCTCATGTTGATCACAGAGACTCCATACCCAATGGATTGCATTAGGTCACTAGTCAACCCATCTAGTAGGTAGATGGCCCCGTGAGTCGCCAAAATAGTTATCCAATTTTACCTCCCCAGGTGAAATTGAGCAACTCAGAGCAGGCAAGAAACTCTCAGTGTTTGAGGGATCAACAAGGTCTTTAAGAAGGTTGAACTCACTAGAGGAATTTTTCCTCATCTTGGTCTTCACAAAACTCGGATTTTTCTTAATGAAGAAGCAACCTGCAAAGGGGCCCTCGAGCAACAAAATGGAAAAAATATGGCGTCATGGTCTCGGGGAATTTCTAATGTTGATACTCAACCCCTCTGGCATAAAAAAAGGTGAAGGATTGGAAAAAATCCGAAAGGAGTTAGAAAGTTTGCAATTTTCCATTTTGGCCTCTAGAGAGTTGATCAAAGTTATTTAGATTCCCTACCAAGCTGCTCATATTGGCCAAGCTGCTCATATTGGTCAATTTGGTTCCACTATCACTAAGGTTGCATGGCGAAGAAAGTAGTTTGTATGAGGTTTAATGCAATGATGGAGCAAGCTACTTGTTCAAGGGTGAGCTACATATTGATTGTCGATTTGTTGTTTAAATGATGCAACTGAGCCACCTTGGAAATAAAATCAAACTGAACCCACGCATTAGATAAAGCTACCTTTGAGGTTTGAGTTGATTTCTAACTACAAATGGGACTTAGCTCATGTAATGGATTAGTGATCTACCTTGATCGGGTTGGGCCTCTACTAGGTGAACTAAGCCATTTAAGTGGCCACAGTCGAGCGTTTATACTGAAAGAAAATCCCCAAACTCACAATTAGCTCATTCTTAGTAGTGATGGTGGGCACGTTGAAGGATTGTGGGCTGATTCATTGTGTGGATTGGAGAGTTGACCCTAATGAATAAAACAACATGATTAGTTGTGTGGAATGACACTCAACCTTACGACACCAAGATCATGGTCAGAAAATTAATGCCAAAGAAATTCACCAGTGAGTTTGATGTAGAGCACTGAGTCATTGCAAAGCATACAGGTAGGCCAAAGCTGAGTCACATACATGCCAGAGCACTTGGCCCAAATGGTAGGGAGAAATGAGTCGACTCACTAAGTCAACTCAGTGAGCTAGGAGTTGAGTTTGTGAGGGGTAAGTGAGACCAATGTAGTGAACGCATAAGTCAGCGGCCCGGGGAGCCCAAGATAAAGTCGAGACACTCGTGCATCCAAAGCCCAAACTTTCCACATTCAATATTGTGTAGAGAAGGCAGAGAAATCTGGCCCAGGTGGCCAAGGTGAGTTGTGTGGCATGGACCTAGAAAACCCGAAATACCCGTAATGCATTACGTGGGGATGGACCCGGTCAATGACACTTCGAGTGGTCAATGAGTTTCAGGAACTCAGCATGGGACTGATGGGGTTCACGAAGCCCTCAATTTAGCTGATGCGGAAGAAAATGGTCTGGGGGGATCATATCGGGGAAGGATTAGTTCCCCACATGCCTACGTGGCCTACAATTTGGGGCAGGCCACCAATGTCATGAGCCGATGGTATGTAAGTTGGCGGTCTGCGAAATTCAAGGAGCTCACCGGTTTAGAAAGTGAGTTGGCATTGAGCACATGGCAAAGTAGTCGGGGTCAATCTAATGTAACGTGGCATTAAGGGAAAGATAGACCCCGTAGGTGAAGCATGGTGGTGGTCTTCGGTTGATACAAACAAACAAAACCCAATGAAAAATAAAACCCCACCAAATCGAATGTAGTGTCGAGCTGGAAGATGCACATAATGCTGAGATGGATGTGTATTGGGCAGCCGATGGACTCAGTGCCAATGTTGATATTCAAAGCAATGGTCAGTGATGCAAAATCAAATATTCTAGCATGTAAATTGAAATGACCCCATAGTCATAAAGAATGCCATCTCGGTGGGCTATATGTCGAGTTGGCCCCCCTCTTTTAAAAGAGCTTTAAATATTAAACACCCACTCCAATGCATGAATAAATAAATGATTAAATCGAAGTGGAGGGGTGGGGTCCAAAAAAATATTAGATGACCAGAATAATTTAAAGTTATGTAGAAACATAAGGAAGGATGAGAGATATTTAAAATGTCTTTTCGAGCCAATTAATTACTCAGTCCCGTGGAATAGAAGGAAGGCCTGGCAAACTCCCAAATAGTTGCTTCTACTCAGATGGTCGTATCTTGAGCATTTCTCAACAGATTTTTGAAAAATCAGTCTCAATGGAATTGTGGCTCCAAGACCTACACAAAAGTTCAATAAATTTAGATATTGATGAAGATTTGATAGTTAATTTCATGGAAAATGGACCTAGTTCTAGAATAGTGATTTCAAGTGGTTGAGAAAGCATTAAATGCACCTGTGAAGCCAGTTTCTTGTGTTGTAAGTTGTAAATCAGCATGGGGAAGATTTTTCAATTCAGATATCATCATCTACCATCATTTATGATCACTTACAAGTGGTTGGAAAGTAGATTTCAGGATTGCATCTCTCTCTCTCTTTCTCTAATTCTATAAATTGCAATGAGGGGCTCATTTGTAAAGGAGCTAGTCATTTTTCCTTTCTTCCCTCTATCTATTTCTTATCTGTTGGGTTGAATATGGAGCTTCAAGCCTCCTATCCATGATTTTTAATGGAATTATCTTGCCTCTTGCTCACTAATGATGTACTATGCAAACTTTTAATGGAGCAATAGACTGTATTTTGTGATGCATTTTGCCCATCCTTTGCATGTTTTGTTGTCTCTACTTGCATCTCTTCATTGCAGGGTATGTTGTGCATACTTTTAATGTTTACTGTAGGTTTGTGGGAGCTATGTTTGATGGGAACCAAATGGTATTTTGTGTGAATCCATCTTTTGTATGTGGTGCGTCTTGTCCACCCTCTTCATTTCTCACCTCTATCCATTTCAGATAGTTGGATAGTGATTAACAACTTCCTTTTCCTGGAGTATCACTGCTCTTAGTGTAGGCTTATTTTCATGTAATCTCTCTCCCTGTCTCCTTGGAATGTTAGAATAGGATTAGGTATTTTTCTTTCCTGCATTAGGAGTAGTTTGTGGCAGGTAGGTTGAGGAGCAAGAACCAGCTATCTCTGGAGATATATCCCATTGTCAAAGTCCCACACTTTAGGATAGCTCAATGTTACACAAATTACAATGAATACCCCATTTACAACGTGGCCATTCAGGGGGTGATGTAATTTCATGATAACATGAATCATATGAATAGTAGTATGTAATTAGGACTAGATAATTACCCAAAGTGCGTGATTTTGTGTCTACATTTTCCCGCACTTTATGTTAGTGAGTAGAAATATCACTAACAAAAAATAGATAGAGATACGTACCTGATAACCATGTATATTGATGATGCAAGCATGCCGAGGGACTAGAAAAAGTGTGGAGTGATAAAAATGTGAAATGTGGATGTTTGCAAAAAGTGATGATGAAAATGAACCTAGGGTAGAAAACACATCTATAAATGTCGTGATGTACCTTTTGTTCATGTCGATGGTTTTGTTGTGATGATGTGGATGATGTTAACTATCACTTCCCATATGGACGGACCTATAAAAGAGAATAATAATCAAGTAGTCAAATATGCATGTATATGTGAAAATAGTATGTAAAGAAGTATATAAAAATGCTGAAAATGTGAAAAAGGAACATGTGCACCTGATCTGTGATGAGGAAAAAAAGGTGTAGAAAGGATCTTGAAAATGTCGATGAAGGGTGAGTTTTTTTGGACGATCTCACGCCATGGCAGAAGAAGTATAGGAAGGAAATTCTAGTGTCATCCTCCAACCTTTACCACTTCCCAAAGTTATAGAACACTCTGAAATGTTGATTTTTTGGGTGATCCTACACCGTGGCAGAAGTAGTGTATATAGGAAAGTTTGGTGTCATCCTCTAACCTTTAACTGCTCCCCAAAATGAAAACTCCATTGTATATGGTGTGTACTTTCCGCCAATGTAAATGTCCCATTGCTAAAGGACCCTTTACCCTGTTAAAAGCCTTTGTGACATGCTAAAAAATTATGTAATTTCCCCCTGGTTACAGGTATCCAGGAAGGACATCACTGTGTTAAGGGCCCAAGTTTAATTATGAGCCATGTCCAAAATTTAAAACTATATTATACCAGTATTGTGTTGTGATGTGTATAATACTATATGGGGTGGTTGATTCACCCATATAATTCCCCTCTCATTTGGGGTGCATTCGTCGTCATTGAAGGAGTATGTGGCCCAAAAGAGGACCTACCATTGTGCTAAAATTGTGCCATGTAGGGGGAAGGGAATGTGCTTGGTAGAAACCATGGCACACGTAAATAAAATGGCAAGGAGAGGAGTATTAGTACAAGTAAATACAAACACGCATGTTTAAAACAAAATGTATGTTAAGCAGATAGTATGTAAGCTAAGACACAAGAAGATAATGTAAACCATGAAAATTGGATTGCAAACATGGGACATCACTCACAATGTCACAAGACAATCAATACTATAATGGTTGCAAGAAGACAAGTGTGCACACAAGACAAAGGGAAAATCCCATAGACAAGAGTAGACAAAGAGTAAACAATGACAAGAAATGTAACAGACAACCATGGAAACATATAGACCTGCATAAAAAAATTACACGTGAAGAACCCGTTAGCATGTTAGAAAGATAACAAGTATGTCAAAGAGTGTATAATCTGATAATGTAATGTGTTATAAATAAAAATGAAACTATATCAATTTATTAGTTAGCTATGCAAAGGGAATTGAAACTAACACCTTAATAGTTTCAAAACATGAACTAACTACACAAAGATCATCATGTTAAGAGCTAAACAAGACTAAATACCAACATCATGCATTAGGAATTGAAATAGAAATCAAACTAATATGCTAAGCATTAGAATCTCTACTCTTTAGATCACCAAAAACACTAAATGAACCTAGATAGATCCATGGAAATCAAAGTTGATTGTTTGATCTTCAAGGGTTTGGGAATGGAAGCTCATCAAAGTATGGCTACAAGACCATTTTGATTCTCTCCATATGACCAAAAAGCTTGGATGAATGAAATTGTAAGAATGAGGCGATTAGCTTCAAATGAGAGATGCTCTAAGATAAAATTTCTATAGCTTAGCTATAAACATGAAAGGTGTAGGAAGAAAGGTAGGAAGAGGACTCTTTATATAGCCCAATGGATAAAAGAATATCTACATCCCTTTACATGTGGGATAATAGAGATTTTGGGTTAGTT
The DNA here is from genome assembly GCA_019776745.2 of Taxus chinensis. Lineage (NCBI taxonomy): Eukaryota > Viridiplantae > Streptophyta > Pinopsida > Cupressales > Taxaceae > Taxus > Taxus chinensis. The sequence continues at coordinate 244,544,092 of CM034150.1, read as the reverse complement.
GTGGATAAGGATGGTTGAAAGGGGGACGAGTCAACCTTAGGAGAGTTTATTTTGTTCTTTAGTGACTCATGGGGTTTGAGGGGATTTATTAATTAACCCAAGGGATTAATTAATAGGTGAGCAAGCTTTTTGAAGCTTTTTAGAGGAATAATTAGCATGATTTAGACTATGGGAGGAATTTAATCAAATAAATGATGATTTATTGATTTAATGGAAGAGGAAGATAATTAATTAAAAATAATTAATTAGTCTAGATAGAAGGGAGGATTAATTAGCGGAAGGTCGTTAATTGGCCTATTTGTTGGATATAAGGGTTAATTAACTATCGTAGTGTAGTTAATTAATAACAATAGAAGAGAAAATGTGTGTTATTGACAATATGTTGTCAATTTGCAGGAAAGGGGATAATTAGCCCAATTTAAGTATTTAAATTGATCGAGCTAAATTATAGGTGTCTACAGAAACAATAGCACCTGTAGTGTATGAAAGTGGATTCCCCAAGGAGCCTCTATGGGACTGGTAATAGGTACTATGCCAAGCATTCATGCTGCATGTAATAGATCTGTAGAATTTTTTATCACAACTAGAAAGGAAAGTGAACACACATGTGTGTATGATAAAGATAATGACATACAAGATATATATCTATCATGTGTAATAACATGTGCATGTAACAAGTACATGTAAGCATGAGTAAATGTAACCAAGATATGCAGTATGCTATGAATGGGGAAAAATGGAATGTAGTGTGAATGATATGAGTAGTGTGCCCCCTTGAGTGGATGTGTATGTATGAAGTGAGGTTCATTTATTTATGCCCCCTCAACAATCAAGAATGAACTTTAAATGAGATTGTGTCATCGGGAAATTTTTTGAATTATGTGTACTAAAAAGATGTGATCGTCAAAGTGCAAAGTGTAGGGTGCATGAGTAAGTGTGTGATTGAACATGTGAATGTGATGAGGTCTATTTGAGATGTATACCCTTAGTAGTTGAGTATGGACCATGTATTGGTATAGCAGCAGATTTACACAACAAAACAACAGATTTCTTCTTCATATTAATCATGCTAATACAATGGCTATTATATAGCCAGGAATGTTGTTGAACAACTTCCTATAAAATAGGAAGTATACAAAACAATAACCTTCCCGTACTAATATATTGTTATACATTTGTTATAACGATATAAACATACCAACCAATTATAATAAACCATGTGGAATACTAATTCCTAACAATTCCCCCCCCTTAGTGGTTTACATGGTAGAAAAACATCCACACACTCCTCTGCAGTATGCTCACCCATGTGGCATGTCCAAATCTGTGACTCATGACCTTGATCCAAAAGAAAGGCTCTCTCCTTCCATGGTTTTAAATAGGCTTACCACAAACCTTGAAGTGACAGGAACCTCATCAACGGTCGACACCTCGTGTGGTTTTCTGGATCCTCCCACAAACCCTTTCAAGATCCATGAACTGACTTACTCTGGTGCTACTATTCACCACTATGCTTATACATCAGGGAATTATGTAGGAAACACAACATGCATATCACAAAACTGCAGAATAGAAGAAATACTGAAAAAAATTCACATTACTTCCTATAAGAATCGTAATGTTCTTAATTGTAGTCTCTGTCTTTGATCGCTGCCACTTGATCTCGAACAGCATAGAAAACTGCCACTGCCACTGGAAGCCTTTCCTTGACTAAGCCGTTTTGGGTGCAGAATGGGAATGGAACATTGGTATGTATTCCCCCCCCACAATGTGAAATTCCACTCATATAGATACTGAGAAGCAAAATGCATCGAAGAACATACTCCTGAATGGATCTTGCTAGTTAGGTCTTGCTGCACATGGTCACTAATGCTAGTGAACGTATTCTCCTAGCTCACCATCTTCCAACGAAGTACGGAAGTCAAAGGACCAATTCAGTCAGAGGATCACTAACAGTCATCTGTGCTCCAACACAACTTTCTTTCCAACATCTATCAAATACCAAACAAAACAAAAACACTGCAAACAGAAGCACTCTAAGAAAATGGAAACCACACTGAAAATCATATACTCACACTGCACATATGCCACCACAGCTTCTGCGTGGCCCCGTCATTGGTGACTGATGAGAGGTCGTTGTCTGACCTCCAGCCTCTGATGCCTCCATCCTTCATTGAATTTGTTGCTAACTCAGCCGAATGTGTTCATGGGGATCAATAACATGCCTTGAACATCGGATTCCACCGAAAATGCGTTCGTAAGGCAAATTTATTTTTATTTTTCGGACTTAATACAATGACACAAATTTTTGACAACAATAAAAAATGACTCTTTTACAGACGAATTTCACAATAACAATACTTGACTTTTATGACACAATTATGGACATTTTAATGACAACCGTGTAAAACTTGTTAATGACAATATCATTATATCTTGACTTAACAACTAGACACATATAATGATGAAACAATATAAATGACAAGCTAAACAATAACGTATTGACTACCAACATTTGACGACACTTGAATTTATTTACAATAACTCCCTATGTTTTGATGAAACAAAGGTAGTACACTTAATTGAAATGAAATTTTGACATACAAAAATTATTATTGACATGACTAAAACAAAATTTTACAAGACACAAAACAAAAAAATACCACTCAAATTATATTGCTCAATATATCCTATAAGATCCGTAATAATTGCAAATTAGATCAATTTGACTACTAGTTGAGACAAATTAACACGACCAATACCTCAAAGACCATCGTAGTCATGAATATCTAACACGACAACATAAAACATGATCATGGTTTGAACTTCGCAATGCAGGTATGGGACTGTAGAATTAGTCAATCTTCTTGTTACCACCAAACCGATACTTATAGGTGGCCAAGACAATAATTCTGCTTAGCCCTTAACCTATACGTGTATATTGATAATGTGGAACAACCAAATGTTAACTGAATAAAATCCCTATATTATTGGATCACTGGATAACACTCCGCTTTGGATCACTCGAATCAGATGTTAATGAATAAAAACATTCAGCCAACGAATTAATTCACAAGTTGTGAGGACACGTTACCGATGATAGAGCAGAAAAAATTGCAAATATTGTAGCGACCATTCAATATCTATTGAATGTCAAATAGATTGCATTGAGTTCCAAATAGATTGCTTTGAGTTGGTTTACAGCTGAGCCAAATCAATGTGAAACGTAAATGAGGAATATTTGATTCTCTCAAAACTTTTGTATCTGCCCAGAAATAATACAAATGGATCTGCAAATGTCTGAGATGTCAAGAAAGAATCTGAGTTCTTTTCCAACTCTGACTCGATGAATACGGTCTTCCTCCCATGGGCAGACACAAGGATACATGTAGAAAATGGATGTAGAATCCAAATTATTAATCAAAATAAAATATGTACAAGAAAAAATAATGTAACACACGGAAATAAATTGAAAGGAAGTTGTGTAACAATAAATAGAGAAGGCTTGTTTCCAAACATGAACTAACTAACTATATAAATCAATAACCAAAATATAATCATACACAATGCCGAATCATTATCATATTCTATATATTGTGAAGAAGCATATTGTCATTTGAATTAAGGTTTGGGTTCCTAAATTATCACAAGTTTAGAAAATATATTTCATCACAATCACTATCATCATTGTCATCCTCATTGTTTTCTATTGTACCTTGTGACTTAATGTTATGGTCATTTATTCAACTATTATCGTGAATAATAACAACAATAACCTTCCCGTACTAAAATATTGTTATACATTTGTTAATGAGAGGTTATTAAACATACCATTACCATGTTATGATATTAGCTTTCATTGATTAATTCCTGATCACTTCTTTGAAGTCTAATAATTGGTTGTTGTTTTGTATTCTTGTAGATGGAACATTATCTTGAACTTGTTATGGAGGACAAACAACATCTCTATTTATTGTAGCAAGTCTTTCCTGTATAAATTTCAAACATTGGTGTAAGGTGGTTGCAATTGCTTTCATTTAATTTATCCAAGGCAATCCAAGAGAAACACCATAAGATCCATTAATGTGTAATGAGGTTTCTCTTAGATAAATTAGATAAATTGTACTCACTTTGTTGAGATAGTACTAGCATATTGCTTGGTTGTTGGACAACATTTGCCACATTCTTAGCCTTAGTTAATTAATTTGGAACCATTATCAATATTTCTAGCCATGATATTTTCCTTCACTCAAAATAGTATTCCACTGAGAGTATAAGCTTGGTTAATGCTGGATGGGGGATAGAATAAGTTGGCCTCTATTGACCTAAATGTTATAAACCTTGTGAAAAAGTTCATCAAAAGATTGATAAGTATTGAAAACTACTTTCTCTTTAAAATGCATAAGCAAGATATTAAAAATTAAGCTTTAAGTTTCACGTGCATGCAATTTTTGAGACCTATTTGTAATTATATTTTGAATCTATGAACATACTAACTAAAAATTGCATTGTTACCTTATCTCATTTGAGAAATTTGTGTAAGGTAAATTTATGTGACAAGCTAGGATTGGAAACATGCAAAAATAAAAAATTGCAATGCGGTAAAAGCATATATGGATCCACATGGTGAAGAAAAATATTATTCAAGTGCACAATGCTTCAAACTGCCTTTGGAAATAGCTTGGTTAGTGATTTGTTCTTATGTGAAAAGTCTATAAAAAGGAATAAATGGCTTAAAATGGTGAGAAGGATATTCTTTAAGAACGATCATCCACGGGGAACTAAATGTACTATGTGATGCAATGGCAACCTCAAGAGGAGGTTATGACCATGGAGAGGAGGGAGACACACCATTTATAGAGATGACATGATTGTTGTGAATGAACTTCATAATCATCGAAGAGAAACAAAATTGCAAATAAACCTGCAATGTGAATTTTGAGCTTGTTGAGATAATACCTCTAGTTGATTTTGAAAGTGATATATAATAGTCATCACCATGTAGTCATTTCAAAAGGCAAAAGAGAAGTGGTACTAAAATAAGTTGAAATAGAAGCATTAGCAAAATAAGCAAATTGAGAAACATTGTAAGGAATAGATGTAATTACAGAAACATTTTGAAAATTTTTAACACATTGGGAAGAAGCAAGTGGATGATGTTGATAAAATTGAGAAGAAATAGGAGCATTAACAAGAGTAGATGAATGAGAAGAACAACTTTAGAAGAAATATGAGAAATAACTACATGAATATATATAGAAGGTGATCCCATACGCGATATGTATGATTAGCCCCATCCTCATTATTAGCATTTAGGAATATCCACTTTCTTGTCAACTTGTGGAAGTGGTTTATCTTATATTATTAGCTTAGGATTTTCATTAGACTCTTGACCTAGAGGTTGTAGGCATCCGAACAGCTCAAGTTTAACACATTATCAAGATCTTGGATGATTTCAAAGGGATTTTCAAAAGCACCTATTTTTCTTAGAAGTGTATGCTTTTGAATCCTTTCATGACCATCTAAAGAGGTGTGTTTCCCTTTACTTGTCTCACATTTAATAGAAATTTGAGAAAATGATTGCAATGTTTTCATTCTAACGAGTATCAATGTAGAGAGAAGCCATATAACTTCATATTGGAAACATCCATGTTCTTTTCATACAAATTCTAAAAATTAACCACTGGAATTTCAACAAATGATCTAGATTGAAATCCATCCTAACACTTCTCCTAAATGGGATTTTGGACCTAACTTGTATAAATATGTATATCATAAAGGGTGTTATAGTTTGGAATCACACAGAAGATGAGGATTAATCCTGATACTTAAGTCTTTTTTGATAGATAATAGTTTAGTCTTGTGTAGCTTGAGAGTATGACACAAGCGATCTTAATAGGGAGATATTAATGGGAATAGTGATATCCTTTTTTATATTTTAGTAGTTTTGGAATAATTATTGTATTTTAATATTACTTTTTAAGAATTATTTATTATTTTAATATCACCAAGTTGATTGCTAAGTAAAATAGCGAGAACTAGAGGGCACTACACCCCCCTCCCTTAGAATTAGACTTCCTATTGGAAGTCCACGGAAGGGGTAGGAATAATACACTCTTAAATATTCTATTAATTTTGTGCTTTTGGTTTGCTTAGATTAGAAAAATTAGTCCTTCGATACCATATTTGGTTTAACATTATCGAATATAAAGTAATAAGATGTCATAAGGCAAGAGGATTGAATCTTTCTTAAAAGAAATTTATATGTATTACAGACAACACAATTTCCTCTATGAGGTTTAACCAAGTTACTAGTACAAAAAAAATGTGATTCTTACATAAATCATTGATGGAAATATCAATGGAAAAAAATTCCCATCTTAGAGGTATTGATAAGTAGTGTGTAAAAAAATGTCCCATGAAGAGATTATAGTGGAGTCAAGAGATGGAGATACACGAGAGGCATCATTGATATAAGGGAAAACAATATTTACACTATTCTTGGAATCAAACCTCAAATTACACCCTCTTCTTGAAAAAATTAGTGGTTCTTCCAATCATGACCCTCAAAATCACACAAGATTTCAGATTTTCCTATAAGGATGAACGATGATGGGGACGATAAAAATAAGGCCTGATAGAAAGGGTGATAGCTATATTAGAAAAAACATCTCATCACTGGGGAAAACTCCCCTACATAATATACAACAATACACATCAAATCTCATCATAATGATCACTCTCAGAAACTTTTAGAGCCCTAGAACTTGATGCCTTGCCACTAAATCTGCATTGGTTGTCGGGACCTCAATACCTCTCAACCTACCTCCACAGTAGTGTAACCTCGATAGAAATATCTGTAAATTGGCATTACAACTTGATGTAATGCACAAACACATTATGTGCCAAATAACCACCACCTTCCAGCTCTCTGAAAATTCGATTCTCCTTATGTGCCTTGTCCCTCTCATCTAGTAACAGAGTGCATGTCGTTGCTACTATGACTACATTCTCAAACAAATGGGAATGCTCATATGTAATGGAATCAACGTGCTCTAGCATACCTCCATTAATGAGTACATAGCCTAATATGAATGTTATAGTATAAGTAAATGAATAAATAATTAAGTACAAAAATAGACCCAGGCAAATTAAGCTAGTAAATATGAAAACCTAAGCGCAAAGAGAAGGTAAGAAGCTTTAATTTATTTTCAATGAAATTTGCGTTGTGCCAAAGTGCTGAATGGATGATCAGAGAAGAAGAATCATCGCACATAGACCCAAAAAAATGCATATCTGGAGTAAGATGTTGGATTGAGGTGTCTAGAGAGGGACATGGGTGCATGTAGGTGCCCTAGATATTTTTATGGGTTTCTGGTTCTGGTGAAATGCTCAGTACACCTCCTCTAAGGTGTCACAACTTATTCACCTTTAGTATCTTTTAATCACTCCAAGGTCACACCTAAATCACTGAAGTTGTTGGAAACCTGCAATCAAGAATGAGCCTGCAAAAGCCTCAAATGCTAAAAAGGAAAGATGTAAAGTTAGGGGTCATACTGTCCTCAGCTCTCACAATGGTGAACTTATGACTGAGCAGTGCACTACCTCTCATAGTGAATGTAGGTGTATGTGTGTGTGTGTAGAATCGTGCCCTAGGTGACTCTTGTGTGTGTCACACTTGATAGTGATAAAATAATCTAGATGTAAAGAAATGTAGTGCATGGAATAAAATGAACTTCCCTCATATGAAGTGTATGCAGAATAACCATCCCTTGGCTCACTTGGATGGATGTTAGATGGATGCTTTAAAGCTCTTAGATGTCTTCATGGATGCAACCTTAGGTGGTGATAGCTAATGCTTAGTGTTTGGTCCCTTATTATGATCACGTAAATTTATATTTATATGATTTACTTGATTGAATTTCGTACCTAACCCTAAAAAGGTTGAGTAAAAAAAAGATAAGATGCTCAAATGTCTAGAAATGACCCAAAAAGTGTGAGTAAAGTACAAAAGGGTTAGGGGCGCCCAGAGGGGACGAGGGCGCCTGGTGCTGACGTCTTGGTTGGGCGTTAGTGTACAGGATGATGAAATTCGAAGTATGATAAGGAAAACTGAGCAAGTAAAGGTGAAAGAGTGAAAGGAGAAATAGAAGACAAAGAAATATGTTCAAAGACATGGGTTGATTAATACTTTTCTTACTTAGGAATTATATGAATAGTAGTATGTAATCATGATGAGATAATTACCCAAAGTGTGTGATTTTGTGTCTACACATGACTATCGTGAACTGTGGATGATATAAGATGATTAAAGATTTGAAACCTTCAAAAATAGTGAGAGGGACATATTCATATTATATTCTCAAAATTTTATCATCTATTTCCACCATTAAGACCCTCAAATAGCTAATCAACCTTAAACCCTAGGTAGGGTTTCTCGAGGAACTCGGGTAAGGAAAAATTACAAGAAAACGAATTAAATCCAATTTCTAGGTTTGATACTCCTTCCTAAGGTATTCTTTGATCTAATCCTCCTTATAGTCTTGAATGTGATATCAAAATACTCTTACAAGCCTCAAGTCAGTCTATTTTACCTCTCTCATTGATTGGGAAAGCAGAGTTTGAGGGGGTTCATATACCCATAACAGAGTATTTTAACAAGATTCCTCTCAAACTCCTTAAATAGAATTCAAACACCTTATACATATTTTCAAACAATAAATTCCTCCTTCCTTGAGCCCATAAGACCTTTGACACTCAATATTATGCTTGTATCCTCACATTCGCTGACTGTAGCAGGTTTTTTCAAGACAAGGACTCCTAAAAAAAATTGTTTCCACCAAATCCATTGACCTATCATGAAAATTATTAATCAAAAAGGAAAGCTAATTCTCTCACCTAACATCTATGCCCTAAATTTTTGTGTACCATGCATACAATACTCATATACTTTATAAACAAGACTTGCAATCCAAAATTCACAGTTTTCCAAGAAAAGATAGTCTTTATTCTTCTTTTCTTCATTGGAGCTCTCTCTTCAATCCCTAGATCATTCGAATGATGTTCCAAATTAGTTACAATACACCCTTTATACTCTTTTCCTCTAATTTTCATCCATAACTAACTCTTATGGTCTCGTGACAAGGTCATACCTTAAGAGAAAGGGTTTAAAAACAATTTTTAAGATCCATAGGACCAATTAAGCCACATGACAAGACTCCAAGACACCATAATGATTCAAGAACCTTATAAAATGATATTTACAACCTCTTAGACTCCCTACACCATGTAATCAAGCCAAAATGGATTTTACAAATTCAAATTATCAAAATGGAGGGAAACTTCACATTCAAAATTTTAATTAATTAGACTCTACTAAACATCCTCAAATGGGTCCTAATGACTCAAAGAGGACCCTAAGACTAACTAAACACCCCAGAATTTGACATGTTAAGCCAAATAACATGCTAGGAGAGATGTTCTTGCATCAAAACATCTAAACTATCCTCATTTAATGGCAAAATAGTGTGTTTCTCCCCTTCTGTCTCAAAATTATAGGTGTTTCTCTTGCCATCATTCATTTCCTTCTTATCATACTGCAATGGTCTACCTAAAAGCACATGAAAAATATCCATTGCAATAATATCACACAATATTGCATCCCTATAAGTACCAATCTAAAATTCTACTTTGCATTGTTCATTTACTAATAATTTATGTATTTTGTGTAACCAAGATACTTTATAAGGATTAGGATGCACTAACCTTTGCAAATTCAGCTTATCAACCATCCCAGAAGCTACAAGATTATCATTACTACCACTATTTATAATTACCTTGTAGCATTTAACTTTGGATTTGCAATTTTTTCTGAGCAACATATTTCTTTTTGGAGGTTGTTAGATCTCCTTGAGGGGTTTACGTAATATCCTCTTTATGAGAAACGATTCACCAGTTTCAAGAGAATCTTCATAAACACTCGGAATCTCACTTTCTTCCTCATCTAATTGATCTATATGACCACTTACTTGGCTTGAAGATGGATTATCATGGCATTCATAACATCTATGACCAAACTATCCACATTTGAAACATCTACCGGTAAATCCACTGGTTCTTCTACAAAATGCTCTCTTACCTCTGAATTAGTAATATCCTCTCATAGTTTGTTCTGGCCTTTTTGAGTTGTTGTTTTCTTCTTTTTGTGTCTTCACTTGACCTCTATCTATGTTCTCTCCTCTACCTCTGAAGGTTCTAACTTTTCCCTTTGATATATGATTGTATCTTCTTATCAACTTTTATTTTACTCTTAAGGCAAACTATTATGCCTCTTCAATTAATTTAGGCATCAAAATATCAATCTCATCTTTGATAGTGAGTCTCAATCCGTTAAGATATCTAGATAATTTATCATCATCATCCTCAATATGACCAGATCTAATGGTCAATGTGTAAAACTCCTCTATATATTCCTTTACTGAAATCTCCTTTTTCTTGAGATTGTGCAACATCTTAAAAATATTTGTTTGATGGTCCTTAGGCATGAATTTTCCTTTCAATTTAGCCACCATCGTATTCTATTTCTTGATCTTAGTCTTTATTTTCCTCACTCTTTCTAGCTACAATCCATCCCACCAAAGAGACATGTGACATTTCATCCTAGTAAAAATAAATTTTACCTTTTTATCATCATCCACATTCTCATACTGAAAGTACTTTTCTATGGCATTGATCAAATTTATCAGCTCTTCAACATTTAAGCTCCTTTCATACATGGGAACTTACAATTTTGGTTTTGAAGTGGCTTTCACAACAGCTTGAGAAAATATTTCTGCTATAGTTTCTTCCTCCACTACCAATTCTTTTGGTCTAGCTTTATGTTCTTCTTCTTTTTCACTAATGTCCAACTTTGTGTTGTTCTTTTTGCAGAAAAATGTCCTCCACATGGTTCCCTATGGTAGGATTTGAGGACATCATATATTTCCTCATCATCTATACATCTCCTCATAACATTATCCTACCATGTGTGGAATAGGAAACCGGATACCTAATAAAATTTCACACTTTTCTCTATAATATATTTCTTTTCAGTGTATAGATAGTGTGGAGGTGTCTTACCTGAGACCAAATAATTAGCTATATCAGCATACCAGGGTGTTTTAATTGAGATGGAAAATAGGTGTTCATCTGGGAAAGATTCGTCCACTACTTTCTCTTCAGTATTATTCTCCATTCTTGAGATAAATTCAGCAACAACATTGGCTTTACCCGACTTATCCACAATTGTAACATCAAATTCTTGTCGGAGCAGCAACCATATGATTATTCTATTGCTTACAACTAGTTTTTTGATCAGATATTTAATGGTAGCATGGTCGATGTAGATAAATATTGGATAGACTGTGATGTAGTGTTTAAACTTGTTAATGGCATATAAAACTACCAAAAACTCTTTCTCAGTGATTGTATAGTTGAGTTCAACATGTTGCAGGTTCTTGTTGTCATAGTAGATTGCATAATTAAGAATCCCATACTTCTTTCCTTGAACAAATCCAACTATGTGGTGTGAGGCATCAGTGTGTATGTGAAATGGAAAACTCCAAACTGCTCCTCTTAACACATGTGCAGAAGTTAACATTTGTTTCAAATTTGGGGATACAGCTTTATATTTCTCACTCCACACAAAGGCAACATCTTTTCCCAATAAGACAATGGTGATGCAATTATACTAAAATATTGAATGAATCTTTGGTAATACCCAGCATGACCTAAAAAATTCCTCACATCCTTTTTCTTTTTAGGTGTTGGCAAATTTATAATCACAGATATTTTTTATGGATCTACCTGAATTCCAGCAGATGATAGATAGTTTCCCAACACTATTCCTTCATAGATCATCATGTAGCATTTTTCATTGTTTAAGGATAGGTTAAGCTCCTTGCATCTCTTGAGAACTTTGTCTAAGTTATTCATTTCTTCATCAAAGGTACTGTCATAGACTTTAAAATCATCCATATATACCTCCATGCAATCATTGGTTAGATTTGAGAAGATGTTAAGAACTGCTCTCTGAAATGTAGCAGGTGCATTACATAAACCGAAGGGAAGAACAAAGTATGAAAACATTCCCCATGGGCATGTGAATGAGGTCTTGACCTAGTCCTCTAGTACAATTTGAATTTGGTTATAGCCGTTATAGCCATCTAGAAAAGAAAAATACTTTTTTCCAGCAAGAATGTTGAGTACCTGATCAATGAAAGGAAATGGAAAATGACCCTTCTTGGTTGTTGCATTCAGCTCCCTATAGTCCACGCAGATCCTCCATTTTTCATTATTTTTAGGTACAATAACAAGGGGTGACACCTATTGACTATCTAAAATCAGATATATGAATCCAGTATGCAATAATTTTTTTAATTCATTTTTCACTATATCCCTCATTGTTGGTTTCATTCTCCTCTATGGTTTTCTTATTGTCTTGCAGTTGTCTTTGATATATATACTATGAGTACAGAGTTTAGGATGGATCCCATGCATATCACCATAGTCCCATGCAAATGTCGTTTTGTGCTTCTTAAGAAGAGCAACTAACAGCTACTCAGCCAACCTATTCCATTGATTTAGCTCGATACCCTACCTATTATGTTGATATTAACAATATCTATCTTCACTCAGGAAGAGCACTTCCTCCACCAGCTAGACCTACCATTAGTGAAATTACAGAGGAACCATAGTTATTGGATGATGACCCACATAAAGGAAAGAATATGTTGCATGCTGATACGCACCAACCTGCACAAAATTCTAGCAAGGGTAATGAGCTACCATTTCCTGAAAGGTTACAAGAAAATAATATTTCATATAGTCTTCCAATGGTCATCCTCCTTTTATGTCATTCTGTAGATTTCATCACCTCCTCTGATTCTCGGTTTGCAGTAATCCTAGTACTTCTCGAGGAATTTAGCCTTCATTTGTGCCCACTTGGTTACAAAATTTCTTCCTAATCCCATGAACCATCTCAAGGTTGAATCCTTGAGTGTAGCAAGTAATAGCTTCAATTTGTGTGCATCAATAGAATAATCATAGCTTATGCACAGAACATCAAACTCAAACAGAAATGTGTCTAGGTCTTCTGCCATGGATCCATGAAAGTTGGGAAAGGCTAAGGGAGAAATATTCTTCATACCAACAACTAAATTGTTTCTAGTGATGGGGAATCAAAGGTGGTTGCCCCATTCCAAGCATTTTGATTTACTTCTTTTAGCATCCCAAGCTGCTCAAGTGCAGCTTTAGTGCCTTCACTTGGAGGATTGTCTTCGAAAAGTAAACCTAGTATGGAGGTTTCTTCTTTAGAATCTTATGAAGTAAATGAAGAGATTTGTGCTGCTTGTGGATTAGGTTAAAAATATAATATGGGAATCCCTTGGATGATGCATGCATCAACTACTCAACGGTAACTAGTAGGGGGTTTAGTTTGAGGTGAATTCCTAAAACCTATATTGTTTCTAAGAAATGAAAAACACTCTTCAAAAAACTCATAACTTGGCAGTATCCCTGACAATAATGCCAAAAAGGTTGGCGCAAATTAACTCATAGCAATTAGTATGGTGTTTATTAATCCATATTCATTTAATTATCAGACCTAGGGACGTAAAATTTCAATATTTCTAGTGTTATGGGCACAATTACATATGTTGGGAGGTGTAAGGGAAAATTGTTGTCACTACAATTAGGAAATACAATGCTAGAATTGAACTAGCTTATAACTAGAAATGAATATGATGGCTATCATTAAAGTATGTAAAATACATATCATAAATAAATAATAAGCTGCTACAAATATAATCTAATCATGCAAGAAACTATAACAGAAAACAAAATGAGAGGGTTAGAAAACCGCAAGTGGGCCCTGCCTTGGGTGTTAATCCCTCCTAAGGCCCGTGTCTACAAGAATTTAGCAGAACTCAGATTTTATTCAATAGCATAGATTACAAATGGAACATACAATAAAATCTCTACCTATGGATCAATCCCCTTCTATAGCCTTAACATTCTTTTTATAATCTTCACTTAAAAGATACGTGAAGAGACTGTCTTATTACTAACTGTTATAATTTGATTAAGTAAAAGATTACAACCAAGCACACTAGATATTTTATTGTATGCAACATAACTATTAGAAGGTGTCATCATACAATGACATAACTCAACTAACTAATTAATTCAAACAACTAGTTATTAAATTAAATTAACTAGTTCCTTGTTTGATTTGCAGAGCATAATTAGGTGATGGCGTTGAATCTTCTTTGTGTTCTCATAACTACTCTTTTAGCAACGTGTAAACTTAGGTGAAGTCTCCACGTTAGTCAAGCTTTCCAAAATTACATTCTTGTATACACATGTGACCTCCCTTGGTTGCAGTTGCTTTATTGTAAACGAGTCTTAGTTGCTGCAAGCAAGTTCCTGTTATCCAAAATGAGCCCCCTACTTATTTTGGCTAATTTGCCTTCATTCTTCCCTTCCTTGTGCTTCAACTTCAATTTAAACACATTTCAAGTACTCGAGGGTTTCTAGAAATGTCTCCATCAGATAGGATTTTTCTTCCCCTTTCCAGAAAGGCAAAATTTTCCTTCTAACTCCTTGTACTTTTCAAGTTATGGCCTGGTGGAGTTTTTTGGAAAAAAAATTCCCTTGACAGGCTTGTGGCCAATGAAATGATGCCACGTGGTGGCGGAGGCCAGGCTGACGGAGGTAGGTTGGAAAATTCACCAAGGAATTGGCAGAGGCGCAAAGGGAAAAATTGGCCCACAGGCCTACAAAGGAGGATGAAGGAAATTTACGAAGGCCCGCGGGCCAACCGGAGGATGACATCCTGCCAGTGGCAGAATCAGGGAGCACGGGGGAATTTTGGCAATTTTGCCAAAATTGCAAAATGCGCAAAGGGAAGAATTGGAAGCGCAACCCCGTCGAGCAAACAAATGATGACACGTGTCCAGTAGGCGGCAAGGGGTCGGAGGGGCGGAAGGATTTGATGAAATTTTCCAAAGTGGTCAAAAGGTGCCAGAGCAAAAAATAGAAGCACGCACCTGCCAACCAACCAGGAGGCGACACATGGTAGTGGAGAGCATTGCGTAGGGTTTTTTGGGGAAATTTTTCCCAATGCAAAAATCAAAGGAAAAAGACAGATCTCTGGCCCACGTTCCATTAGTGAATGGAAAGGCACCATGTGGCAGTGGACTGGTGGAGGCGCGGAGGTTTTTGGGAAAATTTTCCAAAAGGGAAAAAATTCAAATTTCGGCCCGCGAACCCATTTTGCCCTAAAATTACCATTTTTGCCCTAAATCTTCAGAGGAGCATAACTTTCTATCCCGAGCTCAGATTTTCACGTTCTTTATATCATTGGAAAGTTGTTGAAAACCTCTACACGATAGAGGGTTCAATTTTGATTTTTAATGGATATTTGTAGGAGAAAAATGAGAAAACATCTCTATCACGTAAAAAAATATAGAAATGACATTGAACTACCAAATTTAATGAAGTATGGGTCATTTTTTGGATCTGCAGAGAAATGTACTTTGGCGTATGGATTTTTCCATGAATCCCATCACTTTGTAGGTGAGATTGAAGGGATTTTATTTGTGGTTGAGCTCATAAACCATTTTGCCCATTTTTTTGCTTGCTCTTCTTCTACTTTGCCATTAAAAAGCCAGATTTGGCTCATTGTAAAGGGTTAAACATTTTGTTTCTTGCAGACTCCCCTCTTCCCCTTGGCACGTGATATTGAGGAGTTTCAAACCTTCCATGGAACCTGTGACACGTTTTTGCCTTTCTGCGAGTGTAATGCATTGTATCGTATTTGGGAAATGGTAATGCATGTTTTGTGAATGATCCCCCAATCCTCTCATGTGTTTATTATTGTTTTTTGGTCTTTCATTTCATTCTGGAAATCTGTGCATGCTTGGTGTTACATTTCTATTATTTGTGTTTATTTGCAAGCTAGAAGTTCATCACTCCTTTGGTGTATCACCATTTTTACTTAGTTTTATTTCCCTTTTTTGCATCCTTTATCTCTGTCTCCTTGGAATTTAGAGTAGGATTTAGTATTAAACCTCTACAAATTCATGCATACACCTAAACAGAGGAGTAAGAACCAGCTTCAATCTAGAGATTTTTCTCACCTTGCAAGGTCCCACACCTTAGAGAAAACTCAATGTTGTGCAATCACACTAAATGACCCAATTCTGAACTGCAGATCTGAAGGTCATTTAGGGGGTACTATAGATTTGCACTAACAGTTCCTTTTCATTGTGAATGAGTTTCTTTGGATGCATGTTAGTGGATACACATAACAACTATTTGGAAATCAATGATAGCATTTTTTTAGAGAACTATTTAAATCATCACATTGTATTTAGAAGAATAAATGCATCCATAATCCACAAAATAAAGTAAACTTAGTAGTAATTATATTAATTAATATAAATGTCATAATTTCAAGGTATAACAGATATGTTCAGCAGTATATGGGAATCATAAGTTCAGGGGGTACACATAGATAAACAAAATATAGCAGATGAGGCATTTTAAACAGTAAACAAAAAGGTTCATCATGCTACATCACATCATCAGAAAATCTATCGTGAAGTAACTTAATGCAGGCACAGAAGAACTAGTGGATGCTTTAGAAGAAGGGTTTGATTTAGGGACAAGTACGTTGTTTGGTGGATAAGTCATATGACATGTCTTGAAAGGAGGGGCATCAGCACAAAGATTATGAATTGTCCCTTCATATTCATATTTAATATAGCGGTGGAGGGTAGATGGGACGCAATGCATGGCATGAATCCAAGGAAATCCAAGCAAAACATTATATTGAAAATTCTCCTTCTCTAATTTAGAATACCTCATAAAGGAATTTATGGCCAACGCAAATGGGAATGATAATTTTACCCAATGCATGGGTGACAACGTCATTGAAGGCATGAAGGATAGCAGATGATTCAGCAACAATGGTGTCTGGTAGTTTGAGTTGGTTTAAGGTGTGATAAGAAATTATATTGATACTAGCACCATTTCAATCATTTTCTGTTGGATGAATGTGTCGTTGATGTGGACCGTGATGAAGAGAGGAAGATCATGTTCTTCAAGAGGAATTCCAGGGATTTCATAATCATTGAAGGACATGGCAGTGGATGTTGTGAAAGCATCAGCTAGATCTGTGATGGGTTGAGGCTCTTTAGATGATACCGGGATGCACTACAGAGCTTCAATAAGAGCCTATTTGTGGTTAGGAGAAATCTTTGGATAAGCTTATACAGTGACATATTAACCAGGGCCCTGGTGAATTTTTTTAACAATACTTTGTTCAATACACCAAGGGGAAGCTAATATGGAAACCTTAGGTCTTGATGATGATGGGGATGGAGATGAAGTGGGCTCGCTAGAAGGAGCGACAACCATAACCTTAGGTTTTTATGAGGGGTGTGGATGAGGTAAGCTCCTTAGGAGGAGGGATATAAACAAAGGTACTCGATTTTGATTGGGTGGTTAGTTTGGAGTCATGTGGGCCCAAACGAGTAGTTATTTGAAACAAAATTGATGAATGAATGGGGGTACCATCCTTAGAAGGATCCTATCATTTGGTGATGGGATGGCAAAACAAATGTCCATGATGAATGAGGTGACTTAGATGTTTGTAGTGGATGGGGGTGTGGATGAAGAATTTGATGATGGAATGGTTGGTCTCTCCTCAAGAAGGTCATCTTGGTCAATGTGATTTTGTATGATGGTTTGACGGGCCTTGCAATGTTTAGTGTCATGCCCTGGTGCATGATGGTAGGCACAAATAATATTAAAATTAAACCATGAAGATCGTGGTGCATTTGGATTGAAGGGTTTGATTTATGGTAAAGTGATTGTCGAAGCTTGAAGCAATTGATAAAACATTAGAGTATAATACCCCAAGGGAATAGGTGATGGTTTGTTTATAGGTAAAGGGGGTAATGATTGTTTTTCTTGAGGTCGTTTAATAGGAGATTTTGTTTTTATCTTCGATTTGGATGAGGGTGGTTGTGTTTGATTTTGAGTCTTGGTTGATGATGTAGGTGACTTACATTCTATTTTGGGGATGGAAGTGGTAAATGGTTTTGGAGGAGGATTTGTCATGGAAGAAGATCGTTGTTGGGTTATCCTATTATTTGTGTAAATTTTGGATGAAGGGGTGACCCCAAGATAGAGGAAGACAATCCTAAAGATGATGATGATGACATAGTCTTAAGATTGTTGGTCCTAGGGGAAGGAAGTTCCAACTTTATATGTCGAATGTACAAAATATTTCTAAATAGGGAAACCAAGGTTCTTAGTTTGCATTTGTAGAGATTTATCCCTAGGTGGAAGTAGTGGCATTTTTAGTTAGGGGATATGTGGTGATTGGTTTTGATAGAAATGTTGGTAATATTGATGGTGGAAGAGGTTTTTGCATGATGTGTTTAACAACGTCTGAAGGTGACATTGATTGTGTGGATTTCAGGATGAATGGATGTAGGTATTGTGGATGTTGTTAATGTGATAGAAGTTTCACTCGTACTTATATTGGTTATGGGAGTGGGTGATGGAGTAGTCATATGTGTAATTTTGGCTATTGGTTTAGAGATGATCGGTTTTGTATATGGGGCATGAATATCATTTGTGGTTATCCTTAAGTGGGGGTAAGTTGTGTCATAAATGTTTCAAGGGGGTACCATATTTATATTTTCAAATTGATATTTAGACATATGTGTGATTACATCATATGATGTGGTTGGTGAAGAAAGGGTTTCAAGGGATGAAGTTATAAATAGCAAGGATGACAATGTGGGTGTAATCAAGTCTGAAGAATTTGTGGTCATGGTTGATGTTGATGGAAATGTGCTAGTTAGAGAGGGATCTGAAATATATGTAGGTGTCATAGATGAAAAATTTGTGGATGTTGACATCAATATTTGGTGTACGTTGTTAATGATGTGTATATTAGGTGCTTGGGATGTAGGAGGTTGAGTTTGATTATTAGGTGGATGGCTAGGAAAAGGTTGTTTGAAGACATCAAGTGGTTAATTAGGAGGGGAATTAGGATTGTCCACTTGAAGGTTCTCCTTCATTTAAAAGTCCATTGAATAAGGTCCTTAAAGGTATGACACTTCATAATTTCATGCCCACAGACTCGGTGATGTTTACAATAAGTATCCTCACGATACCAGGCGGGCTTGGCCCGTGATTCATCTAAAGGCCGAATAAGAGGTAATTAGAGGAGATTGGAAGCCATAATTTTATCGAATATGTAACTATAGGACTCCTTGAGAGGGGTATAGTTCGAGGTAGGGCAAGGAGCTCTTTATGAAGGCTCGGCTTGGGAAGAAGGAGAAAGAGAAGATTTGACAACAACATTGTTTGATGCATTCTTGGATTTATCATGATGAGAAGAAGAAGAGGAGGAGTATTTGGCAAAATCCATCTTGGGTTTGTTGTATTTAAGTTTTACATGGCCGTGCTCAAGGGCATGGAGTTCTGATTTGTGAGCCATGGTGAAGGCTTCCTCAAAACTTTGAAAGGACTGAATTTAGAGAGTAGAGGAAATTTGTTTAGCAAAAGATCAAGAAAAGAGATCAATGAGCTCAATTTGGGGAAGGGAAAAGGATAGTTGATTGATAATACCATACCATCTTACGATAAAATTTGAAATACATTTGTCCTCAAATTGTTTAATGGTGTATAAATCAGTAATGATGATTTTACGAGTGACATTGATGGAAAGTGCTGAAAGGAACAATAACCAGATCATGCCAAGCCAAGAACACAGATGCTAATCAAACATCACGATCAATAAGATGAAAGCAATTCTCCAGAATAACTTTACATAAACCTTGGCAAACAAATGAGCAGCAATATCATATATTATTATGGAACTCAATGCAATACATTGAGAATGGGCCTTGCTTAAATAGGCAAGGAATAACAATCTAAGAACCATTCAAGGTTATAGATCAAGCCATAAATCAAGGAAGTAACTAGTCATCAAAGAACTAGTCAAGACCATAGATTTAGAAGAGAACTAGACATCAAGGATCTAGTCAATACCATAGATCAAGGAAAGAACTATACCTAACAACTAGATAATATCTCCTAATATTTAAATAAGATAAAAGAAATATCCACACACATAAGTGGGTGAGGATAAATACAATAAAGGTAAATAAAGTACCTAGGTGAACATGAGCTAAGGTAAATACCTACTCTAACAAGTGCTCGAGGAAGAGTTAGGAAAGTTGTGTGAAGGATAATTGAGAATGTTGAGGGATACCATTATACCAGTCCAATGATGGGCCAGATAATGACATGGAAAATGTTCAAAGCATCTGGTCATGGGCTACGAGATAGCAAGCATGTTGGAAATCCCAAAGGTGTTGTTGAGAATCCTTCTTGTTGTTGAATTTGGAGGACTTAGGAAGTTCCCAATGAGGAGGATAAGGTTTTATTGTGACAGAGGGATAGATGGGCTCATTACAAATTTGTTTGTATGTGAATGAGCTATTGGGACCCAAAGTAGCGGCCTTCAGATTGGCCAATCTACTCAACAATGTTTACATGGGGTCACTAGAAGAAGGTAAAGGAGATGTCGAAGGATGAGGTTGTTAGATATAGGAACTGGACAAGGTAGATCGAAGTTGAGACTGTATAGGATATATAGGAACTTGAGGAGGTGGATGATAGGGAAGAGAATAAGTGATAGGATGAGATTGTAGAGGATAGATAGGAGTCTGATGAGGTGGTTGATAGGGAAGATAATAAGTGATAGGATGAGATTGGACGGGTTAAGAGTTGGGTTATTGAAAGGGCATGCAAGTAGAAGGATAATATTGAGGGATTTGTTGTATGATAAGAGTATTGGTTTGGGAATGGGCGTGATGAGGAGGTTGAGATGTTTTAATGGGATGATGATAGAACCTGTATTGAAAAGTGGTGTGAGGAGGGGGTTGATGTGTATGATTGGAACCTATACAGATTGGTTGTGAAGATACCACATTAGCATGAATTTAAGACATGGGAATAGAGACTGAGTTTTGAGGAGGTTGTTTGATCTCCAGAGGAAAGGAGATGAATTTGAGATGGGATTAAGTGAGGATATTAGTGACTATAATGGATGACGATGTGATGGGCATAGAGGAAGGAGGGTAGTGTTGATTTGAGGAAAACCAGATGAGATAGGGACCACTAACTTAGTATATTGATGCACACATGAATCAAGGGATGCATGTTCACGTTGGGTCATGGATAATTCATCCATCACTCAAGGGAAGAAGACAACAAGTTAAGATGTTAGGACCTGGGTAGACTCAAGGTAGTCATATATCTATTGAAGAGGAGGTCCATCGATGGGAAGGTGAATGGATTTACGGATGAAGTAATCATAGAGTGCCACAAGGTTGAAATCTAGTATTTTTTAGAACTCCACGCATCCACAGGGGATGACAGGGGGTCCAAAGGCCTTAACAGAAGTGGTTGATGAGGATGTGGTTGGTTGGGAAGGAATCAAATGGTGATAAATGGATGGATTGGTCTCAGCATGAGCATGAACCATGAGAGGTTCATTAGAAGAGATGGTAGGGGTAATATATTGAGTGACCATAGAGGAAGAGATGACATAAGGGATTGATGTCTGTGTGAGAGAAGAGGTAGATGTGGGAATTTGGATAAAGATGTTTATTCCATTTTCTTTCTTTGTAATCAAGTAAGAACAAACATGAAATAAGAAAAAAAACTATGTTGATTAATTACTATAATAGAAAACACATGCAGCACGGTTTATTTTAATCTTGATTACTTAGAAAATGTGAGAACAAAAGAAAAAGGCTCAAGAAGGACCTAGGAAACGGTCAATCTAAGTTTGGTTTCAGGATGTTGTGGTTGTGGAGTCCTCGATATACCTGAAGGTACGTGAGGCCTGAGTCTGTACAGGATTTCTAACGCAACTAGAACACCACGGTAGCTTTCCTATTGGGTGATGAAATCCCAAGTAGTTTGGCCTATTTGAGGATTGTTTTGATGTGTTAGTTAATGTGTGAGTTTGGATGTGTGTGGAAAGGAGTGAATGCAGAAATATTACCTCCTACTTATACTATGTGAGAAATCAAACAATGAGGAGGTGTTTTTTAATACTTGAAAATGAAATGTTAGATTCGATGAAAATGATAGACAAGAAATGGGAAATGTAATGCAAAAAGGATAAACTAAGACAAAAAGGGGAATACGTGGTGATCACTTTTCCTATTTATCTGACTTTAGAGGAAAATAAGCACGTGAACAAGTGAATCCAAGAAATTCACAACACGGGAAATCAAGAGTAAATCCTATATGCAAAGTTAGTACAAAAAAAATATAGAAGAAAATATGGAGTTATACGAAGTGAGGATGTTGATTAAAATATGCAAATTGTTATGTGATCAAGGACCCTACAAAAGTAGTTAGTAGTTTTCCAAGGTAAACAAAAAGAAAACAATGAAAGATACCATAGTCGTGTTTCTGGTTCTCAAGATCGCTTGTAATAAGCGTGAGAGAAGAGCATACATGTGAAGGGTTGCGATTATCTTCACAAAAAAAGAAAAAAAAATGACAACAATATGTGGACGAAAGTCACCAAAAAGGGTTAGATGACAAAAAAATTGATTAAATGATAATGACGTGTTTAAAAGTGATACTAAGTGACTAGAAACATCCAAGGACCCTAAAGGTGCACCATTCACAACTAACAAAATTGTGGAAGAACCCGGTGAAAGGGATTTGAGCCATGTATATGTTTCAAAAATTGGTCTTTGATAGCGTAATGTGTTGGTCGAAGTTTCATAGTCTTCCTGCAAAATCAAATCATACAATTAGTGGACGTGGTCAAGAAAAATGATTTAGATGTCCTAAGTTTTTTGTTTTCGAAAAATGCCTACGTAGGGAAATAAATATAATTAATCTAATTAATTAATGAAAAATTGTAGTCCAACATTCGTATTCAATTAGAGTAAATAAGATGCTAAAGCTAAGCGATAAACTATAAAATAGTGTAAGGAAAGAAAACACTTTAATTGATTTGAAATGATAAACTATCTGTTGTACGATGAGAAAGATAGTGTAAAAAATGAAATTAATACCAACGATATAAAGTGATAGACCATGAGTGAACATAATAGAAGAAATCTAGGACTAAAAAAAGTGAACCCTAAAGTCGAAGTCGAAAAGTAAACAATTTGTATATGTGTTGTGTGTTTGTTTTTTTTAGTGGTGTATTGGAAGTCACGATGAATGGCGGCGGTGATGGTGCGGCCGAATGGCCACTAGTAGAGAAGGGGATTTGGGAGAGTTATTCGTGTGGCTGAGGGAGGGTCGTGTGGGTGGTTTATAGGGATAGGGTCAGGGGAAATGTGTGTAGAGGGGATGTGGTGAGGGGAGAAGGCTTGGCTTAGTGGCCGAAATGAGGGAGGCTTGTGTGTGGTTGGGGTTTCTACAGATGAGTAGCCTAAGGATGGGTGTGGGGAGTCAAGTGGTTGAGAGTCATTTTTCAGCTTGGGTGGCAAGGACGTGGGGTATGTATGTGGTCGAGTGACTGAGTGAGAGATGGGGAGTCATGGGTGTCCCCAGGGAAAATTTTGGGTTGGGGGGTTAGGGAGAGCCAAGTCGGGGTTTGTGAGGCTAAGCTTGGGTCTTTAAGGTCAAGCTCGGGTCTATGAGGGGAGGACTTAGAGTGGTGGGTGGATTTTTGGCTTGGCCGAGTCACGGTCAGGCCAGGGAGGAGTAAAATTTCTTAGGCGAGTTAGGGGGATTTGGGGGCGGGGAGGGGGTGGGGTGGTTGAGTGTCTGGGGGTGGGAGGTGGGGACAAGGGGATGGGTTGGCCGAGTGGCCAGGGGGAGTTGGGTGGTGAGTTGGGAATAGGGGGAAGACACCTACACAAGACAAGTGACAAAAATGACCTACACTAACCTAACACACCAAATATGTGAGTATTAATGCATATTAAAACAATGATAGGAAAGGGTGATTAACATGAAACAAAAGAAAAGTCAGGAGTCCATGACGAGGTAAGTAGCATATCCACCTCTATCAAAACTTACACAAACACCATAAGACAACACAGAGCAATAATATTTCCCAGAATGTAAACGTTAACCAAAGAATGCCATAAAATATAGAGGATGAAATTATATTAGCAAACACTAGTAGGAAAATAATGGATAAATTAACAAGTTACAAAACTGACAATAATAAATTGTGGGCGGATCTCACCAGGCATGCCAGAATGTTTGACAAGATTTCTGCTACTTGTTTTAGAATGCTTACATACTTTGTCTAAATTATTTCTAAGGACAAAATCCCTTAGAAGTGCCCTCTTGAGGATGAAAAACCCTTAAAGAGTATGTGAGGAATCTCTACACAAGGGTTTCCATCGAGCTTTCAAAGATTTTAGTTTTTTACCTACTATTTGAAATTGAATTTCAATCATCTCTTCTTCATAGTTTGGAGTGTTTTTTAGGGGTTCCAAATCCTTAGTTTTAGTTGTAATCACATACTAGGTTTTGCAGATTTTATTAAATAAAATCAGCCTTGTTGGAGCTCACAACTGGTACTCTATTTCTACATACTTATTAAATTATTTCAGATCTGTTTTGCATTGTATATCTGCATGTTATATCATATTTTGGTCTTAAAAAATTAGTATTTCATTTTTGAGTGAAAAGAGTTGAGTGTAATAGATGCTTTATATGGGTTTTCCATCAAACCCTAGTCACATTTCTCATATATAAATTAGATATGCATTGCAATTAATTTCTATCTCTTTTAAAAAACTTTATTTGGTGTTTGGATTTATCAAAAATCCATATTGGGTTGAAATTGTCCCATTTGGGGACATTATAGTGGTATCAGAGCATGAAATCCTCCCAACCTATGAGGAAAAGAAAAGAAAAAAAATCATATTTGAATGTGTGCAGGAAAAATTCCTTTAGTTTATCAAAGAAGAGGTACTCCCAAGAAGGTAACTATGGAAGAGCATGATCAAAGGGCTCCCCCCAATGATGTTCTTAGCTACATGAATGAATTCATCACTAGAAGTCAAAGAGAGCTGCAACAAACAATGAGGGAGAATCAAAGAGAAATGCATGATGCATTTACTAGCTTTATTTGAGATTTAGTCATGGCTCTACAACGGAACAATGCATCTACCAACCAAGGGCCAACCAAAAATGGAGAAGGAATCTCTATGGGACTAGTTAAGACTTATTCAAAGCCTACACATCATATTTTCAGAGCTAAGTTTCTCCAAAGAGAGGAACCAATTAAAGAAGAAGCACAAAATGATGTTGATGATGTGGAAGCATGGGGAGATGAGTATATGTAACTTAGTTTCAAAGTAACATAGGTGTTATCCTTCAAATACTTCTACTAGGTGAAGAATAGAAAAGGTACAGGGATAAATATAAGAGTTCACCAAGAGTCACCAAGGAGAGACATTCAGTAAAGGTTGGGTAAGTTAACTCTTCCTTCATTTGATGGTACAGATAAGTGCTCTACTAGGGCTTGGTTACAAAATTTAGATACATATCTTTCCTTGAATCCTATGTATGAAGATGAAGCACTTAAGTTTGCAACTTTTCATTTGGAGGGAGTTGCACATGAGTGGTAGTACCATGACATCATCACCCGAGGGCATGGCTCTATCACCACCCTTGAAGAATTTAGTGCATATTTGACATGATGGATCTGGATTTGCATTTCAGGGAGCTAGCTCAACTCAAACAAGATGGAACACTAGATAAGTAAATTTCTAATTTTCAAATAATTGTAGTAATGGTACCTGATATTAGTGAAATAAGGCTTGTTTTATTGTTTGTTAAAGGATTAGGGGAACCATTAAAAGGCCTTGTTAAATATTTTAATCCTCCATCTCTTCAAGGTGCTATTAATAATTCATTAGACTTGGAGAGTTAATTTCAAAAGGGAGAAATATATAGTTTGGGCAGCAACGAACAGTGCCTTTGGGGTAGAAAAAGAACATAATTAAGCAGCCAATAACAATCCCAAATGAGAAGAAAGGATCAATAGTTAGTGGAAAGCAAAGTAGAGCACAAGAATGGGAGAAAAACATGTCTGAAATTGAATCAAAGAATGATGTAAGAAGGAAGAAATTATGCTTTGATTGTAAGGAACCGTGGACACCCAACCATCGTTGTAAGGGTAAGGGATCTACTCATTATATTGAAGTAATTTCAGATGATGAAGGGGATGATGGTAATGCTGATCCAAAAGATAAATCAAAAGAAGATGATGTGGTTGTCACGGGTGCTACCTTAGCTACACTAATAATATTGCCTAGTTTCTATGCATTCCATGTGACAGGTGATCTTCTTGAGCAAAGGGTCACCATATTGATTGATAATGGAGCCACACACAACTTCATTGATGAAGGATTGGTTGCTAAAGTGGGCTTGCAAGAAGAAGAATTCCAAGGATTCAATGTGATTGTGGTAGATGGACACTCAATCACATACACTAAGAATATTCCTCAACTTCAATTCACCATGGGAGATAGGAGGTAAGTGATGAGTTTTATGTTGTTGGAATTGGTGGGTTGGATTTAGTTCTTGGTGTGCAATGGATTCAAACCTTGGGTGATTTTAACCAAAATTATCAAACCATGGAACTGAAATTCAAAGTGCAAGACAAATAAATTGTTTTGTAGGGCATGAGGAAAAGATCTCCTCCAAGAATGACAGTCAATAGTATGATTGGAATAATTCAAGAAGAGCAGATTTCACTAGAGGTGATTGAAGAATAAAGGGGCATAACATTGTAGTAGCTGAATTATGAAGAAATCCATCCTTTTTTGGACCATGGTGACCTCATAAGGTATGATCACAAGTAAAATAATTCCATGTATGTTGCATATTTAGAATTTTTTTTAAAAGAGTGATGATCTAGATGATGAAATATGTAATTTGCATTATGAAATGCCTTGGGTATAGCCATGTGTATATGAGCAACTTGTTGATGATATGTGGTGGCAAGTTTTAGCTCATCTAATAGGTACAGGTGCTCGGATTCAAAAACACTTCAACATGTTTTATCTATTGTACATGGCACTTAGACAAGTGAAATCTGAATTGCTTGAGGGAAAGCAATCATGGGAAGGGAGAACTGAAATGTCTCGCTTCCTAGGATAGTCACAACGAATGCCCTTAGCCTATTTTGTCTTCCTGATGGCTAAGGAGGATTTTTAAAGGGAGACTCAAGTTCTAATATTTTATTATATAGTGCAAAAATAGATAAAATACTATAAAAGCACTTATAATAAATTGTTATGGACTTAATAATAGAAGAAACAAACAAAAGGGAAAAAAGTACTTAGTAAAAATGAGTTATACATGGAAAAAGTGGGACTTGCTCATGGAGCAAAAGTTAGTGGGAAAAAAGGAAAAATAGTGAAAAGAAATTAGGCCAAATTGTCTTATTATAGGAAGGTCCGACTTGCATTGGGAAATAAAATAAATAAAAAAAGAAAGACAAAAAGCATATGGGCCAAAAGTTATCCCCACTAGGAAAATGTGACTTGCATTAGGAGGGAAAAGTTGTGGGGAAAATATTAAATGAGTGGGAAGAAATAAATTAAATAAAAAAGGAGAAAATTTCACTTTATAAAAGAGACCCCCTTGGTGGATGAAGAAGACAAAAAGAAAAAGTCAATTTATATTGTTTATTCCTCCTTTAGAAAATACGACCCCATTGGTGCATGAAATAAAGTGAAGAAAAGTTTTTTATTAGATAGGGTAAAAAAATAGGGATAGGCTACCAGAGGCCAAGTGCACAATATTACATCGTGATAGAAGCAAAGCGAGACCAAAAAAGGAACATGACCCCCATAGTTAAATAGGCTTAGCTCCAAAAGAAGAAGGGGGGTCACGAAGCAGCTAGCAGGAGAGATTAAGACAAAAAACAATAAAAAGCAAAGAAAATTCCCCAAAATTCTACAGACAGTTCGGAAGAAGTTTCGCTAGGGATGATTAATTTTCTTTTTTCTTTTTAGAGGGATTATCCTCCCTGGTCTCCTTTTTTGTGCTAGAGTCTGAATTCAACTTCATCTAGGGGATTTCCTTGATGCCCTCCTCAGTTTCCTCCTCAGGATCCTCCCCCTCCTCAGACTCCTCCTCCTCCTCAGAGTCCTCCTCTTCCTCTTCATCAGAACTTATCCACCTCCTTTTCTGCTTCTCTTTTTCCATGGCATCTAGACAAACTCCCAGCATATGAACCAGAGAATCCAAATCCTAGACATCCTCACGAATGTTTTTCTGGGCCAAGAAAATTGGCTTAGTGGTTTTGATACTGTCCATCATGCCCTTTCTCACCACCTAATTGGTCTCTTCCAGGACCTAGACAACTAAATCCAAGTACTGAACTTTTTTCTTCCACATATCAATACCATGCTCTCCTTCCAAGGTAACTTTTTCCTTCCCCTTCGACAGAACGGCTTACTGGTTTTCCATCCCTTCCCCATTCTTCCCATCACCCATCTGCTTAGGATCCATATTTCCCTCCCTCATTTTGGACAAACACTCAGCAAGGGTTATGTCCTCCTCCTCTTCGATAGGGGGCATTTGTTTATCTTGGGACGAATTCCCATTACAAAACAGGAGAAGAATGAGACCCTCATAGATGGGAGACTGCACCTTATTGCATTCAAAATCCCTCACTGAGGTCATCAGAAACATAAAAATATAGAAAGGGGATACTGAGCAACTTCTTATGTCTAAGCATGTTCAGAAACAACAAGTGGTGGGTATATATCTTGCGATACTTACCCTCAAGAGTTAGATACTTCATGATGTGCAGGAAGACCTCTCTCCACACCCCAGGAATTTCGTTACAAGCAATACCATTAGTGAAGTAATGGAAAATTTCCTTCCAAAAAAGAAAGTATTGATTTCATACTCTCTCATATTCCTATCCTTGAAAATTTTCAAACCTTCCATGTCCATACCAGTAGCACGGGTAATGGCTTCCTCCGATGTTTCTATTTCCATGCCACGAATCATCGCTTTCCCCTCCTTCCACCCAATCTGAACTCTATAGTAAGCAAGGGGTCATGCTCTTGGATTTTGGTGATAAAGTTCTTGAAACCCCCAATTTAAAAAAGGTGCCACATGGACTTATCTTCCACAATATGCCCGTGGCTGGATGGATCGACTCTGGTTCTATTACCCCCCATGACAACCAAACAATGCACAACACTTTGAGCTTTGCAATTTTTGAAATTAGACTTGTCTTCCCAAGAGTATCTTAAGCCAAACACGCTTTTGCAATGTTGAAAAATTAACACAATAATCTCCCTCGCGCTACTTAAGGTGAAGTGCTTACAAATTTTCATGATTGATAATATCATTAATATGCACAGGTATGACCTCACCTTTTTGCCACACCTTGTAATCATTATGTTTAACTCCCTCGTTTTCCAATCTATCTGCACAAGGGTTACCTATGCGAGGGATATGAGTAATGATATAGGAATCAAAGTACCTAAGGTGTTCTTAAGTATCATTAATAATATTTCCCAAGATCCAATTATTGTGACTAGTCTTACTAATGGCATTTAAAATGAGAAGAGAATCCCCCTCAATATGGATATGTTTAACACCTTTCTCCTTTATAAGACTAACACCCCAGAGAAGGGCCCGAGCTTCAGCAACATTGTTGCTCTGAGTCCCTAAAGGGCTAGCATAGGCTAAGATCCAATCCCCATTATGATCCCTAATTCTACCACCTCCACCAACCAATCCAAGATTACCTTAAGAAGCCCTGTCAAAATTAAGTTTGACTTTTCCCCTCTCAGGTTTGGACCATTGAAATTTAGTGGATGAAAAACTGACTTGAGGTAGAATGAAGGTGAATTATTTGAGCACTTCCTCTTTGCTACTAGAAGCAACCCTTTTAGATTTCACCTTAATGAGTTTAGAATTCTCTTTAATTAAGGAAATCAGCCCAGCGATGACCTTTCTTAAGTGGCCTTTTGATTTCTGAATATGAGGGCATTTCTTTCCTTCCATAAGCTCCAAAAGAGTGTGGCAAGGCCATTTTCTAAGTAGTATAAGAAAGGGATACCTAAAATGGTAATCCCACTATAACCAGTATTCTTCAATGGACTTAGGACAAACCCATTGGACCTTGAAAATCTCCAACACCTTGGACAACACCCCTCAAGCAAAGGGGTAAGAGATGAGGAGGTGGTTGACACTTTCCTCCTATTTTTTGCAAAGCATGCACTTGTTGGGGAGAAGCATGCCTCGTTTCCTCAAATTGTCCACAGTGAGGATTTTATTTTGAGAAGCTAACCATAGAAAAATGTTAACTTTAGGAAGAAGGTCTTTTACCCAAAGTTTACCCCAGTAATCTTTATGGCTAGAATTCTTGAAGTTCAGGAGATAAGCATATTTAACAGAGTAATTTCCAGAATCCTCTTCCTTCCAAATAATAGAGTCCTCATTTTTTTTAAAAAGAGGAATATACAAGTTTTTTAACTTCAAGTTAAGGTCATCAAAAAATTGAGTATCTCCAATGAAGTTGGGAGGGGGAAGCACCTTCTCCCATAAAGCAAGATTGTTGGAGAAACTCCAATAGTCCTTAACCCAAACTTTATCATTGTCTTCAAAGAACTACGCCACAGTTCTCCCGGAATCATCCTCCACAAGGGGTTTATCAGAGATCCAACAATCCCTCTAAAAGTTAATTCTATCACCTTTCCCAATATTCCATTTAATCCCCTACTCAAGATCTCCCTAGAAGAGAGAAAAGAACTCCAGAAAAAGGATCCTTTAGGAATATTGTCCTCCAAAAAGAAAGTCTCTATTCTGCCAATATTCCTTAAATATTTCCTTTTGATAATATCAATCCATTGGCCCTCTTCCTTTATCACTCTCCACCCAACTTTAGCCATAAGAGCTTCATTCATGAGTCTCATATTTTTTAATCCCAGCCCCCCGCAATCCTTAGGCTTGGTCAGTTTTTCCCAGGCCACGAGAGGAAATTTGAACATCTCCTCAGCCCCTACCCACAGAAATATTTTTTGAATTTTTTCAAGAGCTTCCAAAATCTTACCAAGAAGTTGAAAGTGAAGATAATTAATAAAGTGGAAAAAACACTAAATAAAGGAGATGAAAGCTTATTAGATGTTGAGGGATGCTAATTGGTCCATTTTCTCTATATAAGCAAGTCGACTTGCTTGAGAAAAGGATCACTTGATTATTTTCTATCATTGTTGATTTTAGTTTGAAGCTTTCATGCTTTGTCTAAATTATTTCTAGGAATGAAAACCCTTAGAAGTACCCTCTTGAGGATGAAAACCCTCCAAGAATATGTGAGGAATTTCTACACAAGGGTTTTCATTGTGCTTTCAAAGATTTTCAATTTTTGTACCTATTGTTTAAAGTTGATTTTCAGCCATCTCTTCTTCATAGTTTGGAGTGTTTTTCTAGGGTTCCAAACCCTCATTTTCAGTTGTAATCACAAACTCGGTTTTACATATTTTATTAAATAAAATTAGCCTTTTTGGAGCTCATAACTGGTACTTTATTTATGCAAAATTATTAAATTACTTCATATATGTTTTACATTGTATATCTGCATGTTCTCTCATATTTTGCTCTTAAAAATTCTTTATTTCATTTCTAAGTGAAAAGAGTTGAGTATATTGGTTTATTTATATGGCTTTTCCATTAAACCCTAATTACATTTCTCATAGATAAATTTGATATGCATTGCAATTAATTTCTCTCTTTGAAAAATCTATATTTGGTGTTTGGATTTATCAAAAATCCATCTTGGGTTGAAAGTGTCCCATTTGGGGACATTACAGTGGCACCCATCCTACAAGAGGCACGTGATGTATTGGCCAACAGAGCCAAAGATATGAGAATTCATTAGTGGATCTAATATGGATTAAATTCAAATTTTAAATTCATGAATGGATTTGTCATGGATTATATTTGAAAGTTAAATTCACAGGTGGAATGACATTGATTAAATTTGAATATTAAATTCATTGGTGGAATGACATGGATTAGTTTTGAATATTAAATTCATAAGTTGATTCTAAAGGGATTAATTAATCAATTAATATTGATTAATTGGATATGTATTTTTGGTGGGAAATTGAATTAATTAAATTTAGGAGGGAAAAGGAATTTGAATGGGAAATCCTAATGAAAGAGAGCAGATGCGGGGTGAATGGGAGGAATGATACCAAAAATTGGTGTCTACAAGCTTCTCCTTGATACTCTAAATCATAATGTTTATATTCTGATAATAGCAATTTAGGTGTTTTGTGTATTCGGTTTTTATGGCAAAATGTTTTTATTTGATGTTAATTGTCTATTGTGTTGCATGTCGAATTTGTGAATAATTTTATGATTTTTATGAGTTTAATTATTATGATCTCTGGGATTATGTATTCTTGTGAATGGAACGAGTTTTGAGTTCCCAGGTTAGGATTGTGTTTTTTAATGACTGAAAACATGTGTTTATGGTAGTAGTTGGAAATACTCATACTGGGTCTACATGTTGTAATTTTATTATGGCAGTGTGTGCACATTTTTTTGAGTTGAGAAACTATTAGCGCCTTAAGTTGACATAATCTTGAAATTAACGTCCAATGACTTAAAGTAGGATACAGGAAATTATTGTTTTTGAATGCCTTTTTGTGAACATTTGTCACCAATATTTGGGTAAGCGTAAATGAGAATGTACAAGGGTGTTTTGTTATCTATCCTCTTTTTAGATATGAACATTTTACAGGATAATGTGAAGGTTTCAGTCATATGCTCTTATAATTAGATAAGTGTTGTATTTTGTACTGAGATTGGATATAAATTTTGATCTTTGTTAAATGTAGAAGTTGTTAAGAATTAGTGGAATATTATTGTAACGAGAAAAAAGTATTGGATTGTTAGATATTGATGTTTTTATGAAATGAATTCTTAGTTGATTGAACTATAGAAAGAGTTTGATTAGTCTGCATAAGTTTATTACTTGATGAATTTTAATGGTTTGTTGTGAATTACAAACTAAAGTTAACTATTTGTTGACTAAATATGATTCGATATGAATTACAAGTGAAGTTAAATATTTGTTGATTTATTATGGTCTGATGCTTTTTAATGATGTTATACTTGTTGATTTAATTTAGTTAGTTTGAATTTAAAAAGTTGACTTGATCTATTTTGGGGTCAAACATTGATTGTTATTCTCATTATATAATGGTTATGATATAGAATATGAGTGAGTTGACTCATGTTAGTTCTATCAAAGTGACCCATGTATATTTCTCTCTCCTATGAGATGTATAGGTAAATGGGAGAAGTTATGAAGTGAATACTTTGGACTGATTTAACATTGTTTTATTCATTATCTATCCTCTTTTTAGATCTAAAAATTTTTCAGGATAATGTGAAGGTTTCAGTCATACGCTCTTATAGTTAGATAAGTGTTGTATTTTGTATTGAGATTGGATATAAATTTTGATCTTCGTTAAATTTAGAATTTGTTAAGAATATTTGGAATATTGTCGTAACAGGAAAAAGTATTGATTTGTTAGTTATTGATGTTTTTATGAAATTAATTCTTAGTTGATTGAATTATAGAAAGAGTATGATTAGCCTGCATAAGTTTATTACATGATGAATTATAATGGTTTGTTGTGAATTACAAACTAAATTTAACTATTTGTTGACTAAATATGATTCGATATAAATTTTAAGTAAAGTTAAATATTTTTTTATTTATTATGGTCTGATTCCTGTTGATGATGTTATACTTGTTGATTTAATTTGGTTGGTTCAAATTAAACAAGTTGACTTGATCTATTATGGGTTCAAACCTTGATTTTTGTTCTCATTATATAATGGTTATGATATAGAATATGAGTGGGTTAACTCATGTCAGTTCTCTCAAACTGACCCATGTATATTTCTCTCTCTTAACAGATGTACAGGTAAATAGGAGAAGTTATGAAGTGAATACTTTGGACTGATTTAATATTGTTTTATTTGATTACGATCTCGCGGTCATATGTAAAAAGGATAACCTCAAGAAGTTCCTTATTTTGTATTAAATGATTTCGTGAAGAAAACTTAGTTGTTTAAGATGGGCATATGACCCTAATGTATAATCCTAATACAGATTTTTTTGCTTGTGTAATAAAGATAGTTGGTTTCACAACCTTGTGTGATTCTATGTTGATTAAGAACCTATTTGTTTTCATTAAATATAATTGGTTTTAATCAGACATGGTATATAAGGGTAGATATTAGTTGCGTCTCTATTTTTGATGGTTGTATCTTTGCATAGTTAGTTGTTTATCTAATTAATTAAGTGCCCCAAAGGCCTTTAGATGTGTTATTATAACATTACATAATTTAATAATTCACTTAAGCTAGTCTTATTATTAATTAAGTAAGAACAACGTAAACTATATTGTTGGATATGATGTTTATCATGGGAATAATGGTACTGATCATTAATTAAATATTAAGTAAAATGTATGTGGTCGTGAATGATATTATAATCTATACTTCATAATATGAAGGTATGATAATAGTAAGTGTGATTAATAAACATCTAGCTGAAAATAAAAGGGGCGTGGTTAACTTAAATTAGTTAGGCATAATCATTATTCTTCATGAGATAATAAGTCAACCATCACAAGCAAATGGTATTATCTCCTTTTTTAAATAGACCAACGGATAATGAACAAAACCAACCTTTGACTCGGGCAACCTATAACGAAAATGAGATGACTTCACTAAAGGGAAACTAATAGTTATTCCATAACTCGAATAAATTATCAAGGCCTACTTGGAACATAACGAATGACTTAGAGGAGTCTTACAAAAGACCCCTCGGGTATAACTTAGATAAATAATGGAA
The DNA here is from genome assembly GCA_019776745.2 of Taxus chinensis. NCBI lineage: Eukaryota > Viridiplantae > Streptophyta > Pinopsida > Cupressales > Taxaceae > Taxus > Taxus chinensis. The sequence continues at coordinate 244,509,111 of CM034150.1, read as the reverse complement.
TATCTTAAGTTTTATAGGACTTGTCGCATAATGAAATTTGATTATGGATAAACAAATTTGATTACGATGTAGATTAGATATAACCCCACGCCATCACACATTTACATCTAGGCATTTTGCTAACTAAGGTTAGTTATGGAAAAATGAAATAGAACTTAATTGCAGTAACCAATTACGTGGTCTCCCCTCATTCCATAAAGACTGTGAGTGGGTTGTGGTTCTTTTTTGTTTACAGAAATGGTCATGTAAAGAACACATCTCATCCTTTTTAACATGTTCACCTTCTTAAACAAAAATATCTAGATAATTGTGTTCAGATATTTGTTTGGTGGTGGAAGACTATGTCCCTAAGGCTTGTGTGCACTCTCAGGATAAGTTGTTTATACATGAATGGAAACTTTGGATAAAGTAATGCAAGTAGTTGATTGTATCATCTATTCACCATATCCTTACTTTATATATGTCAAATACTAGAGAACGCAGTTAAGTAATTGACTTTTGTGGTAGACATTCAAGGATGGAATCATAGTTCTCTCAACCTAATAAAAAGGTAAACCTGAACATACTAAAGATTGTATGATTTCTCGCATAGATTGGATTGAAGGGAGATATGGATGCACCCTTCTCAATTGCACAAGGTTTATACATAAAGGATTTATTGGATGGATGAAACTTAACTTAATAACTAGTTGTTTTAAATGGTTAACTAGTTTGTATTGGGTTAACTCTATTGTGTACTCTATTGATTGGATTGTGGAAATCAAAAAATAATTACTTCAGTTTTGGGAAAATTAAAATGATATGTTACATTTTGGTATCAGAGCAGAAAGGTTCCAACTCTTAGAATTAATGGGTTCATTGTGTTAATACTAATTTATTATTTTTTCAATAGGATATAATGGTTAGAAGATGAGTGGAAAATGATGTTGTGATCAACTTAACAAATCCTAATGGTTCAACTAATGATAAACTTGATGATATCCTCTTGGTTCTCCAAGACACCTATAACCAGATTATTGCCTTAGAGTGGCAGGTTGGGCGTGAAAATGAAGAACGTGAGGAAGAACATCCAGAGCAGCATGACAATGAAAATGAGTGAGAAAATAAGAAATCCCACATGACTGCTGAACTAGCTAAGGATATAAAAAGAATCAACCCACTAAAATTTGATGGAACTACCTTAGGGGATGGTGCTGAAAATTAGTTGATTGAAATGGAAAAGCACTTTGAAATTAGAGATTTCTTTAATGAAACTAAGGTTGTTTAGGGGGATTTCCAGCTCTCTCACAAATCTTCCTTTTGGTGGGACAACCGTAAGATGGAACTAGGAATTGAGACAAATTCTATAACTCAGAAACAATTCAAATGGTACTTTCATCAATGTTGGTTGCCCCAACTGTATTTTGACCAGAAAATGATTGAATTTTAGAGTTTAGTTCAGGAGGATAATCAGTAGTGGAAAAACAATATTGGGTATAAATAATCATTCCAGCAAAGGATGCATGCTACTGTAGGAATTACCAAGCTGAGAAATATGCCACACCCATAGAAGTACAGGGTAAGTTGTTTGGCTTACCGATTACCATTTTATTTGATATTGGAGTAGTTGAATGGTTTGTTTCTTCTAAGTTAGCTACTAAATTATCTAGAAAAGCTAGATACATGGAAAATACATGAATTGTTAAATATGGGAATATTGTTGTCCATAGAGTAACCCAATGTTTGTTTGAAGCAACCTTAGAGCTGCCTAAGTTTACCACATAACTAAATATTTGTGTAGCTCCCTTAGGGTCTTATGATGTTTTCATAGGCATAAATAGGTTGTCTTAACACCAGGAATATTTGGATTTCCTAAGAAAATGAATAGTATGCCTTGATGATCAACAGAAAACAATAGTGATCCAAGGTGTGAAAAGAGATTTCCTTGTGAGACAAATCTCTGCCATGCAGCTGAAAAAGGCTAAGAATAAAGGTTGTATGTTGTATGCAATAAAAATAACTAATTATAGCAAAGAAAGTGAGCCAAAAATAGAGGATTTTCCTCTTTTGAGTATATTTAGAGATGTTTCTCCTGAAGAACTACCTGGTTTACCACCTAGACATGAGTTTGACTCCATTATAGACCTCAAACTTGGAATTGAGCCTATATAAAAAGCACCATACATAATGACAAGAACTGAGTTGGTAGAGATGAAAGCTCAACTTCATGTGTTGTTTTCTAAAGGACTGATCCACCTAAGTATATCACCTTAGGGGGCACTGGTAATCTTCATAAAGAAGAAGGATGGTTCTTTAAGAATGTGCATTGACTACTACATGCTAAAAAGGGTAACAATAAAAAATAGATACCCCTTGCCTAGAATTGATGATATTTTTGATCAAATGAGGGTTTCTTCAATTTATTCAAAGATTGATCTATGATCTAGTTACCATCAGCTGAGAATTAGGAATGAATACATCCATAAAACAACTTTTAGAACACACTACAGACATTATGAGTTCATTGTTTTGCCTTGTGGACTCACTAATGTGCTTGTATCCTTCATAAATATGATAATTAGTGTGTTTAAAGAATACTTAGACCAAATTTTGTTACTACTCCTTGATGATATTCTTATGTATTCTAAAGATGTAGAGGAGTATGATAAACATTTGAGAACAATTATACAGATTTTAAGAAAGCATAAATTATATGGTAAGTTGTCAAAATGTACTTTTTATCAAAATAAAGTACAACACTTGGGTCACATAATCAATCAAGAAGGAATCTTAGTTGACCCGTCTAAGATAAAGGCTATTGTGGAATGGCCAAGCCCTAAGGACATACATGAAGTCAAAAGCTTCATGGGACTAGCTGGTTATTATAGGAACTTCGTTAAGTGATTTAACAAATATTGAATTTATAAAACCCTAGATATTTTAGAGTCATGTGTGATAAATAAACACTAAAGTATAGATCTTACCTAAGCAATAAGCTAGATAAAAATGAAACCATAGGTGCAAGAGAGGGAATATAAGACTTAGCAGATTTCACAATCGATCCCGAAGTGTTTTGTACTAGAGAACTATTAAATAAGAGGAGGAAATTATCACAACCGTGCCTGATAAATTTTGTAACTGTAAAATATGTCTGGACAGGGGCACCTAGACTGGGTCAAGAGTGCCTAGGTGCCATAGTCAACTCCTTCGCACATGTTTCTACAAAAATGGTCAGAATTTTATTTTTATTATGTCACACCAATGTTACTAACCGTTGTTTTTGATCACCTGTGTGTCATACTATGTCTACAGGATTCACCTGCAACCTAACCCAAAAACACATCAAATCCTAAAAAGAAAATGATGCAAATGGGGAGTCTGACTTACCCTAACGGTCACCCGTCAGAGTGGACTTAAAACCAAGTGTTGCACTACATCTTAGACTCCATGTATTTTTGTGTGTGTGCAGAATTATTCCCTAGGAAGCTCTTGTGCAAGATACACTTGATAGCAAACAATAGCTAGATATAACAATGTAGATAGATGTGTGGATGAAACAAAAGAAACTTCCTCTCCTATGAAGTGTATGCAAAAAATACAGTCCCTTGTCCCTTGAATGAAGCTAGATGGATGTTTTGATGCTCTTGAAATGTCTTTGGATGCAACCTTAGGTGGTGATAGTAAGTTCTTAGAGATTGGTCCTTTATTATGGTCACATAGCTTTGTATTTATATGATTCCCTTGTTTGAATTTCATAATTGACAGCTAAAATGCAAACCCATAAGAAAACTAGATTCTTAAAAGTTAAAAGAGGCCCAAAAGGGGCGAGTAAGATACAAAGAGCTCGGGGCACCCAAAGGGGATGAGGGTGACTAGGAATTGGCATCCTGGCTGGGCATTGGTGTCTAGAGTCAAGAAAGATAAAACAATGAAGATCATACTGGACTATGGGGTGTGTAAGACCAAAAAGGAAACCAAAAAGATAGAAAAAAATCGAAAAATAGATGTCAATTACTAGTTTTCTTGCTTAGGAATCATATGAATAGTAATATGTGATTAAGACCTAGATATGTACCCAAGTTTGTGATTTAGTGTCTGTATTTTCCCCCACTTTATGTTGTTGAGTGAATAATCGATAACATAAAGTAGATAAAAGATGTGTACCTAATAACTATGTAGATCGATGGTGAAAGTGTTCTGAGGAGACAAGAAAAAGTGTGGAGTGATAAAATGAAGTGTGGAAGATAAAGAAGAGGAAGTGACCCTAGGAATGAAGTGTATGTGTTGTGTCATGTTATACCTATTGTCGTTGTCACTTGTGCTTGATGTGTTCTCTGATGTGACTATTGCTTCTCATATGGATGGACCTGCAAAAAGAAGAGCAAAAGAGTAGTCTAATATGTGTATATGAAAATTTTGATTCAATTACGTAAAAAGTGTGTAAAAATGCAAAAAATAGTAAAAGGAACATGTGCACTTGATCTGTGACAAGTGAAAAGGATAAAAGGTGTCCTAAACTATTGTAAGAGAGCGTGTTTTTTAGGCGATCTCACATAAAGAGTGATATTTTTGGGTGGTCTCATGCCACGGTAGAAGAAGTGTTGGGGAGAAAGGTCTAGTGTTATTCTCCATCCCTGACTACTCTCTGAAATTTACACACCATTACAGATGGTGTGATCCGGCTTTGTTCCAATTTGATCCAGTTCAATCCAAGTAGAAAAAGAAAAAAGGAGATAGAATGTTGTGGTTAGCACACCAATTGTACAGATATATTAATCAGATCTAAACATAAAACAATCAATATAGAAATAAACAAGAAGAAACAATACACAATATTTAACGTGGTTCACCCAGTGTGGGCTACGTCCACCAAGAAATAACTAACTTATTATCACAAAGGAAATACAATGAAGATTTCCAATCTTCCACACCTTCTTGGATGTCATGTACTTTTTCTTCTACAAATTTCTTTTTTCCCTCAAAAGGAAACTACTCTCTATTCTCAATTTAATTCACCTTTCTAAACCTTAGCTTTATGCTTATATATGCATCTACAATCTTAGGGAACTTTAGCTATGCAATTACAACCATTAGATTCACTTTACAACTAAAGATAGATCTAATTCCCGCAACTTAATTATAGTAATCATGCACAGGTAACTGATGTCGGTTAGCCTTAGCCAATGCCGGTTAGCCCTAACCAATGGTGGTTCCTCCTTTTTTGACTGATACTAGTCCATGGGTGACTGACGGTAGTTCGTCAACCGACGTCAGTTACTGTGTATTCCAGAAAGTCTGTAAAAGCATTCCAGTGAAGCGATTAAGCTCCACAACTCAAAAATATCCCACTTGGAGATAAATTGCTACACTATACCGTATAGCTCCATCCTCTGATCCTTTCTTTTGGCATTTTTCTCCCTCTTCAAGTCTCAAACTCTAAGACCAACAGAAGTGGAATGTAGCTCCAACTTCTCCTTTGCCAATGGCTTCGTTAGTATATCTGCATGGTTCTCCTTTGTATGAATTTTCTCCAACTTCAATTTCCCATCCTCCAATACCTGTCATATGAAGAGATATCTCAACTAAATATGTTTTTTTCTAAAATAAAATGTTGATTTCTTTACCAGATGAATTACACTTTGACTATCACTATACAATCTGCAATCTTTTTTCTCTTTTCTCAACTCTTCCATGAACCTACTCATCCATATCATCTCCTTGCTAGCTTATGTAGCTGCAACATACTCAACCTCTATAGTAGACAAGGCCACGACCTTCTGCAATCTAGAAATCTAGCTAACTATCATGCCACCTACTATGAAAACATATCCAGTGGTGCTCCTCTTTCCATCCAAATCACCAACCATGTCTGAATCCATATAGCCACGTAAAGAAGTATCTAACCCTCCATAGCATAACTGCATGTCAGATGTTCCTCTCAAATACCTGAGAATACATTGGACTCTTTTCCAATGCTCTTTACCTTGATTAGCAATAAATATGCTCACAACTCCCACTGCATGTGCAATGTCTAGTCTGGTACAAACCATAACATACATCAAGCTCCCAACTGCTGAAGCATACAAAACTCGTGCCATGTACTCAACCTCCTCGTGTGATATAGAACATTGATTTTTGCTCAATTTGAAGTGTCCAGCTATAGGTGTACTTACGGGTTTTGAATTTTTCAAATTAAACCTTTCCAATACCTTATTATATAATGTTCCTAAGAAAAATACGACTTCCTCTTCTTCTTGTCTCTGTGAATTTACATTTCAAGGATTCTATTTGCATCTCCCAAATCCTTCATTGCAAATGTGTGAGCTAGCTTTTCTTTAAGCTCACCAATGTCCTACATACTAGATCTTATAATAAGCATATCATCCACATACAGTAACAAAATAATATAGCTCTCATTTCCAAGCATCTTGAAATAAACACAATGGTCAAATTCTGATAAGAAATGTAATATAATATAAAAACACCGAATAATAAAATATAAAAAATTCAATTCATTCGAGATATCAATTACATTGATAGAGTTTACATTTATAGTAGTTTGATCTCCTACAAAGGTGGAGTCAACACCCATCTTCAATCCCTCATATCTCTCTCCATGAATCTCTCATTCTTATCCCTTAATATCTCTCAAACATCCCTATGATCACTCACACTATAAAATAGCTACGTGAATTGTTCTCACAACTCACTCAAATAATTAAACTATTACAACTATATTATTAATATGAGTTCTATAAACTCATTTTTAATAATATTACAATTTATTTAATAATTTTGCACAATATTTTGGTAACAGATGCACATCTCAAATAACCATGCTCATGCATGAAACTATCAAACCTCATATACCATTGCCTTGGAGCTTGTTTGAGCCCATATAGGCTCTTTTTCAATCTGCACACAAGTTTCTCCTTACCCTTGACTTCATACCCAAGTGACTGATTCATATAAATCTCTTCCTCTAAATCACCATGAAGAAATGTCATCTTGACATCAAGTTGCTCTAAATGCAAATCCTCTACTGCAACTAAACTCAATACAGTATGAATAGAAGTCATCTTAACGACATGAGAAAATATTTCACCAAAGTTAATACATGTGTTATGTGTAAATCCCTTTACTATGCACCTTTCCTTGTATCTCTTCTGTCCACCCTCTTCTTCCTTGATCCTATAAACCCACTTGTTCTGTAATGCTCTTTTAGCTGCTGGTAACTTAACCAAATTTTGTGTCTGGTTCTGCCCTAAGGAGTCCATCTCCTCATTCATGCCATGCTCCCACAGCTTGTGGGCTTTATCCCGCATTGCTTCTTCAAATATTTTTGGTTCACCACTATTAGTTAATAATAAATAAGACAGGGAAGGTGAAAATATTTCTAGAGGTCTACTTACCCTTTGTGACCTTCTCACTGAAATTTAGGGTGTCGAAAGCTCAATCTGCTCATCCTGTAGATTTGTATCTACTTCTGACAGTGATCGACATCAGTCACCTTCTACCGACATCAGTTCAGCTAACCGACGTTGGTCTATCTCTTCTGTAATCGATGTTGGTACAGGGGACCAATGTCACTCAAGGGTAAACCGATACCAGTTACTGTGTAAACTTGTAGGTGTTAATTTTGAATCTGAGAGTTCATTTTCATCCACAAACTTCTCCATTGGTTCACCTTTGGGTCCCAAAACTTGATCTATGTACATTCTCTTTTCATTCCAATCAATTTCTCAACTCCTAATTATCTTATAACCTTCTAAATCCCAAAACCAGAATCCAAAATCACCAGAGCCATAACCAATGAAAGTACATCTTTTGGATTTTGCATCCAATTTCTTTCTATTTTCCTTATCAATATGCATAAAAGCTTCTGAGCCAAATACTCTAAGAAAAGAAATATCTACCTCTTTTCCACTCCAAGCTTCTTCCAGTATTCCACCATTTAGTACACTTGAAGGTCTACAGTTAATTAAATAATATGTCATGTCTATAGCTTCCACCCAAAATTGTAAGGGTAATCTAGTATGTTCCATGATTGTTCTATTCATTCTCTCTACAACACCATTCTCTTGTGGTGTTCTAGGAACTGTCCTTTCTCTGTGTATTCCATTTATTGAACAATAATCATTGAAAGCCTTGTTACAGCACTCACCACCATTGTCAGATCTAAGGCACTTTACCTTTGAATTTGATTCATTTTCCACAAGGGCTTTCCATCTTTTAAAAGTTTCAAAAACATAAAATTTATGATTTATACAATAAAACCATACCTTTCTTGTGGCATCATCAATGAAAGTAACATAGTATCGAGATCCTCGGTGAGAAGCTACCTAGGTTGGTCCCCACACATCTGAGTGTACAAGCTCTAATTTATGTTTTTTCTTTTTTGCCCCAACTATGAGAAATCTCACTCTCTTTTTGTTTCCAAAAATACAATGTTCATAGAAATCAAGATCTACATGTTTCAAATCTAATAACTTACCCTTTGCCTTTAAGATCTGCATTCCCTTTTCACTCATATGGCCTAACCAATTATGCCACATGTTTGTATCTAAATGTGAAGAAGATAGAATAGAAAAGGAATCAGTAATATAGGTAGATAAATACAATGATCCAACCTTCTTGCCTCTTGCTACAAAAATATATCCCTTGGTAACTTTCCAAGATTCGGTTGTGAGTGTAACCATGCAACCAATTTCACACAATTGTCCTCCAGAAATTAGATTTCATTTAAGACTTGGAACATGCCTCAAATCTTTCAATATCTATGTATTTCCATTTTACATTTTAAGATGAACTTCACCTCTACCAGTAATATTGTATGGTTCATCATCTCCTAAATAAACATGCCCAAAATTACCCTGGACATAATTTCTGAAATAACCCTTATTAGGGGTTACATGGAAAGAAGCTCTTGAATCTAAAACCCATGAATCAATTTTACTATCCAAGTAGTGAATTAGGGCATCTTGCATTACCTCTTTTATAGCAACATTTTCCTCTTTACCTTTCTCCGATACATTCTCTTTATTTTCCTTAAACCAGAAATCCTTCTTTCATGACCTTTCTTTCCACAATCCCAGCAGATTATACCTCTACCTCTAGATTTAGATCTACCATTCTTAGACTTTGATTTCCCATTATTCTTGCTCTTGGATCTCTCCTTCTTCCTTCCCCTGCTTTCTACATTCAAAGCATTCCCAGATGATGATTATCCTATACTTTTCTTGCATATTTCTTCATTCAAGATTATACTAACCACATCATCAAACTTTAAAACATTAGTAGCAGACGATATATTACTAAAAACCATTACCAAGTTATCCCAACTATCTGGCAAAGAGTATAATAATAAAAGTGCTTTCATTTCATCCTCAAATGGAATATTAACTGATTTTAATTGATTTACAATAAACTGGAAATCATTCAAATGACTTGATGTAGATCCACCTTCTTGCATCTTTAAATTAAACAATTTTTTCATCAAATAAAATTTATTTGAAGCACTACATTTTTCATATAGATTTTCTAAAGATTTCATCAACTCTACCATAGATCCTACTTCGGTAATGTTCAAAGCCACAGATGCTGTCAGGCTCAATCTTATAGATCCCATAGCCTTTCTATCAAGAATTGTCCATTCATCATCAGTCATCTTTGCAGATCTTTCCATCTCATCCAACAGTAAGTATAAATATTTCTGATACAGATAATCATCCACCTGCATCTTCCATAATAGGTAGTCATGGCCATAAAATTTATCTACTCTAAATTTTCCTTCTTCTCCCATTGTTTTTCTCCCACTCAATTAGAAATACCTCTGCGAGTAAATTTGTCAACACACACAACCCTCAAACAAAGATGCTTTGATACCAGTTGTTGGGGTTAGCACACTGGTTGTACAGATATATTAATTAGATTTAAGCATAAAACAATCAATATGGAAATAAACAAGAAGAAAGAATACACAAGATTTAACATGGTTCACCCAGTGTGGGCTACGTCCACCAAGAAATAGCCAACTTATTATCATATAGGAAATACAATGAAGATTTGCAATCTTCCACACCTTCTTGGATGTCTTTTACTTTTTTTCTACAAATTTCTCTTTTCTCTCAAAAGGAACTACTCTCTATTCTCAATTGAATTCACCTTTTTAAACCCCAGTTTTATGCTTATATATGCATCTACAATCTTAGGGAACTTTAGCTATGTAATTACAACCATTAGATTCACTTTACAACTAAATATAGATTTAATTCCCGCAACTTGATTATAGTAGTCGTACACAAGAAACTGATGTCGGTTAGCCTTAACAGATGTCGGTTAGCCCTAACCGATGGCGGTTCCTCCTTTCTTGGCCGATATCATCCCATGGGTGACCAATGATGGTTTGTCAACCGATGCCAAAAATTGTGTATTCCAACAAGTTTGCAAAAGTATGCCAATGAAGCGATTAAACCCCACAACTCAACAATCCAAAAATTAGACACCATTGTAGATGGTGTGATCTAGCTTTGTTCCAGTTCAATCCAAGCAGAAAAAGAAAAAAGGAGATAAAATGCATTATGATTATTGAAGGATTGTGCATATACTGTGCAAATTGATCTATGCAATGCTGAAAAATGTGTTAATCTAATGAAAATTTTGTAACTTCCCCCTGATCATAAGCACCCAGGAAAGGTCAGGAGCACCCAGGTGCCCATATCTGTATCTGGGCGCTAGTGTCTATGATGTGCTGAGGACCCAAGTCAAATTTTGGTTTGTTTTATGACTGTATGAATACTTTGTTCCTTTGTTGTACAAGCTTGAACTATGACTGTGTACTGTTATATGGGGTGATTGATTCACCCAATGTATGTCCCCCTCATTTAGGGTGCATGCGACGTCGCTAGGAGGATGTGGCCCAAAGGAGAGGATTAGGCATTGATCTAAAATTGATGCCCTGCACGGGAAGGGAGTGTGTTTGGTAGAAACAAAGGCACATGCAAACAAAGTGACTAAAACATGTGTTAGTGCAAACAAGACAAATACACATGTAGAAGACAATGTGTAATCTAGCAAGCAAGAAGACAATGTAGACCAAGAAAAGTGGGTTTCAAACATGGGACATCACTCATAATGTTGTAAGACAATCAGGATAGGAATGGCCAAAAGCATACAAGCAATGAACAAGTAAGACATAGAGCAAAGCCCGCAAACAATGGAAAACAATGGCACATAATGGAAAACAATAACAAGTAAAGTATCAGACAACCATGGTAGCAAATAGTTCCTGCAAAGAAAATGTTGCACATGAAGCACCCATTAGAATGTTAGAAAGATAAAAAGTATGTCAAGACATGTATATATCGATAGAGTAGTGTGCTAGTAATAATAAGAATTAGTATAAAACATAACAATAACACTTGTAATGTGTACGAAAGTAGATGCCCCTAGGAGACTTGATGGGACTAGTAAGAGGTATAGTACCAAGCATCCATGTTGCGTGAAAAGATTTGTGTAAAGGTTACATTCACAACTAGAGAAATAGTGAACGTGCATGTGTAAATAAAAATATAATGACATACAAAGTATATGACTAGCATAGTAAGTAAAGTATACATGTGTGTATAAGTAAGTAATAACAATGTGCAACTAAAATATGTAGTATGCTTTCAGTGAGAATGGAATGGAATGTAAAGTGAATGTGATAGGAGTGGCGTGCCCCCCAAGTGGATGTGTACAAATGTAGATGAGATGAGATTCATTTATAAATTCCTCCTTGGTAGTCAAGAATGAACCATAGAACAAGAGTGTGTCATCGAGAAATGGTTTGAAATTGTGCACTATAAAAATATGATCATGAAGCATAAAGCATGATAAGTGTGAATGCGGTGAGGTTTATTTTAGATTTAGACCCTCAGTAATTGAGTATGAACCATGGAGCTAGAGTGCTTTATAGGGTATTATAATGTGTGATAATGTGAGGTCAGAGAGATGTGTCATGAATGTGTAGAGTGTGAAATGTGTTGTGTGTATGATGTGAGGTTCATGGATGTAGTATGCCCTCAACAGTCAAGTGTGAACCTTAGCACAAGAGTGTGTCATAGGGTAGTGATGATATAAGTTATGTGTATCAAGTTGTGTAATGATGCTCAAAAAGATGAAATATGAAGCATGAAACGTAATGATAGAAGTGGTGGACACCTGATAATGCTAAGGGGGGAAGTAAGCATGATGCCCCCAAGTGTGTCAATGATGGAGATCTATGTGGTTATACTAGAGATACCATGCCATTGTGGAAGAGTGTTTTTTGTTTCATGATAAGAGAGAGGGCCAATACAATGGTAGGAAAAAGCAACAGTAGGACCATGTTATAGTGGGGGAGTTTGATTAGTGTCTTGACCATCAATATAAGGAGTAGTTTCTTTGACAAAAATGATTAGTTAGAGCTTATGTGAGATTGATGACACTACAGAAGACTTGATAGGAGAAGAGGGTGGACTGATTTTGGGAGGAAGTTGTTGAGTTTGACTTGGTAGTATCATAGATGATTTGAGAGGAGGAGGTGTTAGACTAAGTTTAAGAGGCAGTTGCTTATGTGGAATGGGTTGAATAAGTGGCACTTGATTGGCCAAAGAAGGAACATTAGAAGTGATAGTATGATTCTCATTAGACATACATGAATCATATTTTGGAACCCATTAGGATGTAGCCATTAGAGATGAACATGTAACAACATGTTGTGCAATGAATGAAATAAAACCTTAACACTCAAGATGTTTTATTCTTCATTGTAAATCATAACAATCATTATCATTATGTCTATTGATTCAATGATAATTACAATATGGATGACCTTTATATTTTTCAAACCGATAAGGAGGATAGAAATGAGTAGATGGAAAGCTGGTCAATTGATGAGTGAGTTTTTGAGGAAGAATATCTTGTTTTTTAGCATTGAGATCAAACTTGAGAGGTGTGGGGAGTAGTAATATTTTAGGTTCACTAATATGAGCACATGTAGAGGACAAAGAATGAGGATAAGAAAAAGAACCAACATGGGCCTAAGAATCATCCTTAAGATGTTGTATTTCAAATTTAAGAGATGTGATCATGGATTCCATAGCCTGAAATTTATCTTGAAACAAAGAATGTAAAGTTTGGATTGACTTGCAAATAGATTGATTGGAATTAGAACTAAGAGAGTCATCAAAAAGATGATCTAAGATAACACTGACTTGAACAGGTGGTGTATCGTTAGGAAGATCATAGTGTTTAGGGATTTTAGAAGATAATATTTACAAGATGGGTGCATTTGAAGAAATTGATGCAAGGAGACTTGAGAAACCTTAAGAGCCATGAAAGAACAATAATAATGTGCAAAATAAGGATCCGAAGGACCGATCATAGGTGAGGTTCACTAAATGATTTAACAAATATTGAATTTATAAAACCCTAGATATTTTAGAGTCACATATGATAAATAAACACTAAAGTACATATATTACCTAAGTAATAAGCTAGATAAAAATGAAACCCTAGGTGCAAGAGAGGGAATAGAAGACTTAGCATATTTCGCAATTGATCTCGAAGTGTTCTGGACTGGAGAACTGATGAAAAGGAGGATTAAATTATCGCAACCATGCCTGATAAATTATGCAACTGTACTGGATGATCTTGGGACTGGGGCACCTGGACTGGGTCAGGGGTGCTTAGGTGCTAGAGACCTCTTGTAGGCACCTGTGACTGTGAAGAATGGTCGAAAACTAATTCTTCTTGTGTCGCAAGATGGTCGCTAACCTTCGTTGTTGATCACCTGTGTGTCACATTATGTCTACAGAATTCACCTATAACCTGAAAAACAAATGATCTCTTGTAAAACCCCAAAACACATCAAATCCTAAAAATAAAAAGATGCAAATGGCGAGTCAGATAGACCCCGGTAGTCACCCGACATAGTGAACTTACAACCGAGCGTTGCACTACATCTCAGACTCCATGTAGTTCTATGTGCATGTGTGTAGAATCGTGCCCTAGGAAGCTCTTGTGTAAGATGCACTTGATAGCGAGCAATAACTAGATGTAGCAATGTAGATAGATGTGTGGATGAAGCAAAAGAAGTTTCCCCTCCTATGAAGTGTATGCAGAAAATGTAGTCCCTTGTCCCTTGAATGAAGCTAGATGGATGTTTTGATGCTATTAGAATTCCTTTGGATGCAACCTTAGGTGGTGATAGTAGATGCTTAGAGATTGGTCCTTTATTATGGTCACATAGCTTTGTATTTATATGATTCCCTTGGTTGAATTTCATAATTGACAACTAAAATACCGACCCATAAGAAAACAAGATGCCCAAAAGATAAAAGAGGCCCAAAAGAGATGAGTAAGATACAAAGAGGTCAGAGGCACCCAGAGGGGACGAGGGTGCCTGGGCGCTAGTGTCTTGGCTGGGCCTTGGTGTCCAAAGTCAAGAAATATAAAGTAATGAAGATTAGAACTAGGTCGTGGGGTGTGTAAGACCAAAGAGGAAACAAGAAAGACAGAAAAGAGGCCAAAGATAGATGTCAATTACTAGTTTTCTCGCTTAGGAATCATATGAAAAGTGGTATGTGATTATGACCTAGAAATGTACCCAAGTGCGTGATTTAGTGTCTACATTAAGGACTTCTCTAGAATGACTAGTCCAATCACCATATTACAAAGGAAAAATAAGAAATTTTCTTGGAATGATAAGTGTGAGAAAGCCTTCAACTTAACTCCAATTTTAAAGGTTTCAAATCCAAATGGAAATTTCACAATAGTAACTGATGCTTCTGGTAAAGAATTGGGTGGAGTCCTTCTTCAAAATTAACATGTAGTGGCTTTTGAGATTATAAAACTAAAATTGCATGAATTGAACCATGCTCCCCATGACTTAAAGCTTATTGTTATCTTGCACACATTACAAGTTTGGAGGCCCTCCCTGTTGGGAAAACCTTTTGATCTAAAAATATACCACTTAGGGCTGAAATACATCTTTTCACAGCCAAATATGAATGCAAGACAACGCAAGTGGATGGAATTTCTATCACTATATGATTTTGATATAAATTATATTAATAGGAAGGAAAACCATGTAGCAAATGTCTTAAACCATAGGAAGCATATTTATGCTTTTGTTACTTTAAGAACCTAATTTAAAGATGAAGTTAGAGAACAACTTCAGTCTGATCCTTTCTATCAACAAGTCAAAACAACACTAATAAACAATCCTAGTGATAAGAGATATAATGGTTTCAAACTTAAACACGATGGAATTATGTGTTATTATAGCATAGCATATGTGCCTTTGGGAAATGAATTACGAACTAAAGTACTTAAGGAATTTCATGGTGCACCTTATTCAGGTCATCTGGGGGTAATAAAATTGTTGGCTAACATAAAATGATAATATTTTTAGAAGGGAATGAAAATGGATGTAACAAATTATGTAGTTCACTGCTTATAATGTCAAAGGCTTAAGGTGGAACATTTACATCCTATGGGACTGATGTATCTGCATAATGTACCTTAGTATAAATGACAAGTAATTAACATGGATTTCATCCAAAGACTACCCTTGTCCAAAAATAAACATGATGTAATTCTGTTTGAGGTGGATAAGCTCATAAAAGTGGCACATTTTTATACTTGGGAATCTAAAAGATGATTCATCGGTACAAGTAATAAGATTTGTTCAAGAAATATTTAGATTGCATGTAATATCGAAGCTGATCAAATCAGATAGAGATCCTAGGATGACTTCCAGATTAGGAACAAAACTGAATTTCATCTTAGATTATCACACAGAAACTGATGGACATACATAAAGGGTAAATCAAGTCCTAGAGGATATGTTGAACATGTATTGCATGGATCAATAATACAAGTGGGAATAATACCTTCCACTAGTTGAGTTTGCATACAATAATACACATCACTCCTCATTAAAAATGACTCCTTTTAAAGCCTTGTATGGCAGAAGGTGTAGAACACCTATCACTTGGGATAACATTGAATATAGGGATGTTGTAGGGCTTGGAATGTTAACAAAAATGGAAGGACAAATGAAACTCATCTGTGAGCGGTTAAAGGAAGTAACTGACAAACAAATGAGTTATGTTAATTTAAAAAGATTGGACAAGAAATTTAATGTTGGTGATAAGGTCTTTTTTAGGGTAAAACACTAAAAGAGTTCCATTACCTTTGGGAAGACTGCCAAGTTGTCACCTAGATTTTTGGGACCCTTTCAAATATTAGAGGTTATAGGTCATGTAGCATATAAATTTGCTTTACCTCCTGCATTGTCCAAAATACACAATTTATTCCATTATCCCTACTGAAAAAGTATGTTGTTGAATTAACTCATATACTAAATTGGGATTCATTGCAGGTGCAAGATCCTGGGATCATCACAGTTGAGCCTTTAAGGATTTTGGAAACACATAAGTTACAACTCAAAAATCATGAGATTTCATAATGCAAGGTCCAATGGGACCAATATTTTGAAGAAAGCGCAACTTGGGAAAATATTGATCATATACTGGCTACTTTTCCTTTTCTATTTGATCAATTTTAAAAAGAAAATAATACTCTTTTTTGTTGCTACTTGATTTTGGTTGATTGTATTAACAACCATCTAATTCATGACTAATTATTATGTTTTGGCTTACTATCTTTACCAAAGCTATTACAGCTTGAAGAAATTTTGGAAGTATAAATTTTCTGGAAAATTTGGGTTACAGACATGGTTTTATGAATATATTGCTTGTTGTATTGGTTAAGTGTTTCACTTTCTTGGATGAATGAAATATGTCATCAGGAGGATGACTCTTTTTTAGGGGAAAAATATGTAACATCTCACCCTTTCGAGTCCTAAAATTGATGACCATATAGACGGCCAATAGACCCTTAACTGGTTAAAATAAAGTGTCAAGGGATAATTTTTCATTGTTGAAAATAATATTTCAAGCTTTATTTAATTGACATTAAGTTAACAGCCGAGAGTCTTAGCTCACACTGGAATTTTCTGTCGCATATATGTTTTAAAATCCGATTTTGGAAATTATAAGGAAGACAATAATTATATTGTGTGTTTATTCTCTTTCTTTGACTCTTCATATTGGTTCATTTGTTAGGCCACTCAGTATTAGTTGTGGTATGTTACAAGTTTGTAACTTGTCTATACAAAGTATTGATTTATTAAAATATTGGGCATATGGGCATGAGTAAATAAATTAAGTTTTAATTAAATGTATGGAGGTTAAATACATTTCATTAACTTAGAATATAAATCCACTTGACAAAGAGTGGGTGGCATGTATTAATGTATTGTTGGGATTTCGTGGCATGTTAGCTATGTGGGATTGATAACTTAGGCAAATAACTTGGAAAATGTAATTTAAAGCATGTTTATTTAATGTTATGAGAATTTTTCTTGGTTATATGGCATGTGGAAATGACATTGAAGGGGTTTTAGGTTTTTAATGTTGCATTAATGGTTGGTCGGCTCCTCAGGAATGACTAGCTTCCCCAAGAAGCCAACCCTAAACTTTGTCACATTCTCTCCTTGGTTATTTGGTTTGTTTGGCATAATCTATTTTTTAAGGGTTTCAAAGGAAGTGGAATTTCTCTCCACTATGCATGTTTTTTGATCATGAATGTTAATTTGGAAATGGATATAAAGGAACTCTATTTCAAAAAGGAATGTTCTGATGAATGCATTGTTGTTTTCAATTTCTGGAGAAGATTGTAGGAGAAAGGAAGTTGAGTTGAGTAAAAATGTGGACATTGTAGGCATGTGCATCTTCATGATACTCTAAACCACGATGTTCATATTCTGATAATAGCGATTTGGGTGTTTTGTGTGTTTGGTTTTTATGGAAAAATATTTGTATTTGATGTTAACCATCTGCTAGGTTGCATGTCAAATTTGTGAATAAGTTTATGAGTTTTATGAGTTTAACTGTTACGATCTCTGGGATTGTGTATTCTTTTGAATGGAACAAGTTTTGAGTTCCTAGGTTGGAACTGCGTTTTTAATGACTGAAAACATGTGTTTTTTGGTAGTAGTTGGTAAAACCTATAATGGTTTTGCATGATGTAATTTTATCATGGTAGTGTGTGCACATTTTTTTGAGTTGAGCAACTATTATCACCTTGAGTTTACATAATCTTGCAATTAACATCCAACAAATTAAAGTAGGATACAAAAAGTTATTGTTTTTAAATTCCTTTTTATGAACATTTCTCACCAATATTTAGGTAAGCATAAATGCGAATGTACGAGGGTGTTTTGTTATTTGTCCTCTTTTTAGATCTAAACATTTTGAAGGATAATATGAAGGTTTTAGTCATACGCTCTTATAGTTATATAAATGTTGTACTTTGTACTAAGATTGGATATAAAATTTGATTTTTGTTAAATGTAGAAGTTGTTAAGAATTGTTGGAATATTTTTGTAACAGGAAAAAAGTATTGGCTTGTTGGATATTGATGTTTTTATGAAATGAATTCTTAGTTGATTGAATGGTATAAAGAGTATGATTATTCTGCATAAGTTTATTAATTGATGAATTTTAATGGTTGTTGCTCTAATTAATTAAGTGCACCAAAGGCCTGTAGATGTGTTATTATAACATTACATAATTTAATCCTTCACTTAAACTAGTATTATGATTAATTAAGTAATAACAATGGAAATTATGTTGTTGGATACGATGTTTAGCAAGGGAATAATGATATTGATCATTAATTAAATATTGAGTAAAGTATGTGGTCGTGAATGACTATAATATATACTTCAAAATATGAAGGTATGATAATAGTAAGTGTGATTAATAAACATCTAGTTGAAAATAAAAGGGGCCTCATTAACTAAAATTAATTAGGCATAATCATTATTCTTCATGAGATGATAAGTCAACCATCGCAAGAAAATGGTATTATCTCCTTTTTTAAATAGACCAGGAGATAATGAACAAAACCAACCTTTGACTCGAGAAACCTATAACGAAAATGAGATGAAATCACTAAAGGGAAATTAATAGTTATTTCATAACTCGAATAAGTTATCAATGCCCACTTGGAACATAACAAATGACTTATAGGAGTCTTACAAAATACCCCTCGGTTATAACTTAGATAAATAATGGAATAACTTAAGTTTTGCAGGACTTATCGCATGATGAAATTTGATTGTGGATAGACAACTTTGATTACAACGTAGATTATATATAATCTCACGTCATCACACAAACATCTAGGCATAGTGCTAACTAAGGGTGGTTATGGAAAAAGGAAAGAGAACGTAATGGTCGTAACCCATTACGTGGTATCCCCTCATTCCATAAAGACCCTGAGTGGGTTGTGGTTTTTTTCGTTTACGGAGATGGTCCTGTAAAGAACACACCTCCTCCTTCTTAACATGTTCACCTTATTAAACAAAAATATCCATATAACTGTGTCGAGATATTTGTTTGGTAGCGGAAGACTATGTCCCTAAGGCTTATGTGCGGTCTCGAGATAAGTTATTTATGCGTAGCTAGAAACTTTGGCCAGAGTGATGCAAGTAGTTGATTGCATTGTCTATTCACCGTATCCTTACTTTATATATGTCAGATACCATAGAAAAAAGTTAAGTAATTGACTTTAATGGTAGACATTTAAGGATGGAAACATAGTTCTCTCTTGACCTAATAAAAAGGTAAAACTGAACATACTAAAGATTGTATGATTCCTTGCATAGAGTGGATTGAAGGGAGATATGAATGCACCCTTCTCACCTACACAAGGTTTATACATGGAAGAGTTATCAAATGGATCAAACTTACCTTAATAACTAGTTGTTTTAAATAGTTAACTAGTTTGTATTGGTTTAATTCTATTGTGTACATCATTGATTGGATTATGGAAATCAAAAAACAAATTAATTTAGTTTTGGGAAAATTAAAATGAGGTGTTACAAACAACATTCAACTAGGATGAATCGATCATTGATTCAATTCAAAAACAACTCATCTAGGTTCAAAACACTAAAAAATTCTACATGACCTCTTACCTTGTTTATACTGCATCCAAATCTAGAAATTTCTCAAGTTTGACTAGAGTGGGCTAGTTGAGCTCAACCAAGTGTATGAATTTTATCTACAACTCACCCTAGAGGTCAACATTCAACATTTTCATTGGAGTAATGATGCTTTCTTTTACTATATCATTGTTATGTTAAATCAAGTACTAACATCACCTCGTTTCTCCATCAAAGCATCTACCAACATATCCCATTGGGTAGGATTGTTCATTCACTTTCCTACCTTCTCATATGTAATTACAGATGGATTCATAGGTGCCCCTTATATGTTTCCTAGGTTTTTTAGTGACAAAGTGGCATAGATTGAACTTGTGTGATAATTGGTGGAAGTGTATAAATACCTTTTTGTCAAGCACAAGGTATGGGTACATTTTTGAATCACTATAGGAATGAATTCATGTCCTTTTTTTGTCACAGGGAAAAACATGGATGCCAAAATCACCAAATTCAACATGTTTTCTTTCTCTGTAAGGTCATTCTTCAACATCCACGGTATAATGAATCATCCTCTGGGATCAATTCATGGTCATGTTACCTGCTATGAAGACTATTGGATTGATTGTGATAATGACAAGAGATCTGAAAGAGAGATTTGTTCCATATGAGTCTCAACCAAACCAAAGGTTTTGACGTGGTTGATTTCCTAGAGTATCTAACTAATTATGGGAATGTCGTGGATTTAACATGTGAGCATTAACAAACCAATTTGAAACCTTTTCCATGATTTGGTTGTTCAAACCCTTAGTCCACTTCTCTTGAGGAAAGGACCAAAGGGGTGATTTCAAGAACCCGTAAGTGGCTTTGTTCCTAATGAGTCAATGTATAATAATTGAAGCTAGTGGTTCCAAGTGGGTTGGTGGGAGAGGATTCTAAAGTAACTGAGGAGGAAATAGAGGGAGAAAAGGGCAAGGCTATAGAGGGACCCACTATGACATCAAAGATCAAGTTTGTACATAAAGGAACACAAAAAGAAGAGAAATGGACTTCTAAACCTCCAAAGGGGCCAATGAAGATAGTGATTTTAGACCCTCGATCCCTACCACTCATTCTAAACATATCACAACCCTTCCAAGCTAGTGATACCACCATTTTTGTTGTCCGTACAACCCAACTTAAATCTCCACCATCTTCCCCCAAGACATATTTTGTTGTTCCTTCATCACCTCAAGTACCTTCTCCTCCACCTTCTCATTTGTGGTCTTCTATTGTACTTTTTCCTCCATCCTCTACCCCATAATCATTTTTTTCATCCCCTCCTCATCCTTCACCAAAATCATATATTCTACCACCATCACTTATGCTCATTTCTCTTCCTTCTATTCCTCTTCTCTGACTTCCTTCACAAACCATGCCCATACCCATGACGTCCCCAATTATTGCATCCTCTATTGTGATTCACATATCAAATTCACCTTCAAGACCATATCAAAAACAATAATTGGCATTATCACAAGGAATCCCTACAATCCTTGAATAGTTAGGGAAATTAACTCAAAAAAAGATAAAAGAATTGGTACAACCATAGGTGATTGATTTTAGCAGTCTTGATCTTGAGCCAACTCCCTCGTGAGAAACCAAGAAGCCTAAGGTGGTTTAAAGGGCATTTACCAATGACAAGGGAGAGAGATTCACTAAAATTTTCATGTTTCTAATAAACAAAGACAAACAAGAGACCTTGATGTATGCCTATCAAATCTCCAATGTTATTTTAGGGAAGGTTACCGGGGAGGTTGTCAATGAATAAGTTCATACTTCAATTGGTATAATATTTTATAAGATGGAAAAGGATCAAGCTACCAAGAAGTGCCTAAGATAGGGAGTTGACCAAATCACAACTATGATTCAGAAGATGGCTAAACCTCTCTAATCTTCTAGCCCCATAGATCCCCAACTCCAAATAACAGAGTTAGTATTACTAAATGACGTTGAAGAGATAGGATACATGGGTTGGGTAGGAAAATAATGGTCTAGGAAGATGATCCAACAATATCTCTGAGTGATCACAAAAATAATAAAGATTCACAAAGAAATTGTTATTGAGGTATAGATATTGAATAATACCTTAGATAGGTATCTGACCAAGATTAATCATTCAATACCTACCCAAGCTTGAATATTTTTCAAGAGTTAAACTTAATACCCTCATTGGGGAAAACATTATCAGTGAGGACCAACAAGAAGATGAAAATAAACTTCCAGGAAATTTAAAGTCCAGGATTTGAATCCTCAAAGAATATGTAGAGAGGATAAATGAATCGAAGGATGAGGGGATTGAAGCCATACATGACCTAGAGGAAGTGATAGGAAAATGCCATGTACCTTCAATGATGATCAAGGAAATCCTCGAATTGCAAAGGTAATTCAAGGAATTGATGTTGAAGGAATATTCCTCTAGGAGATCCCTTGATTTTAATTCAATCAAGAGGTACATCTAATACCAAAAGTGCCTAGATAAGCTAACAAAAAAGACGAAGACATTCCGTAGGATCCCAAGGCATATGGATAGTAATGAAGTAGATTTCCATATACATGACTTGTATATGAGTGTCCCGGATAAATAAAGTATTAAGGAATTATTCAAGAAATTCGATGCTTATCATGAACACCTCTTGTTATCCAAAGAGAAAGTAGTCAACATGTAGGATGATCTATAGATGATCGTGCAAAAGTAGGAGCTAGATTTACAGTCAGTTGTAACTTAGGAGAATGTGAATTTTAGATATCATGTAATTTACTTTTGTAAAATTACACATTCTATCCATAGCTATAAATCCATTTTGTAAATTCATAATTTCAATATGTGAATTCATTTTGCAAAATCAAATTTTTGACTTAGTCAAGTGTCCTTGGACAAAATTACTTGTTCAAATCAAAAATCCTAAGATAATTAGTATTTTTTTTCTTTTAAGAATGTGTCACATTTGAAGAAACTATTATTAGTAAAGAATACTTCTTCCCCCACGCATGTAGTTAGGAATAGGAATATTTTTCTATATATGTAGAAGGTATATGTTATGTAAAGGATCTTTTTGGCTATATGAAAATTCTGGATATTGAAGGTGTTGAAGTTTTGCATTCCACATATTTTATCAAGAAAGATAATAAAGAGAGATATATCCAGACTTTATGTTGGATTTTCCTTCTTTCTTATGTTGTCATTAGTTCTTACGTGTAATTGATAATATATCCTTTAAATTCAGTGTTTCCTTTTAGTTGAAATATCACAGTTGATAAATTTTACTCATGTGATTAAAATAAGGATATGCATTTTCCTATTTGAAAGCACACACATATTTTTATTCCTTTCCACACCTCCATCCCATATATTCCCATACTTCCCATTCTTCCTACATTCCTTTCCTTTCAGAAAAACCAATCTTGGGATGAAATCCCATCCCCGGGGATAAATTAGTGATATCACGATACATTCATCATCAAAAACACAAAAAATGGAAGAAACAAAGAAAAAAGAGTAAGAGGGAGAGTTAAGAAATAAATAAATTGAGAAAAAGAGGAAGAGGACAAGTGCAAACAAGAAGAATCTTATAAGGAATCCCTGTAAAAGAAAGAGGAGGAATACATAATTATATAGGAAAGGGAAATAGAAAATAAGTGCAATTAAGAGACCTATGAAGTTGACACGAAATTTGAGGAAGAAAGAAAATAAATATAGAACGAATAAGAGTGCAAGAACAAAGAAAAGTAGGACTGGCTATAAAGGAAATCAACTTTGCAAGTCGAGGAACATAAGATGGAAGAAGAAAATAAGAAGGAATAAGAAGAGACGAAAAGGGAGGAAGAAAGATAAAATAAATAACGGGAAAAGAAGAGAGAGTAGGAACACAAGACAAAAGAATATGAAAAGAAATTTGAAGAGGATAAGGGGATCAAAGAGGCCCATGAACATACAAATGAGGAGGCTCACAATGTGTAGAAGCAAAAATTTCCACAAACTGAGGTAGAGTATAAACATAAGGAATATAAAACAACCAAATTTTAACCTATTTTGGCAACAAAAAACACCCCTTAGGTACAAACTTTATTTACATAGACAAAAAAAAGTTGAAAGATTATACAATGGAGGTAGGAAGATCTAACGCAAAACCGGTAACAATGCAATTGGTAGAAGAGGAAAAAGAAAGGGATACTTTAAAAAATTGGTGGGGAACACAAATAATAGTGAAAAATCAAAAGCACAAGCTTATCCTCTCCTCCTCACATGCATGCATGATAATACCATAAATTTCACCAAAATTTGCACAGGCAACCGCCACATAAGTCATTGCTAGTACTATTGATGTGGAATTTGATAAGTTTCCATTATAAACATTGATAAAGGGAGCACACACTCTTCAAGAAAATATAGGTGTAGATATTATGTAATTAGCACGACAGAAAGCTACATTAGAACAACCATTGTGTAATGTAAAGCAACTGATAGAGGACAATTATCCTAAGTTTTTCGTTGAAGTAATAGGTGAGTAAAACCTCCTTGAAGTACCCTTTAGTGTGTAGATATTTGACAATACTAAATTTGGCATTGATATTATCATAACTTGGCTTTGTCTACTCTTAACCTAGTTCATAACACTTAAATATTGGATAGAGGTTGCTCTCAATGTCTACTCTTGATTTGATGAAGATTAAGAAAATTTTATGCAAGTCTTGATAAGTATTTTCTAGACGAGCTCTTGAGAATTCCAAGTAAGGATAAATGAGTGTGTCTAATTTGATTTATACATTTCCATGGGATCTAATTGTGAGAATGTGGGACAAGATTGGGAACTTATAAAATACAAATGCACAAAGAGAGTAAAGTTGTGAGAGAGAGGAACCAAGCATGATCCAAAAAGAGATTTGCATTCATAATGGATTAGAAAATAACTTTACAAGAGGTGTATAAATATGAAGTGTGATCCTCACTTAAAAAGGTAGAGAATTATAAATCCCATATTTCCCACTGACACCTATGTAAGGCAAATACATGTGTAGGAAAAACCATGTAATGGAATTAAAAATCTACACTAACACCCCCCTTATGTGTAGCTTAGGTGAGTAGAATAAATGGATCCTAATAACAAGGCTTGATGAGGTAACCAAGTACAAATTAATTCCCTCACAAAGTGTAGAAACCTATAGGAAAAAATCCTCCCAAAAAGAGAGGAAAGAGAAGTGCATAGAAAATATTCCTCAGTAGATAAGCCCCCTAGAATAACATAGAGGATCCCCCCAAAAATAGAGAGAGTAAGAAGAGAAGAAGAGAGTACTAGCCAATCCCCAGAAGATGAAGCCTCATGAACTCCCAATAGATCCTACAAATGAAGAAGCATGTTGTTAGTAAATCGGTGGAGACTACATTCCAATAAGGAGTGCATATGTTGTACTAAAATAATGTGGATTGAAGGAAAATGAAAATAATATATCTAGGTGTTACTCAACAACACCAATGCTCGATTGTGACAAGTGTTGATGAATCAAATCAAGTACCAAATAAGAATTAGAGTGGCTCCTAATATCGATATGAAAATTGAGCCAAGGACAAGGTACTCCTACATAAAGTGTCAACACGAATGATGAAAAAGGTGAATCATAGGATTCAAGGAGTACATGTCATGTCACCATGTAAGCATGCAGTGTCAGAGAAAATACATTAAAATATTAGAAATAACTACCAGAGTTAACATCAAAGAGAGGACAAATATCCACAATAGTGTCAACATGATCTAAAAGGTGAGAGTCCACAAGTAGATATGAAATTTATAGTAAGTAGACCTCTCAATGAAGTCGATCTTGTAGATGTGTAGAACCCTATTATAGAGAATCATTAGAAGCCCTCAAGAAAGTAACCGTGAACTGTAATGAAATAACAAGGGATGTAGGAATTTCTTGAAAGAGGAGAGCAATGTCCTCAATTGTGTCAATTGAATCTAAAATGTGGGACTCTAAAAACAAAAAGTAATGTTTGGTAGGTATGATTCCCAATGATGTGAATCCATAAAACATATATGATCCTACTGCAAAGAACCACTAGAATCCCTCGAAGAAGTAACTCTGAACTCTAAAAGAGCAATAGGTATAGGGTGAATGACATGGTCTTGCTGAAAAGAATCACTGAAAGATCTCGAATAAATGAATTTGAACTCTAAAGTAGCAATATGTACAAGATTAATGTCATAATTGTGATGAAAATAAGCACTAGAAGCTCTCGAATAAGTGAATCTATAATTTGAAGTAGCAAAAACATTATCCTTAGTTGTAGATGGGGTGTCATAAGTAAGAGGCTCGATAGAAATCTCAATATGATCCAAACATGAATGATTTTATGAGGAAATATCACTTTTAGATGGAGAATCATGGTCTCCATACAATTTCAAAATGAATGTCCAAGCAGTGAAAGGGCACTCAGTGTACGCAAGTTGATGTTGAATACTCTCAAACAGTGAGACATATTAGTCCACATACCATGTAATTTTTGTTCGACCACTTCATCTTTTGCATATATTCATTAGGCTCAGGAATGAATCTAAGAAGATGGGGAATTAAATCATGCAATATGCAGTGATCATGTATCCCTTATTTCTAAGATAAATAGTTATATGAATTTATCTAGACAATAGAATGATGAATGTTAATACTAAAACTCATGATGAAACCAACCAAGATGGATCTTTATCTTAGTTTGATATTACATTATCCCAAGATGTAACACTTTATAATCTAGTGCATGAACAATTTAAAAGTCCTAAAAGCTTCTGATATAGGACAAAAATGAAATGAGTGTACCACCATTACAAAGAGCTTGAAAAAATACACACTTAAAAAATGGAACCTCAAACAAAGTTTCCAATAAAAAGATACTCTTTTTATAAGTTTTTTACTCTTACAAATTTTAGTACTTCCTCCTACGCCTTAGAAAAAATTGCATCCCTTGACCTCTTATAAATTTCAACATTTGTTTGAGCACTTGATTTTTTTTAACTCGCATGAGTTAAGCCCCATTAGCTTAGCAGTGATGAGTGGCTAAAATCCATGTGAACATGGATTGAGACTAGGAAAAGTGAGGGACAACACTCACTAATGGTTACGATACCCAATAAAAGGTACAATACCCAACAATAAGTTTATAACAGATGTACAACCAATAACCACAACCAAACAATTGAACAACAAGAGGTCAGGTATGACTATTAAGACAAACACAACAACCAACAACCACACTTGGGCATATATAATGACCAGCCTCAATAATGAATGTGATGACTAGATCTTTCAAACTAAAAAACCCACTAATTTTTTTAAAAAAACCATAAAATTTGAACTTTGATGCGGTACAAAATTCCACCAAATAGTGCATAGATGACTATTAAAAAACTTGAAAAAGACTAGACCTAACCTACTTCAAAGCATACTCAATTTTATTGTCGATCCTAGGGTTTTAGCACAATTTGGACTCAATGGCACAGTTTGTTTCTCCAAAGAATGTATAAATGAAGAGTATCTTGTAAAACCACCTATTTCCTTTTCTCTTTTATGATTCTCTAGATCATCCAAAGATGCAAGAGAAGATCATACTAAGAGATCAAAGGATATGCAATAACGATCTTGAAAAACTCAATATTTCAACAAAACAAACACAACAAAATAATGACATTCAACTACCAAAACAAGCTTTATTACCATGTAAGAATGTGTGCCAAGATTGAACATCGATAAAATACAAACACACAAAGAGAATAAAATTGCGAGAAAGAGGAACCGAACATGGGTCAAAAGACAACCTATATTTAGAATGCATTAGAAAGTAGCTTTACAAGAGGTGTATAAATAGGAAGTGGGGAAGTGCAACCACCACCTTAAAAGGTGAAGTGTAACTTCAGTCTATCCCACCAACACCTAAGCACGCTAGATACATGTGTAGGAAAAGTCATGCAATGGAATAAAAATCCTACACTAACAATGATTTCATACTAAGGTTGATTAGGGATCGGAAATAAGATAAACATAAGAGAATCTGACTATTAGGCCATTATGGACAAAACTGTCGAATAGGGACATAACAATCTCATGGTTGTATACAAATTTGAGAGTATGACATGATGTATACAAAAAACAAGGTCAACCATGTATGTGCCTGAACAACATAGTAGGAGAATGAGAAGTATTTGTAAGCCTTACAAGAGATGGAATAATGCATTTATGTTTTGTTTGTGTTGTTAGGAAATAAGGGATAAAATATGCGGAATAATCTCTCACATAATTGCAATAGTAGAAACTAATATGCAGAAATTATTACAGATCTCAAATAAAACTGCAAAATAAAATAACACAACACAAAGAGACAGTATTTAACGTGGTTCACCAATTTGGGCTACGTCCACAAAGAATCACTTGCTCAGATTTTATTACAAGCCACCACTCTCTCAATACAATACCCAAATCCATTTGGAGCTATGCTCAACAAACTCTACAGAATTCACAGCCGAATTCAAAACACATCTGCAATGTTTACGTTATATATCTCTCATATGTATAAAAACAATATAAATAGACAGCTACTTAAGTAGTTTTACAAAAATGTGGGTATCAAAACCATGGGAAAAAAACCATCCCATAAACCTATGGGTCAAAATCCCACCCATATGAGAAAATCACGTTTGTCGATATATCAGGCACGTTTTAAGGCCCAAAAAAAATTGGGGGTTGCGCCCCGAACCCCCGCTATTGGGGGATCCTACCCCCGGACCCCCACTCAGGGCCCGGCCCAGCCCCGAACCTCGGTGAGGATACATGAAAAGTGTACAGTACTCTTAGTGTACAGTCTTCAACACTTTCACACATGAAAACACGCTCCACGACCTAACAATCTCCCACTTGGAGACTAGTTTTCCTCTGAGCAAGCTTCTCAACCCTTCACTAGTTTCTGTGAAGACCAACCAAAGTTGAACACAACTTCAATTTTTCCCTTGTGACCACCTTGGTCATCATGTCTACAGGATTCAGAATGGTATGGATCTTCTCTAGCTTCAACTTCTCTTCCTCCAAAGTTGTCCTGATGAAATGGTACCTTAACTATATATGCTTCATCCTAGAGTGGAAAGTAGAGTTCTTAGCTAGGTGTATAGCACTCTGACTATCACTATGTAGCTTTCCTTCCTCCTACTTATGCCCCAACTCCTCAAGTAATTGTTGTAACCAAATCATTTCTTTGCTTGCCTCTGTGGCAGCAACATACTCAGCCTCTGTGGTTGACAAAACCACCAGCTTCTGTAGTCGTGAAATCCAGCTCACTGTTGTTCCCACCTACGGTGTAAACATAACCTGTCGTGCTCCTCCTATTGTCTACATCTCCATCCATATCTGAATCTACATAACCACACAAAGTGGTGTCTGATCCACTGTAGCACAAAACTATCCCCATGGTCCCTCTCAAATATAGAAGGATCCACTTTACTTCCTGCTAGTGATCTCTACCTGGATCACTCATAAATCTACTCACCGCTCCCACTACATGGGCAATATCAGGCCTAGTGCACACCATGGCATACATCAAACTGCCAACCGCTGATGAGTAAGGTACCTTGGACATCTGGTTTCTCTCCTGCTCTGTCTTAGGACACTGTTCCTTTGATAACTTGAAATGGCCTGCCGAAGGAGTCCCAACCGGTTTAGCATCCTGCATATTAAACCTCTCCAATACTTTCTTAATGTACTCTTCCTTAGATAAAGTCAGCTTTTGTTCCTTCCTATCCCGAGATATCCTCATACCAGGGATTTGTTTGGCTGCCCCCAAATCCTTCATAACAAATGATTCACTTAGCTGTTTCTTGAGTATTTTTATTTCCTGCATGTTTTTACCTGCAACCAACATTTCATCCACATACAGAAACATGTATAATATAACTGCCATCCTCAAATTTCTTTGTATACACGCAATGGTCAGAATGACATCTAATATAACCTTGTCTCCATCATGAAGCTATCAAATTTCTTATACCATTGACGTGGAGCTTGTTTCAAGCCATACAAGCTCTTCTTCAGTTTGCACACCATCTCCTCTTTACCTTTGACCTCATAGCCCTCTGGTTACTACATATATAGTTCCTCCTCCAAATCACCATGGAGAAATGTAGTCTTTACATCAAGTTGTTCTAAGTGCAAGTCTTATTCTGCAACTATTCCTAGAACAGTTCTAATAGAAGTCATTTTTACTACAGGAGAAAAAATATCATCAAAATCTATACCTTTTTTCTGTGCAAACCCCTTGACCACCAACCGAGCCTTGTATCTTTTCTTGCCTCCTTCTTCCTCTTTGACTCTAAACACCCACTTGTTCTGTAATGCTCTTTTTCCTTCGGGTAGCTTCACCAAATCCCATGTCTGGTTCTCCATGAGAGCCTGATGCTCCTCATCCATGGCTTGCTCCCACTTCTTCTTGGCATCTACCTGCATTGCTTCATCAAAGCTCTCTGGCTCTCCACTATCAGTGAGTAATAAATAATAAAGAGAAGGAGAAAAATGTTTCAGGTTCTCTTCTTACCCTAGAAGACCTCCTCAATATAGGAGTTTGGGGTTCTTGTTGAGGAGGTTCCTGAACTGATTCATGTGTCACTTTTCCATCTGGAAGATCCTCTACCGCTGCATATTCTTTCTTGGATTCTTCCCTGTTTTCCTGCAACTACTGCTTATACATGACTTTCTCATTAAAGACCACATCCCTAGATCGAATGATTTTCTTGTCCTTAATACTCCAACATTTATATCCAAAGTCATCACCACCATAACCAATGAAAGTACATTTTTCTGACTTAGTCTCTAGCTTGGTCCTATCATCCTTGTCTATATGAACAAACACCTCACATCCAAAGACTCTAAGAAATGAATAATCAACTTTCTTACCATACCAAGCCTCCTCAGGTATGCCTCCATCCAAGGCACTTGAGGGTCCTCTGTTTATCAAGTACACAGTTGTGCTCACCGCTTCTACCCAAAAATAAAGAGGCAGTCCTGCATGTATCCTCATGCTCCTAGCACGTTCCATTATTGTTCTGTTCATCCTTTCTGATACCCCATTCTATTGCGGAGTTCCTGGAACCATCTTTTGCCTGTGGATTCCATTCTTAGAACAGTAATCATCAAATTCATTGTTGCAATACTCCCCTCCATTATCTGACCTGAGACATTTTAGCTTAAGACCTGTTTCATTCTCTACCAAGGCTTTCCATTTAACAAAAGTGTCAAATACATCAAATTTGTTTCTAATACAATAAACCCAAACTTTCCTTATTGCATCATCAATAAAAGTAACATAATAACTTGAACCCCCAAGAGATGATACCTGAGCCGGCCCCCACACATTAGAATGCACCAGCTCTAACTTACTCTCTTTCTTTGTAGGTCCAACCTTGAGAAACCTTACTCACTTTTGTTTCCCATATATGCAGTCCTCACAGAACTCCAAAATTGTTTCTGTATATCCAGGAAAATCCTTCTTTATGATCTCCATGCCCTTATGGCTCATATGACCGAGCCTATAGTGCCACAATGTTGTATCTACTTCTGAAGCCACAAGATTACAAACATTAGTGCTATAAGTGGTTAAATACAAGGTTCCAACCTTCTTACCTCTTGCCACCACAAGAGCACCCTTGGTAACCTTCCAAGAGTCCGCTGTAAATATCACAGTACAACCATCACTTCCCAACTGCCCTGCCGATATCAAATTTTGTCTTAATGTAGGCACATGTCTGACATCCTTCAATAGCCAAGTATTCCCATTCTGCATCTTAACCTGAACATAACCTTTTCCAACTATGCTATAAGGCTCATCATCACCAAGAAAAACATGCCCAAAATCTCCTTGAACATAATCAACAAAATAATGCCTATGTGGAGAAGCATGGAAAGAAGCCCCTGAATCTAAAACCCAAGATTCAGTAATATTGTGCAAAGAAAGAATCAAAGCATCCTGACATACATTACCCGTTGCCACATTTGCCTCCTTGTTTTCTTCCTATTGTTTCTTCTTGTCCCGAAGCTCCCAACAGTCCTTCTTTGCATGCCCAGACTTTCCACAGTGCCAGCATACTATCTTGCTTTTGGATTTTGACCTTGCCTAATCCTTTGATTTTCCACGGTTTCCTCTATTCTTCCATCTCCGTCTAGTTTCCACAGTCAAAGCATTCCCTGAAGTAGAAGATTCACCAGAGCTTTTTCTTCACATTTCCTCGCTTAGAATCACCCCTACAACATCCTCAAACTTCAACTTTGAGTTAGCTGGAACCGAGTTGCTTACCACCATTACCAGGCTATTCTAACTCTCAGGTAAAGAGCACAGAACTAATAAAGCCCTAACTTCTTCATCAAATTCTATTGTAACCGAAGCTAGCATATTTACAACTGTATTAAAATCATTTAGATGATCTGCTACTGAACCATTCTCAGAACATCTTCATATTAAACAACTTTTTCATTAAAAATATCTTATTAGAGGCAGAGGGTTTTTCATACAACTTCCCTAATGCATCCATCAGTTCTTTTGTAGTCTTTTCCTTTGAAACATTAAATAATACCGAAGATGCAAGACACAACCAGATTGTCCCAAGTGCCTTCCTATCCAGCAAATCCCATTCCACATCTGTCATGCTCGAGGGTTTGTTCACCTTCTCAGACAACGGAGTATAAAGATCCTTCTGATAAAGGTAATCTTCCATCTGCATCTTCCAAAGACTGAAATTCTGCCCGTTGAATTTATCAACCCTAGATCTTCCATCATCTGCCATAGCTCCCACTCAAGATAAAACTTTCCCTATGATTCAACACTTCAGCAAACCAAACCAGGCTCTGATACCAATTGTTAGGAAATAAGGGATAAAATATGTGGAATAATCCTCACAAAATCGCAACAGTAGAAACTAATATGCAGAAAATATTACAGATCTCAAATAAAAGTGCAGAATAAAATAACACAACACAAAGAGACAATATTTAACGTGGTTCACCCAATTTGGGCTACGTCCACCAAGAATCACTTGCTCAGATTTTATTACAAGCCACCACTCTCTCAATACAATACCCAGATCCATTTGGAGCTATGCTCAACAAACTCTACAGAATTCACAACCGAATTCAAAACACATCTGTAATGTTTACATTATATCTCTATCATATGCATAAAACCATATAAATAGACAACTGCTTAAGCAGTTTTACAAAACCATGGGTATCAAAACCATGGGCAAAAAATTGTCCCATAAACCTATGGGTCAAAATCCCGCCCATATGAGAAAAGTGTACAGTACTTCTAGATATATCGGGCAACATTTTCAGACACATGAAAACAGGCTCCGCCTCTAACCCCTGCTACCGAGGGCTGCCGGCATGGCCCTGAACCCCAGCGAGGATACATGAAAAGTGTACAGTACTCTTAGTGTATAGTCTTTAACACTTTCACACATGAAAACGGGCTCCACGACCTAACATGTGTGTGTAAGTCACGATTAAAGGATATAAGACAAATCGATACTTTCAAGTACCCACTTATCAAATTTGGGTGTCTACATGCCCATAAATACAATTGTCAAGAACCACTATAGAGTTCGTAAAGGGTATATGATTATTACTCTTTAATTTATGCCAAAGCTCTTCACTAACAATTACACCTAAAATTGGAATGGACACGTCAATAAGAATAAAGGTAAAATGGAGAAATACTCATTGAAAAAACTATATTGCTATGTGATGTATTTTTGGTCATAAATCATTTATAGGACATCCATTTTGTGTATAAAATAAGTATGTTTACTCACTTTTTTTAGTACAAGTGCTTATATATTTACAATCTTAAAATTAAACCTCGAATATTAATATAAATATCAAAATCTTTTAATGCACGAAAACAAATGGAAATAAAAACATACTCCTTAACCAATACTTTGGTGGGGATGCCAATTACATTATAACCTCAACCTATTGAGAATAAGATGATAATGCATTGATTTATGTGTTGATGCATACTTGGTGTGCACCAAAATGTTTCTTACTAGATAATTTTTTATTTATCTATGAAATAGTCATCCATTCATCTCTTATTCTAATACACCACCGCACATTATATTTATTGACTTAAAGAAAATGGGCTAATATTAATGATCTAGCTCGTTTCCAATAAGGATTATCTCCTTCTCGCATGCCACACATACTACCACTTCAAGATAGATCTATTTTTATTCTTCATACACCTCTAAAACTATACATTGATGTTATTACATTGGAGGAATTTATATGGTGGGGGAGAAGCTCTTGCAACAATAGACATTGTCTTTTATTACATGTTTGAGTTGCATAACTTATTTGTGTCGATGTTAGAGATGTCAATAGATTTTTATTCCTTATTTATATTGATAACAATGCATGTTTCTTTTTTGATTAAGAAAATATAGAATTTATAGATGCCTAAATCTAATTGTAATAGCAATAAATGAATATAAATTAATGAAGCATACAAAATAGACCCAAGAAAATAAGTAATTAAGATTTAAAACCCTAAGTGCAAATGAGGAGATAAAATGACTTAGCTATTTTGCTATGATCCTGAAGGTGTACAAAACTGAAGAACTAGAAAATATGAAGTATAGACTGTCGCAATAAAACCCAAAAAAATGTAGAGATACCGGAATATGTTGGACTAGGGCACCTGGGATGGGTCAGGGGCACCTGCATGCACTGTAGACCAGTTATGGGTGCTTGTGACTGCAAAAAACCTCATAAACCATATTTGAATTATCACAAGGTGTTTTTGTCCTTCGCTTCTTGTCACTAGTATGTCACATAATGATCATTGATGTCATTGATAACCTGTAATAAAGAATTGACCTGCAAAACCCTCAAAAGTGCATCAAATCCCAAAAATAAAATAATGCAAATGAGGGGTCAGATTGTCCTTAGTTATCAAACAAGTGATCTTACGACTGAGCATTGCACTACATTTCAGACCCAATGTAGTTATATGTGTGTGTGTGAAGAGATTGTGCCCTAGGTGGCTCTTGTGTGCATGTCGCACTTGATAGCGAGTAATAGCTAGATGTAGAAAATGTAGATAGATGTGTGCAAGAAAGAAATGAACTTCCCCTCCTATGAAGTGTATGCAGAATAATGAATTCCCTTGCCCTTGTGTGGATGTTAGATGGATGCTTGAATGCTCTTGATAATGCCTTTGGATGCAACCTTAGGTGGTGATAGCTAATGCTTAGTGCTTGGTCCTTTATTATGGTCACATAACTTTATATTTATATGATTCCCTTGCTTGAATTTCATAATTAACCCCGAAAAGGCCAACTACCAAAAAGATAAGATGCCCAAATGGCTAGAAAGGACCCAAAAGATGTGAGCAAAGTACAAAGAGGTCAGGGGCACCCAGAGGGGATGGGGGCACCTAGCGCTGGCATCTTGGTTGGGCATTGGTGTCTAAGTGAGAAATGTTGAAGTGTGAAAAGACAAACTAGGCTAGAAGAAGTATAAGATCAACAAGAGCAACAGAAAGCAAGAAAATATGGCCAAAGACATGGGTTAATTAGTACTTTTCTTACTTAGGAATCATATGAATAGTAGTATGTGATCAGGACTAAATAGATACCCAAAGTGTGTGATTTAGTGTCTACATTTGCCCCCACTTTGTGTTGTTGAGTGAATTCTTGATAACATAAAGTAGATAAGAGATGTGTACCTGATAACCATGTAGATCGATGGTGAAAAGTGTGCCAAGAGACAAGGAAAAGCGTGGAGTGATAAAAATGTGAAGTGTGGAAACTAGAGAAGAGGAAGTGAAAAATAAGTGATGATGATGATGACCCTAGGGCAAGAGCATATGTGTAGATGTCATGTTGTACATGTTTTTGATGTCATTGTTGATGTGATTGTGATGTTGTGTGATGATGTGATGATGTGACTACCGCTTCCCATAAGGGCAGACCTACAAAAGAGAAGAACGAACAAGTAGTCAAATATGTGTATATATGATCAAAACGTGTAAAAATGTGTAAAAGTATGTAAGAAAATGAAAAAGGAACATGTGCACCTGATCCGTGATGAGTAAAGAGTGTAGAAAGGATCCTGAAGATGATGTAGAAGAATGATTTTTTGGGTGATCTCACGCCAGTTGCACTGATGTGCGAGTTTTTGGGTGATCTCACACCAAGAATGGAAGAAGTGTAGGGAGAAAAGTCTGGTGTCATCCTCCAACCTTTAATTACTTCCCATAATGTAGAACACCACTACAGATGGTGTGTAAAAATTTGATCTGTTTCAAACAATTTTGATCCAACGTGAAAGTAGAAAATGTTGTGTAGTGCATGCATGTCGAGTGCTAAGGATTGTGTACCTTGTAAAATCCATTGTGTGAAGTGTTGAGAAATGTGTTGAACTAAAAAATGTTGTGTAACTGTCCCCTGGTCATAGGCATCTAGGAAGGGTCAGGGGCACCCAGGCACTACTGTCTGGGTCTGGGAATTAGTGATTGTGTTGTGTTGAGGACCCAAGTCAGGATTTGGGTCATTGTTGAGACTGAAGACTATGTTGACTGTGTATTGAAATATAACTATAAGACATTGTATGGGGTGACTGATTCACCCAATGATTCCCCCCTCATTTGGGGTGCATGCGACATCACTGAGGAGTATGTGGCCCAAAGGAGGACCGACCACTGTGCTGAAAGTGATGCCCTACAGGGGGAGGGAGTGTGCTTGGTAGAAACCAAGGCACATAAAACAATGGCTAGGAAACAAGTGTTAGTATAAGAAAAGAAAAACACTCATGTAAAAGACAAAATGTAAGCTAGCAGATAAGAATACAATGTGTAAACTAACACGTAAGAAGACAAAGTAGACTGTGAAAAGTGGGTTTCAAACATGGGACATCACTCATGATGTTGCAAGACAATCAAGGCTGAAGTGGCAAGCATAAAAGTAGTGAACAAGCAAGACATAGGGAAAATCCACAAACAATGGCATATAATGACAAGCAAGAGAAACAATAACAAGCAATGTAACAGACAACCATGGAAGAAAATAGACCTACAAGACAAATGTTGCACATGAAGCACCCATTAGCATGTTAGAAAGATAGAAAGTATGTCAAAGCATGTATAATCTGATATAGTAATGTGCTATGAAAAATGAAACAATAACACTTGTAGTGTGTATGAAAGTGGATGCCCCCAGGAGCCATTGTGGGACTGGTATGAGGTACTGTGCCAAGCATCCATGTTGCATGTAAAGATCTGTGTAAAGCCTGTGATCACAACTAGAAGGCAAGTGAATGCACATGTGTGTATGATAAAATAATGACATACAAAATAT
This sequence comes from Taxus chinensis, assembly GCA_019776745.2. Taxonomy (NCBI): domain Eukaryota; kingdom Viridiplantae; phylum Streptophyta; class Pinopsida; order Cupressales; family Taxaceae; genus Taxus; species Taxus chinensis. The sequence continues at coordinate 244,471,677 of CM034150.1, read as the reverse complement.
TTGACTAACATGTGTAATAGAGTGCACGTGTAATGAGTAAATGTAAACAAGACTAAATGCAACCAAGATATGTAGTATGTTGTGGATGAGATGGAATAGAATGCAGTGTGAGTGTGATAGGATCCACGTGCCCCCCGAGTGAGTGTGAATGAGTATGCATGTGATGAGGTTCATTTATACATGCCCCCTCAGCAGTCAAGAATGAACCATAGAACAAGAGTGCATCATCAGGAAATGGTTTGAATGTGCACTAGAAAGATGTGATCATGAAAGCGTAGAGCATAGAGAGTGAGTGAGTGAGTGAGTGAGTGTGGCAAGGTTCATTTTAGATGTAAACCCTCAATAGTCGAGTATGAGCCGTGGAACTAGAGTGCGTCATAGGGTAATGAACACAATGTGTAAGAGTAGATGCATGAAATATGTGTCATTAATGTGTGTGAGTGTTTAGAGTGAAATGTGCACATAGTGTGTATGATGTTGTAAGAAAGTGTGAGTGCATGTGTGAAAGTGTGTATTGTGATGTGTGAAGAGTGTAATGTGTAGTGTATAGTGTGTAGTGTGTGAGGTTCATGTGTATAGTATGCCCTCAACAGTCAAGTGTGAACCAAAGCACGAGAGTGTGTCATTGGGTAATGATGATACAAGAGTGTATCAAGATGTGTATGATGTGTGGGAGAGACTAGATGTGAATATATAAGTGATATAGTAGCAATATGATATATGTGATAATGCTAGAAGGGGGGGAGAGTAAACATGATGTCCCCCCAAGTGTATGAGTATGGACAAGGTCATGTAATATCATCTAAGAGGTCATCATTGTCATGGTCAAATCCAAATGGAGAAGCGTCAGAGACTTGATAAGAAATAGTATATGGTTGATCAAGTAAAGAGCCATTACGGTGAAGGTTGTACATGCCCATTGCATATTCTTCATCAGTGAAAGGAGGTAGTGGACAACCATGTGCATACTAACATGTAAGTTATTTTGAATAGCCAAGAAAGGAATCATTGCAAATGAAAACATGGCCAAAAGGCATAGGAAATGAGATATCAATATGATCAGGATCTAAGGTACCCCTAATATAGTCAAACCAATGTTGTTCAAGTGTAAGTAGAGAAGCACAAGGAGATCATGCAAGAAATATTGTGAGATGAAATACGTGAATCCCATAAGGAGAAGTAATGTAGATGAATCCATGATAAAGATGAGGATCATGAGGTGGAGGGAAATATCATCTACTGTGAATCCTAGATGAGTCAAGCCATCATGTGTACATATAGTATCGAAGCAAGTAGGATCAAATGGAACGTGTTCCCAATAAGAGTCATTCATGAAAAGTGTACATGTGAAAGGAGGACGTGCTAATGGTGGTTTCTCATGAGAAGATGAAGTAGGTGGAATGACATCCAATGTTTGGACAGGCCCCTGATAAAGTACCATAGCATTTGTAGAAGCAAGAGGGGGAAATGATGTGGATGGGACAATGTCTAACATGCAAATAGCACCTTCAAGTGGTGGCAAGTGAGCCAGAGAATCCATGGGTTGTGGATCATTAGTAGTAACTGATGTTGGAGTAGGGAGTGTAGTGGTTGAATCACGGTTGCAATATTTGAATGGTTCACGATCACCGGGGATTGTATATTCTACACCCTCATGTAAGAATTTAACACATTGATGTACTGTAGAAGGTACTGCTTGCATGGCATGAAGCCATGGCCTACCAAGTAAACAATTATATTGAACTGGGAAGTCAATGACAAAGAAAACCATAGGAAGGGTTTTTGGCCCGACAGTGATAGGTAAAGTGATATGGCCTATGCATGGACGAATGGAACCATCATATGCACAAAGAGAAATGGATGAAGGACTAACATTAGCAGTAGAAAGGATGATAGATTCAATGAATGATAAAGGGCGTAGATTAAGCTCAGATCCATTATCGATAATAGTTCATTTGACACCCACATTGTTGATGTGAATCATGATGTATAAAGGTGGATCATTGTCAAAAATAGCAAGATCAACAGAAGGATTAGATGGAAAAGTGATGTGTTGAGAAAATGCATCTACGAATGTGTTATAGACTACATTTGGATGAATAACATAAGGAACACGAGTAGTAGCCAAGAGAGTAATGATTTTAGCTCTTAATTCAGGGTGGATGAGCAAGAAATCATGAATAGAAATATCCATGATGAGAGGATCCTAGAAGAATGAGAAAAATAGAAGTATGAGGACCCTAGGAATGTTTGAGTGATGGGTTCACCAAATGATTAAGCAAATATTGAAATGAATATATGCCTAATACTAATTGTAATGTAGCAGTAAATGAATATGCATGTAATGAAATACATAAATATTGACCCAAGAAAATAAGCTATTAAATTTAAAACCCTAAGTGCAAATGAGGAGATAAAATGACTTAGTTGATTTCACAATTATCTTAGAGGTGTGCGCCAAAGTGACGAAAATTAATGAATAAGAGGGAGAAGTGTCGCAATAAACCCAAAAATTTGTAGAAATGCAGAATATGTCTAGATGGGGCACCCAGGGAATGGGTCAGGGGCACTTGGGCACCTGCAGACCTGTTCTGGGTGCACTATGACTACTCAAAAAACTCAGAAAACCCTCTTTGAATGGTCACAAGGTGTTCTGTTGTACTTCACTTCTTATCACTAGTATGTTGCACAATGATCAATCATGTTGTTGATAACCTGTAATAAATAAATAAATGACCTACAAAACCCTCAAAAGTGCATCAAATCCCAAAAATAAAATAATGCAAATGAGGGGTCAGACTGTCCTCAGTTGTCAAACAAGTGATCTTACGACTGAAGTGTTGCACTACATTTTAGACCCAATGTAGTTCTATGTGTGTGTGTGAAGAGGTTGTGCCCTAGGTGGCTCTTGTGCATGTCACACTTGATAGCAAGCAATAGCTAGATGTAGAAAATGTAGATAGATGTGTGCATGAAAGAATGAACTTCCCCTCCTATGAAGTGTATGTAGAATAATGCAGTCCCTTTCCCTTGTGTGGATGTTAGATGGATGCTTGAATGCTCTTGATAATGCCTTTGGATGCAACCTTAGGTGGTGATAGCTAATTCTTAGTGTTTGGTCCTTTATTATTGCCACATAACTTTATATTTATATGATTCCCTTGCTTGAATTTCGTAATTAACCCCAAAAAGGCTAACTACCAAAAAGATAAGATGCCCAAATGGCTAGAAAGGACCCAAAAGATGTGATCAAAGTACAAAGAGGTCAGGGGTTCCCAGAGGGATGGGGGCACCTTGACACTGGCATCCTGGTTGGGCACTGGTGTTTGGAGTGAGAAATGTCAAAGTGTGAAAAGACAGACTGGGCTAGAAGGAGTGCAAGATCAATGGAAGCAACATAAAGCAAGCAAAAATGGCCAAAGACATGGGTTGATTAGTAATTTTATCACTTAGGAATCATATGAATAATATTATGTGATTAGGACTAAATAGATACCCAAAGTGCATGATTTACTCTACAAAATCATAGTGGGATGTTATGATCCTGGTGTACGGATTCACTAACACCTAGAGGTTTTGGTGTAACAGTTTGTTACATGTTGTTTCAGTCAACATTGCCACAGCACAACTAGGTATAGCTCCATGTGTTTTGTCCCATGCAATCAAAATAACATCCATCAACATCACCTTTTAAAACTCCAATATAATTGTTGATTTCAAAAATATTAAATATTTGGACCTACAAATGGTGGTCAAGACAACCAATATCTACATCATGACAATTTGATCACTACTCTTTGTTTTTTATTTTATCCTATTATCCGCCAATTTTGACTTCACAAAATTAATTAAAAAATAAAAATAAAAATGGAAATTTTAAATTTTTTCAAAAGTGTTACTTTGGGTGGTTTATCACTCTCGTCACGACCGTCTGATTTTTGTGATCGTTCCAGTCTTCGTTTCGTCCATTTCGGGAGAGAACTCCTTCCGCCAGGTCTCAAATCACATTAAATATTAATTAATTAATTAATTAATCTTTGTTTAATAAAATTAATTTTTAATAACTTTAGAGTATTTAATTAAATAAATATTAATTAAAATTCATTCGAAAAGTTTTATTTTAATTACCAGGGAAAAATAAGCTTCCGCTTCCCATTGCCAGGGATGCCAAATTGGCTTCCCGGGCCCAGATTTGCCCTTTCCTGGCAAAATTGCTTTAACTCCCCGCCTGTGGGATTTCTTCTCCCAATTGCCAAATTAATAAATTGGAAAACGGGTAAAAAAATCTCCCGATTTCCCACATGGGGAAATAAAACATGGATTATCAACCCGCCTTACCATTTCCGTTGGCAATTGGCCGTTGCTTTCCCCATTCCCCCTGACAATTAATTCCACCACCTGAGAAGAAGGGAAGTTGGATTAATCCTCATAATTTCCTCCGTCAAACTCATTGGAAAGAGTCATGCGAAGCTTTCTAAATTGCTTGTTATTTCTTCCAAGAAACATAATAATATTTTTATCACAACCCTCAAACAATACTATTCTGTGAACGCCATTGTGAAGGAGAAATACAAGAAGGAGGACAGTCCAAGCAAAGGCCATAGAAAAAGATAAAACCAGTCCCAAAACACAAGAAATCCAACACATGTAAAAGTCTTTGAAGAAGTTTCAATGCCTTTTTTGAAGGAGAAATAACAGACCAAAAGTAAAAGCCACACATTACCAAAAGGAAGGAGGACAGTCCAAAATAGTCAGGGTAAAGAATAGCACAACCCATGCGTGAGGAAAGGGAACCACTGACAGTCCAAACAAAACCCAGAACAGTCCAAATAATTAATCTCTATGCAGCCCAAGGGAGATAAAAGAATATTGCAGAAGTATTTAAGTTTCCATGCAAGTTAAAGGAAATAATTTGCATCAAGGTTTCACGCACTCATCAGGAAAACATACATGCACCAATGAAATAGCTATACGCCCAGCCAAGGAGACAGCAAGAACAAGTTTCCACACAGGTCATTCAAAGAAATCTCCATGCATAGTCAAGGGGGCAGCAAGGTGAAAGCACAAGTCCATGTGGGAAACCAAAGAGGAAAAAAAGACAAACCAAAAATAATAGGCCACGTGGGAAACCAACAAGGAAGAAATTTTTCATGCATTCATAGGCAACTCAAAATCTCTACGCCTTTTTTTAAAGAGAGAACAGTTCAAAATGCATTTTCAAGGAATTCTCCAACGCATGCCAAGAAAAGAATTTCCATTCACACATGCAATAATAAAAGAAAATTATGAACGCAGCAAGGAAGAAGAAAGGTCCACGTATTGCCAAACTAGGAAGGATAAAAATATTCCAATTCATTCATCAAAATCTCCACGAATAACTGTCTTAGAGCATGCCCACGCATTCACCAAATCAGGCCAATTTTCAACGCCTATGCAGGGGAAGAAGACAAGGTAAAAGTCAGAAGTAAAGTTGAAATTTTGTTTTCACACATTGGGAAAATTCATACAGTCCAAAACAAGAAAAAGACATATCCACCACGCATTCTCCAGGTGTATCAACACATTTATAAGAAGATTCAACAAGTATAGTCATGCATCGATCAAAAGATCGCATCAAAGAAGTAATCTCAAATTGTGCGGTCATTAAAATCTGGCGATTTTCATGCATACCAAGGACAGTTCGCTCTGTCAAATTAAATAAAAATCGAGAGATTTTAATTAAAAAATATACATCGTTGTATCGCCAGATTTGGAACTCGAGCTTAGTCTCGATATATTTGTATTAACATTTATACATAAAAAATAAAAAATTTGTAACCGGGCTGGTTATTATTATTATTATTTTTAAAATAATAATAATAATAATATTAAAGCGAGTCATATTTTTCTTGCATTGACGGGGGTTTCGAGACTAAGACCCTGACACCATTTACATTGTTTTGTGTTGCCTGATTCATTTTCTATAAAATTCATAATGGCTGAAAAATATAATAAATCTGCAGGAAGATTGAGGAAGCTACTGGAGAAATCAAATAAGTCCACACTCAAGTATGAATTCCAACAAATCATTACTCCAAGTTCCATCAAGTTAGCATATGAGACTATCACTGATACAAATATGGGTCACATCAATGTGCAACAATTTTGTGATCGAGTGTGAAAACTGAAGGCAAAACCATATTCTTGATAGGCTTTACCATAGTGGTCTACCCCAAGTAGCGGCATTTCCTGTCTTAGTGCAATGCCCAGAGTTGGTTATCGCTTGTGCAGAGCATTATGATCCTGAGAGATGAGGAATTTATAAAGATAATCGCGAGCCTTTCCTCTTAATCACACCAGAACACATTGAGGAATTGCTCAGCATACCTGACTTCCCTGAGAATGCTAGACATCACTCGAAAGTCAGCGCAATAATTTTGGGATGAAGAACCCCTCAGGTGGAGTGAGATGGTTAATAAAAACTGGTTAGTGACCAAGAGGCCTCGAGTTGACCGGCTTCCTAAGGAACTGTACCGTATTGAGTTCATGGAAGAAATCTGGGACATGATTACTCTCCTAAGTCGAGTCTTCAATTTACCCTCTACCAGGATTTTCCACCCATGGATGTATCAGTTTATTTGTATCATCCTTTCCAAGAGAGAGTTTGTGGATTGGGCCACCATCATTAGTGATACCCTTCACAAACAATTGATCGAAGTGAAGATGACTGGATGTTTCTACATGACATCATACCTGACTTATGTAGTGGCTAGAAGAAAGCTATTTTTGGGACTTGAAACAAGAGGAGTCATGGGTCCATCAAATAATGTCTTCCATTATTATCCGCAACTAAGTTTCAAAAATAGCTCTCATTATTTCAGAAGAGTTAACGATGCATTCACCTTCCGTGTGATTCAAAACCTGAATCAGAATATAGAGGAAAGATTCTCCAAAGAGGCCATGTATGTCATTTCCCAATGGGGAACATGGTTTATTCAATTTTCATCCTTTTCCTACATTTTCATGTGAGTGGATTTACGGGTACTCCATGGAAGCTTCCTAAGTACATCAGTGACAAGTGGGCATTAATGGAGCTTACGCGACAACTATTCCAAGTTCATTGTCTTCTCAGTGACAAGCATTGTTCAGGAATTCATTTCCTAATCCAAATTGGGGAATACCAATGTCCAAATCTCTTCAGTGCACAACTCATCGAGAAAGAGTTTTCCCTCATCACTATTCATCCGTATGTGAAAAGATTCTAGTTTGATATCAACGGATATATGCAAAAGATGCTTGGGGCAAAGTATCAACAAAACCCTACCATGGAATATTTTTGGGCTGCCTGTTCTGATGAACATGAAGTGAGAAGGCGAGAGTTTTCCCACCTAACCCTTTCTCAGATCAAGGCCTTTCACATAAAAAACCCTCTAGATTCATTGATAAATGATGACGAAGATGTTATTGATCCCTCATATGATGCAGTTTCTTTTACACCGTTGCCACGAATTGATTGGACCAAAAGAGATGAATTTTCTCTTGATAGCAAGAATCAACCAATTCTTGAAAGAAGCATATCTTGGTATGAAAGAACTTGCAAAGTTGCAATCAATCCAAGATCATACCTCAGGATTACAAAAATTGCCAACTCGAGGAGGTCTCCAGTCAACCAAAGCTTCTTCTCAATCAACCTTCGTGTCATCTAGTCATATGCACAAAAGGAAGAAAGGAGTGGTTGCCAAAATCCACTTCACCAAAGAAGGTGTCACAAGGTAGAAAAATCTAAGGGTCCTAGCCCTAGTGAAGTAAGAGAGCGTGTATCAAGATTTTCCACTTCAAGTAGAGATTCTTCTACTCACATTGTTGATAGTTCTCAGAAGCTCATAATAAACAATCCTCATTCATGCCTTGCACAAGAATCCACTCAGGTGTAAGTAATCCAAATATCAAACGCTTCAGAACCTATGTAGTTCATGAAGAAATTTCTCAAAATATCCCAAATGATTAAGAGGTAGATATCAAGGTTATTTCTCCTCAGAGATTGAGGTCATAGAAAGGATTCTTGTAGAATCTAATGATGTCAGAGAACAATGAGAATGTTGCTTCAAGCTCCAGGATTCTGTATACGGAAGTAGTGAATGATACTCCTTTTTGGGTTGATTTTGAAATCAAGAAAAGGAAGAGGGTTGTCAAGGCAATTGACATTGATTTTGATGCCCTTTTCAAGCTTTTGAATGACGTCATTCCCAAGAAGCCTAAAGTGCTCTCTCGAATAATGGTGGATATCATGATGGAAACCCAAATTTGTAGATCTTGCAAATATTTACATCCCACAAGTTGACAAGGAGCGTGATGCCATGACATCTGTTGATTATGAAGTTTCCAGACTTGGACTTGGGAAGTCCACATTGGAAAGTGACATGGCGATGGCTCAAGATTCAATTGATATTGTGCTAAAGAGACTTGAGAAATATAAGTCTCAGAACTCTCAGCTCAAGGCTGAAAAGAATCAATTGGTGGAATATGTTCAACATCTGATAAATCCCATATCATCCACTTTCCCAACGCCCGATGAAGTGGCTGCCCCTGATGAAGAAACTCTCAATTTATCAAAAGAAATAAACACATTGGGCCATGTCACTAAAACTTGGCTTTCAGAGATTCTCATTTTAGGCCAAAAGGTGATCAAAACAGTCGGTTAAGCTCCATGAAGATATTAGTGCATATCTTGATCCAATTCTTTCTTTCAAGGAAACTTTTGTTTCTAACATATCAAATTTGGATGAGATATTTCCTAGTCTACAAGAGATGACAAGTATGGAATCTTCAACTTTAGCCATTGAAGGAATTCTCAAATTTGAATGTCGAGGGACACATTTTCTTTGGTGTCTACATCTCAAATCAAGAAAGACACTTCTCGAGGATTCTATGATCCATTATGAGAGCGTATGCAATGAACCCTTCACTTCACTCTCCTTGATTCAAGAATTCATAGATGAGATCCCTTAATCTCATAAATGAGCAAAATCAAAGGTATTCATCAAAACATGTGGAGAAGCAATTTTCACAATTGTTTAAGGACATGTATACTCCCACCATCAATTTCTCTTCAGCTTCAATGGAACAGTGCATCAAATTAAAGAACTTGTTTGAGAATGCTCAATCAAATATTGTTAATTTAAATGATATGCCAAGTAGGATTCTTGAATTGTAGGTATTTTGTGAGGCTATTCTTCAACCAAATGAACCTCCAGAAGAAGAAAATGTGTTCGAAACATTGAGAAGGTTTAGATCCTTTCAATTGACGAAGGCAATAGATCCTAATTTCTCTGATGGGGCAAGGAGATAGTTTTCTTGGTATCTAATGAAGTGGGAGAGTCCATTTCTCATACGCTTGAGATAGGTGGACCCCATTTCAATGGATAAGGCACTTGGTTTTGTTGTATATTTTAAAAGTGGTATTTTAAAAAAAGGATGTTATTATTGAACTCACTTTTGTAAAACTTGTGGATAACTTAAGTGATTTCTATTTTTAGTTGCTTTTAATAAATTTGGTTGAAAAATTCAAAGTTCACTTAAGTGCCCTATTTAATGATCATGTAAACCCTAACTACTTTGTAACCAAATTTTGGGTTATAAAAGGAAGTGAGGGGCTCATTTGTAAGGGTGAATTTGAGAGAGGAGAAGAAAATACTTTTGTGTGCAAGCTTTATTTCAAAGAAAGAAACTTTGTGTTCTTTTGAGAAGACATTTTGGAGTTAATGAAATATGAACTTTGTGTCCCATTCATTGTCTCTTATAGCATTTGATGTTCTTATGTTCATTAGATGTTAGTGTTTGAATCTTGCATGAAAATATTGTCTTGGATCTTATTGTCAACATGCTACTAATATGTTGTTCTAGTTCACATTGATCAAGCTCTGATTATCTACTTGCTCATGTGTGTTCACTTTTACTATTTCTTGTTTAGTTGATGTAAATTCCGTTTTATTCGTGTTAGTTATTTATTGTTCTTCTCCATTCAATATTAGGCTTTGCTCATTTACCTAACTATTGCATGTTCCTTCCATCCATTCCTTTCCTTCATTCCATTCCATCTCCCTCATTCACTTTTCTTTCCATTTATGTTCCAAAACCCCCCCCACATACAATTTTGAATGTACAGATGTAAATACAGTTTTGGTTTTCAATAAAGGCAGCCTCACCTTCATTGAGGAGGGACTTCGTTCCCATATTGTTGCATGTCATTTGCATGCATGCAAATCCATATTCTAACAGATAGTTAATCTAATCTATAATGACATATAAATGTGGTAAATAAATGCAGTACATGACTATGGAAAATAACCCAAACAACTATGAAAATGGAAATGTTAAACCCTAGATTACTAAGAGAGTTAGAATGAACTCAGCTGATTAGAGAAGCTCGTTGGACTGTGTCAAAAAGTGAACCGAATAATCTGGAAGCAGGAACGACTATGCAGAGGTCCCAAAAAAGGATGGATCTGAGCTATCTAGCTATATTAGAGCACCTAGAGATGGAATGGGGTGCCTAGGGGCGCTCTAGTCTACAGAATTGGCACCCTGGTCTATGCAAAAGATCTGGAACTAAGTTTCACAAGTTCGGTAGGTGGTCTAAAACCCTCGCTATGTATCACATCAGATTTACTACACTATGTCAGGTGTCATTAGTATTCCAAGATGTATAGAAGACCTGTAAAAGACCAAAGAGGAGTATCAAACCCCTAAAAAAATAAGAATGCAAATGAATGGGTCAGACTAACCTCAACTACCACAATATTGGGATTACTAACTGATTGTTGCACTACATTTCATACCCAAATGTATTTCTAGTGTATGTGTGAATCATGTTCCCTACGTGCTCTTGTGTCAGTTACACTTTGAAGTAACAAGCAATAAGTAGATGTAGAATGTAAAAATGGTGCATGGAAATAGAATAGAATCCCCTCCTATGAAGTGTGATGCAGATGAACCAACCTTTGTCCCTTGTGATGGATCTAGATGGATGCAAATGGAGCTATAGATGCCTTTGATGGATGCAAATTTAGGTGGAGATAACTAATGCTTAGTGCTTGGTCCCTTATTATGGTCTCATAACTTTATATTTATATGATTCCCTTGCTTGAATTTCATAATTAACCTCGAAAAGGCTGACTACCAAAAAGATAAGATGCTCAAATGGCTAGAAAGGACCCAAAAAGTGTGACCAAAGTTACAAAGAGGACAAGGGTGCCTAGAGGGGACGCCCTGAGCACCTGGTGTACTGGCATGGGCAGTGTCCAATCAATGACTTAATGTAAAGGTGAAAAGACAAACTGAGGGCAAGTAAAAGTGCAAGACTTGAAAGTATAAGCAAAAAAGCAAAGAAAGATGGCCAAAGACATGGGTTAATTAGTATTTTTCTTACTTATGAACCATATGAATAGTAGTATGCGATCGAGACTAGATAATTACCCAAAGTGCGTGATTTTGTGTCTACATTTTCCCCCACTTTATGTTGGTGAGTGGAAAGCTTGGTAACATAAAGTAGATAGAGATGCGTACCTGATATCCATGTAGATTGATGTAGAAAGTGTGTTGAGGGACTAAACAAAGCGTGGAGTGATAAAAAGATGGAGCGTGGAGACTAAAGATGTAAAAGTGTTAAAGGTGATGAAAATGAACCTAGGGCAGGAATGCGTGTGTAAATTCTGATGTGTGTGATGTACCTATTGTTGGTGTCAATGTGTGTGATGTTGTTTTGATGTTGACTGCTTGCTTCCCATACGATCGGACCTGCAAAAGAGAAGACAATCAAGTAGTCAAATATGCATGTATATGTATAAAAAACATGTAAGGAAGTATGTAAAAAGAAAATGCTAAAAAATGTGAAAAAGGAACATGTGCACTTGATCCATGATGAGGAAGGAGTGTAGAAAGGATCGTCCTGATGAAGTGTGAGTTTTTTGGGTGATCTCATGCCACTGGTCGAAGAAGTGTAGGGATAAAATTGCTATTTATCCTCCAACCTTTAACTGCTTCCCTGAAATTGTGTAGAGATCTCTGTACTATCCTGAGTTTTTTGGGTGATCTGATGCCACTGCCAAAGTAGTGTAGGGAGGAATCATCCATTTGTTATGTCAACCTATAACTGCTTCCCAGAATAAAACACCAATGCTAAGGACAATGCATGTTCCCCTATAAAATCGTTGAGTATGGTTATTCATAGACTAGTCTGAACCCACTCACTGTATGTAACCCCTTGGTTTCAGGCAATGCCAAGGGAAGGCCACTTTGTTATACTGGAAAGTCTGAAGCCCCAAATCTAAACTGAAACTGTATTGTACCGGTACTGTGTTGTGTAGTACTATACTCTAAACCATTATGGGGTGACCACCCAAATGATGCCCCCCTCTTTGGGGTGCATGTGACATCGTTGAAGGAGAATGTGGCCCAAAAGAGGACCTCCCGCTGAAACTGTGCCCTGCAAGGGGAAGGGAATGTGCTTGGTAGAAACCAAGGCACATGCAAACAAGTGGCTAGGAAAGACAAGTGTTAGTACGAACAAAGACATGCATGTAGAAGACAAAGTGTAAGCTAACAAGACAATGTGTAAGATAGGATGCAAGTAAACATGCAAGAAGACAACATAGACCATAAAAATAGGTTACAAACATGGGACACCACTCATGGTGTTACAAGACAATCAAGTCCATAATGGCCGCAAAACAGACAAGTGTGCACACAACACAAAGGGACAAGCCCGCATACAATAAAAAAATGACAAGCAAGTACAAGAAATGTAACACATAACCATGGTGACAAATAGTCCTACAAAAAAATTTTACACATGAAGCACCCGTTAGCACGTTAGAAAGATAAAAAGTATGTCAAAGTGTGCATAAACCAATAATGTAAAGTGCTACATAAAAAATGAAACAATAGCACCTGTAGTGTATGACGAAATGTGGATGCCCCCAATGAGCTAGTTGTGGGAGGGTACTAGGTATTGTGCCAAGCATCCATGTTGCATGTAATGAGACCTGTATAATCTACATCACAACTAGAAAAAATGTGAACGTGCATGTGTGTATGATAAAGATAATGACATACAAGATATCTATCTAGCATGTGTAATAAAGTGAACATGTACAAGTAAATGCAAGCAAGAGTAAATGCAACCAAGATATGCAGTATGTTGTGGATGGATGGAATGGAATGCAAAGTGAATGATAGGAGCAACGTGCCCCCTAAGTGAATGGAATTGTATGTAGTGAGGTTCATTTATTATGCCCCCTCAGCAGTCAAGAATGAACCATAAACGAGAGTGCATCATCGGGAAATGGTGTGAACTATGTGTTGTGTGTAGCGTGATGTGGTGAATGTGTAGTGATGATATGTGACATAGAGATGAGGTGTGAGAATGTGTGATGATTTAGCCTAAAGCGTATATCACAAAAAGATTATGGAAGAAGTGATGATTTAGCCTAAAGTGTATATCACTAAAAGGATGCTTAGAAGAAGTGATGACGTATCCTATAATGTATATCACTAATCTAGGAATGTCACATGAGAAAAAGATTGAATGGTTGAATGTGTGAGTGTGATGAGGTCCATTTGATTTATATACCCTCAACCAGTCCAGTATGGACCATGAGACTAGAGTGTGTCATAAGGTAGTGAGTGTATGACATAAAAGTAGATGAGTAGAATGTGCAATATGCAGTAGTAGTAGGTGATATGTAAAATGTCATGTGAGTGTGAATGTAGGTCCATTGATGTGTATATGTATGTATGCAAGATGTGAAGATGATATAAGATGTAGATGCATAGTAGCATGTAAGACAAGATGTGGGATGTAAGAGGATGTAAAATGTAAGATGTGTAGTGTGTGTAAGATGTAGGGTATGTGAAGATGTGTAATGTCTATTGTGCAAGTGTGTGAGGTTCATGTGCATGGGAATCCCTCAATAGTCCAATTTGAACTGAAGAACAAGCGCGTGTCATCAGACAATGAGGATGTTACTATGAGTGTGATGAGTGAGAGGATGTTAGATTGCAATTTGATGAAGATGTCATATGCAAATGTGTTGATGAGAGGAGGGGGGAGATAAGTTTTATCCTCCCAAGTGTATAAGATCATTATCAGGGTCAAATTCAAATAGATAATAATCAGGAACGCAGTAAGAAATGGTGTTGGGTTGATCACATAATGAGGCATTAAGGCGTAAGTTATACATACCCATGACATACTCCTCATCAGTGAAGGATGGTAATGGGCATCTATGTGCATACCAACGAGTTAGATTCAATGTATAGCCAATAAAGGAACTGTTGCAGAGAAATACATGACCAAAGGGCATGAGAAATGATATATCAGTGTGATCAGGATCTAACTTTCCCCCAATGTAATCAAACCAAGATTGTCCTAGTGTAAGTGGAGAAGAGCAAGGGACTCACACAAGGAAAACTGTGAGATGAAAGACACATAGACCATAAATGACAATAATGTGAATGAATCCATGATAAAGGTAAGAAGAATGTAGTGGATGATCCGAAAATCCAAGTAAAAAATTTTAATATATATTTTTAACCTTCGGACCCCTATAAGCTTATTAAAAAATATCGATAAAAATTACTCTGTTTTAAGTAAAACAATCCAAAATAATGCAAGAATATACATGACACTGCACACAAATTGATTACGGAGTTCGGAAATAGCCTATGTCTCCGGAATCTTATAGAACCATTCCACTAGTCAAAACTTATAAGTATAATGTTATATCTTACAATAAAACCTAATGGAACTTTACTTGCCTATAAAGTGCTCTAGCCTTTCGAAGAACACCAATGATCAATCGGTTCGTCCTCCACCTTCCTGGTCATAAATTTCTTTTGGAACTCAATCGGCCTTCCAGACGTTCACAAGATGCCCTATGGCTCTCTTGTCAACAATTCCAGGCTTTGCAAATAAAAGTGTGGCATTATGGGCCAATTGGCGAGTTTCCAATAACTCCCAATTTTTTACAATTTACCTATTAAAATAATAGGACTTAACTTCCCAATATTTTCCTATTAAATATTAAATAAGACTTACTTTACAAAAATATTGCCTTTAAATAATAAGGCCTATTTAAATAACTTGGAAGCTTTTAAAATCTCCTCGCTGCCTTTGAATTGGCTTGGAAGCTTAATACCTTTGAATTTTTTAAAACTCAACCCCATAATAATATCCACTCTTCACATGGATGGAGCAAATTTATGTGGGGAAAAATCCCACATTATATGCAAGCCTTTTTAACAGGCTTTATCCACCAAAATTTATTCTCACGTGGACTTTTCCTCTCTTTTTTTATAAAAGATTATAAAACCTTTTATGTGGGTAAAAACCATAAATCCACCTTTAATGCCACATGTATAAATAATAAATCCATGTGGTCATATGCATATTTTGCATGTGTCAAATGCAACTATATAGCTACGCCACATGTCACCATGTCATTTGTCCATTTGGCTTATCCTTCGGTTGTTGACTACCAATTAACCAAACTTTGACCGATCATAACTTTTGCATACAGACTCAGATTTGGTCCTTTCAAAATGCATTGGAAAGGTCTTGGAAAGATCTATGCAATGGTTTTAGCATTAGATGATTTCAAAATCATCCATTTTATGTTGACCAATGTTGACCAATAGTTGACCAAACTTTGACCAACCACCAGATGTGCATACGCACTCCGTTTTCAACCTTCAAATAGTCGACGAAAAGCTCTCAGAGTCATCTTATCCACTGTAGCAATCTTGGGAGATCTAGGGAACTTTTTTCCTCCATAAAATCCTTCGGATCAGTGGAGGATAGAGATCCTAAAAAACAAAGCCTAGCCGAGTCAAGCCATCATGTGTATATATTGTGTCATTGCAAGTAGGATCGAATGGAATATGCTCCCAATAAGAATCATTCATGAAAAGTGTGCATGTGAAGGGAGTCCGTACTAATGGAGGTGGTACATGGGAAGGTGGAGTAGATAGAGTGACGTCCATTATACGGACAAGCCCCTAATAAACAATCATAGCAGTGGTAGAAGCAGGGGGAGGCGTAGATGTAGTTGGCACAAAATCTAGCATGCAAATAACACCTTCAAGTGGTGGTAAATGTGGTAGCTCATCTGTAGGTTGTGGGTCATCAGTAGTGTCAGCTCTTGGAATATGAAGTGTAGTATTTGGATCATGGTTGCAATATTTGTATGGATGATGGTCATAAATAATAGTATACTGAACACCCTCATGTAACAATTTAACACAATGATGCACAGTAGATGCAACAACTTACAGGGCATGGAGCCATGACCTACAAAGTAAACAGTTATGAAACTGGAAAGTCAATGACAAAGAAGACTGTGTTGAGAGTTTTTTGCCCTACAGTGATAGGTAAAACAATGTGACCTACACATGGATGAATAGAGCCCCATCATAAGCACGAAGAGAGAGACATGATGGACTAACATTAGTGGCTGACAAACCAATCTTTTCAAGGAATGACATGGGACATAGATTGAGCTCATATCAGTTATCGATTAAGTACATTTGATACCCCCATTGTGAATGTGAATCATGATATGCAAGGGTGGATCAAATAGAAAGATCAACATGAGGATTAGACGGGAAATAAATATGTTGAGAAAATGTATCAACAAAAGAATCATATATGGAGTATAGATGCATATAAGTAGGAATGCAAGTAGTAATAAGGAGATGTTGGACTTTATGCCTTAAATACGGATTGGCAAGCAAGAAGTCATTAATTGAGATACTCATGATGATAAAGCAACAAGGATCCTAATAACGTGTAGATCGAGTTGGGTTCACCAAAATGACTATGCTAAAATGTAATATAATAGCCCAATCTAATGCAAGTTTACAGTAAATGAATGAATACTGAAATACTGAAATAATACCCAACCAAAATAAGCTAGAAAATATGAAACCCTAAAGTGTAAAGAAGTTTAGAAAGGCCTTAGTTGATTTGAAAAGGTTGCTGGACTATATCGCAGTGGAGACCGACTGAACAAAGATGGAGGACAATTGCTTAGAAGCTTGGAGAAATGTAGATTTGACATATTTGAGTGGATTAGGGCATCTGGAGAAGGATAGGGGCACCTGTGGGTGCCTTGGTTTGGATTTTGGGCGCCTTGGTCTGCGTAGATGCTCAAAAAACCTCCTCTGAGGTGTCGCAAGAGGTTTTCACTTGTTCACCTTTTGTTGCGTGTATATCGTTGAATTCCACCAAATGTCTCTACAAATCTGGAATGAATGAATCACCTGTAAAACCCCAAACAAAGCATCAAACCCTAAAAAGATGTAAATGAAGGGGTCAAACTTTCCTCAGTTGCCAAAATAATGGACTCATCACTGAGTGTTGCACCACATCTCAAACTGAATGTAGTTTTGTGTGTGTGTGTGTGAAATTGTGCCCTAGGTTGCTCTTGTGTCAGTCGCACTTGAAGTAGTGATCAAGTGGCTAGATGTAGAATGTAAATAACGTGTGCATGGAAATAATATACTCCCCTCCTATGAAGTGTGATGTAGATGAACCAACCTTTTGTCCTTTATGATGGAACTAGATGGATGCAAATGGAGCTATATATGTCTTTGATGGATGCAATCTTAGGTGAAGATAGTAGATGCTTAGTGCTTGGTCCCTTATTATGATCACATAACTTTATATTTCTATGATTCCCCTGCTTGAATTTCGTAATCAACCCCGAAAAGGCCGACTACCAAAAAGATAAGATGCTGAAATGGCTAGAAAGGACCCAGAAAGTGCGACCAAAGTATAAAGAGGACAAGGGCACCCAGAAGGGATGGGGGCGCCTGGAGATTGCGTCCTGGCTGAGCACTAGTGTTCAGAATGACAAATACCGAAAGGTGGACAGACATAATGAACAAGTAAGAGTGTTAGACTGAAATTAGAAGCATAAATCAAAGAAAGGTGGCCAAAAACATGGGTTAATTAGTAATTTTCTAACTTAGGAACCATATGAATAATATTATGCAATCGAGACTAGATAATGACTCAAAGTGTGTGCTTTTGTGTCTACAAAAATTATACAATTAGGAAAATTATTTTTAGCATGTGACATGCATGCAAATTAAATGAATGAATGTATGATACTTTTGAGATGTAGAAGCAATTCCAAGAGTGAGTGTCCATAGGCTCTATGAGAAAATTAGGGCCAAAATTAGAATAGGGGAGGGAATGCCTGAAAATTTTTGGAGCGACATTGGTGTTAAAAAAAGATTCCCACTTTTGCCCACTTTATTCAAGCTTTACATTGATAAACTTGAGGATTGTACAAACAAAATGGGCAGAGGAGGCATTCACTTAGCTAACTATGTAGTAAAATTGCTCTTCTATGTAGATGACCTCATCCTAATTGCTAAAACACCACATTTGAGAGAGCACTTGAGCTCTTTTGTCAAGAGGTTGGAATGCAAGTAAACATCAACAAAACCAAAGTCATGGTCTTCTCTCTACAAAGAAAAAAGAAACAACTTAACTTTCTTTTTAGGACAAACTGCTCAAAGTATTGGAAGAAAACAAATATATTGGGTTGGTGTTTCGCACATAATTTTTTGTTCTAGAATAGAGTTGCTTCTATCCTTTCATTCTCTTGAGAAATAGATAAGGGGTTAGGGTTAGGAGGAATACCTATTGAGTGTTGGGAAGGTGTGCGCGTACCGTAGAGAGATCAGACCGATTGTGAAGAACTCCTTTTTGTCTAGGAAGGACTACCTGTAAATAAGAATGCAAGACCACCAAATTTTAGTTAGACAATAAGTAAGGGAACTGCCTTGGGCCCAGGAAATATTAAACTTCCTTTCGAAGGTGGTCAATTCCCTTTTAATATAAATTATTACAAAATGATAATAAAGAAGCTATTGCGAAATCACGATTTAGGTACCTCATTACTAAAAGTAATAGAGACTAAACTACCCATAATAAAATGTCATTCTGTTTGTTTGGTCATTGGTTATTGATACGTTCAGATCACGTTACAAGGATAGACTAGGCTGAATCTGAGGTTGTTAGGAGATAAATAAGTGAAAGGTTGGTTTTGGTATAAGTCACAGTGACCGATGTCGGTCACTGGGTAATCGACCGCGGTTATAAAACCGCTACTGGTAGGGGATAACCGATATTGGTAGGGGTAGTGATTCAGGGGCTTCTGGGTAGAGGTTGATTATAGGATGGTTATGGAGTTTTTAAGGTTGGTAGATGGTGAGGGGGAATAATAAGGCAATGGAGAAGACTCAGAGAGTGAGAAAGCTGTCTTCTGGGCAATATAGGGATGGATGAATGAAGGTTAGGTGCAGGGTGCTGCCGGGTGTTAGATCCAGGGGTGAGTTTATAATTACTATTAATCAAACGTTCACGAACTGGAGCCTAGAAGCATACAAGATACTACTTACTACTTTCTGACGAGGATACAGGTCCGAGGAATGTGGTGACGAAGGCAAAGCTCAGGTGGGATGATCCGACAATCGAAAGTGAGTTGATGAAGCTATCCTCTGACTCTCCCAATGCTTGGACGAGTGTGACAGTGATCTCGTTGATCAGTTACAGTCTTGGACTCAATGCTCTTCTCTGCAACCTCCTCTCTCTCTCACTTGTCTCTTTTTCGCAAATGAATTCGGGTCATTGCATTTTGGTTGGGGTAAGTCATTTACAGGGAACTGATGGCGGTTGCATAACCGATGACGGTCGCGTAGGGACCGTCGTCGGTCAAGTCAAAGTTGGCTATTTTTATTAAAAATAGCCAACTTTCCCTCCTTTTCTCCCGAGGGGGTCAGTTGTGGGCTTGGTCAAGTCATTATTAGGCTCGTTTTGATGTGGGTGAGGGGGTGGATGATGGTCATGGGTGTGGGTCTGGACCAAGTCATAGGTCTTAATTAGGTTAGTTTAGGGTTAGGGCTAGGTCATAGTGAGGTGGCGAGGTGAGGTGGTAGGGTTGGAGATGTGGATTTATTAATTATAAGGTAATTAATAAATAATTAAGTGTGTAAGGTTTAGGTGGTGAGGTAGGGTTAGGTTGCGGGACGAGATATGGGGTACAGGGTGTCGTAAGACCCAAATTTGGTGTCTACAGTTGGACTTCCACAACAAGCTCAATTGGGAAATATGCAGAGTAAAAAGAATTAAAGGAGGGTGGAAAGCTCTATATTCATTGCAAAATCAGTGCAAAAATGCAAAATTATAGGATTGGAAAACCAAAAAAACCTTGTTTGGTTTGTTTGTCACACCGTAGTACTTAACAGTTGTGAAGTTTGGGGCAACAATGTGTTTGATCTTAAGTGGAGACAAATAGAGAGAATCTAAAAGCACTTAATCGTAGGCAACTGCAAAATTAAAACATCAGTTCCATATGATATTCTATTAGCTAGAGTGGGAACCTTTCTTTTATCAATGATAATTCAGTTGTTAACTTATTTGAAAAAAGGTGCAAAACATGGAAATTCATAGGTGGCCTAAAATGGATGTCGAAAAAAATCTAGGTAGGAGGAAAAACACATGGATGAAGCACAACATTAAATTGATGAATAAGTGGAACATTAACATGCAAGAGTGTCCAAACACTAATGAGGTACTACAAAAGTATGCGAGAGAAAAATTCAGGATAGACATGTGGACACAACAACATGCGCGAAAGAAATAATACTACATCAAAGAATTTAATCCCACTTGTGACCATGTGAAAAAGTCTGACCCAGGGGAACAAATCAAATGGAAGGCAAAAATGTTGATGGCTTAGTTAAGGACTAGTTCAAACCATTTTAGGTGTGAAAACTGGGAAATAGACATCCTCTAAAGAAGAGTGAGAAGAAAGAACGTACTTGTTTTATGGAAACAGAATGACACTATATCATGGAGTGGACAACATACAATGACATTTGTACAAAGTTTGAGGACAATTTGAAAGCAGACAACCTACCATCGTTGTTTGAAGAATAAAGACATGTCAAAATTGTGATCCTCTTGGTCAAGATCCACAACAAGAGGTACACCATCAAAAAAGCAACAAATTCTGTACAAAACTTTTAGAACTACTATTAACATGGCTTTGTACACTCTAGTTGCAGAATTAAATCCTCTTGACTGCTTGATCTGCGAATGTTATTAAAATCATTCATTCAAAATATATTTAATTTAAAATAATAAGACTTAAAGACAATTAAATTATTTCTTAAATTTATATGACCATTAAAAAAAACCGAACAAGCAAACATACTCATCCTATATTGAAAATGTTAAATAACCACTAGAACAAGACACAACCTAGGAACTTGGAGAGTGAAGAGTCACCAATGGAATAGAATATAATGCCCATAAATAAGACTCTCACGTACCTATCATTGGAAAGTTCGGAGAGGATAGCCTATACGATCATTTCTCTTTAGTTTCCCCCTAAGCTGTCCATTATGTCGACCCCAAATGCCACGTCACGGAGCTTAAAAAATGAAAAAAAAATTGCTTAAGGACAAAATGAAGTCTCTTAAATATTTTGGAAGACAAGTCACGTTTTACGTCAATCCCAAAAGTTTAGACGTAAGTTGTAACATTCCGCCAAATTGACAGCAAAGCCCCCATTTTTAACATCAATTTATGAAACCTATCCACTAAATACGGCCCCTCCGTTACAAATAAATAAATACGTACACAGGTATTTATAGCACCTACTTTTGTTGCCTTGCAGACGAGGGAAAAGGTTTTGTTATTAAAAAATAGATCGGACACGTGGCGTGGCCGATATGCCACGTGGTAAGCGCCCAGTCAACCGCCGTAGGCGTTTAGGTTGTAGTGACAGTGACAGAGTGGAAAGGCACGCCACGTGGAAGATGCAGAGTAGCCGCGCGTGCGGGCAGTATGTTGGGGTGTGGGCTTCCCACACGTGTGGCGGAGACGTGAAGGTTAAGTCGCAGGCGCCGCCGGAAGGTGAAAAAACGAGGTGACATTGGCGGCGTAGTTAATTAATTAACCTTTTATTTATTTATTTTGCGCTTTTTTAAATTACACGCTTTTTTTTAACCTTTTTTACAATTACCGCGCCTAATTATTTCTGTCGTAGGGAATCGATCTCTGATACGCCGCTAATCTTAAATAGAAGATGTGTGTATTTAAGCAGGTGTGAAATTTGTATGCGCATTTGGATTTCATGGAATGGCACTGTTGTGATGAAATGGAACTAGGCATGGATTAGGTTTGGTTGGTTGGATAGATTAAGCAGTCACTGTATCAGTTTATTTTGGTTTTTACTTTTTTCTCTGCTTAGGGTTGGTACCTAAGCGTTTCGAGTTCGAATCCCGTGGAGTCCCTAAAATTGATTTTTTCGGGACAAGAAAAAGTTTGCATCGATTTTTGGAAGGGTTTCGAGTTTGAATCTCATTTTGCCCCAAAATTCAAATTTGCGAGAAGAACAAAGGTACCTATTTAAGAGATTCGGGGTTCGAGTCACACAGTCATGCCCCGGGATTGAAATGTAAAAAGTAGTGGATGAGGTTTAGGCTTTGCGTCTCTCTCGTAATGCGGCCGCGTTGGAAATGCAGGTAATTTTGTCTCGAATTCTGTAGGCAGATTGTGTGGATTTATTTTATTTTTTGTTTCCGAGGGGCAGGATGATACTGCCATGGTTTGGAAAGTCGTCTGCGAAGAAGATCAGTAGTGGCAGTAAGAGTAAGAATAAGAAGAGCTTTAGGGAAAACAGTTTTTTCGATGCGTTCCATTTTAGGAGATCATCGAAGGGGGGAAATTCGAGCACATCGAAGGAGGATTCGGATGTAGATAGTGTACTTCCTTCGGCGTCCACTTCGACGTCTGTAACGCGATCCCAGAGCTTTTCTTATCCCGTGCCTCTCCCGCTGCCCGGGGGAATGACCCCTGGTATGGGGCGTTGCGATTCTGGAATGAGTGTGAGCCAGCCTCAGTCTGTAAAGGATAGATCTGGACGACTCGCTCCTTTACTTCCGTTGCCTTCGCCTGAACAGGTCATGAACAGGTTGGAGATTGCAGATGGCGCGGCATCCGGGTCGGAATGTAGCACGAGCTCTGTTGGCAGCGACGATCCATCAGACCGTGATCTTTTAAATCATACCAGGTGAGCTTGCTTTATTTATGCGATTGAATCAAATCACGCAGTGCTGTGGCAATCGGAGGTAGTTTTTAGCATAGCGATAAACACATCGGGCTATGAATTTTGCTTGTTTGGGAGTTTTTGGCATATTAATTGACATTTCCGGCTTTGAATGCTTTTATCTACTATGTCTTTTGACGTATTGATCTACAGTTTGAGCTATGAATTTGCTTATGGCTTTTTGACACTCGAATTGACAATTTCGATTATGAACGTGTTTAGCTTTGGTTCTTGGCACAGTGATTGACATTTCTGGATATGCATATGTTTATCTAGGCTTTTTGTTGAATTGACTATGATTATGCTTATCTAGGCTTCTGGCCTATTGATTCAGAATTCTGAGATTGGTTTTCGTATTCCTGAGGGGGGGTGGTTAAGCGATTTGATTGGCGATTATGACCATGTTGTTGCTTTATCTAGGGATTCTGGGCATGTTTAGTGACATGTTATGAATTCGCTCATACTAGGGTCTTTGTATATGACTATTATGCGTATAAATTTGCTTTGGGCCTATTTGGAGAGTTAATTGACAATTTTGTGTGTGGGAATGAAGCATAATATATGCAGGTCTTACCGCTGAGCACGGCAAGAAAAATAAGAAGAATAAGAAAAGTAAGGAACAACCAAAATCGAATGTCACTTTGCTCAGTAAGCAACAGAATTTGCCACTGCCCCCAAAGAAAGGGTTTTCTTCTAATCGAGATTCAGTGCCTAAAAAGCTTCAGATTCCGGTTAATAGAGTGTTAGTCAACACAACCGACAGTTCTGCAATGTCTAGTCCTTCTAGTCCAATGAGGGCTTTTGCCTCAGAGCATCAATCTCCTTCTGGCGGAGGTGGTGGAGCTGGCAAGTTTAATCCCGATGCAGGTATCTTTGGATCAGGCAATTGTTCTAGTCCAGGTTCGGGCCAAAATTCTGGTCAGAACTCCATGGGCGGAGATATAATAATAGGGCAACATTATTGGCAGCAACAGCAGGGCAAAGGCAGCTCTGAGCGTTCACCTGTGCTAAGTCCAAAGATGCGAAGTCCTGGTCCAAGTTCAAGAGGACAGAGTGTTGCTGTTTCCCCTTTGCATCCCCGAGCTGGCGGATTAGGACCTGAATCTCCCACCGGCAGACATGAAGAGGGTAAGCAGCCAGCTTGTCACCCATTGCCGCGGCCTCCACGATCCCCAACCAATTCGTCACCCTACTCTCCCTCTGCAAAATCTTCAGGAGCACGGAGTCCTGGTGGGAAAGACAACCCTACAAGTCCAGCAACACGATGGAAAAAGGGGAAGCTGTTGGGGAGTGGAACCTTCGGCCATGTTTATGTTGGCTTTAATAGGTATGTGGAAATATACCATGATAATCCGATCTTAACTTATACTGATCAGTCTGTGGGATTGTTATCCAATGCACACATTTGGAAAGATAAAACTTGTATGGGGCTGGTAGTAAGTGGTAGGGTGGCCATGCATGCCAATGATAAGTCCTAGGTGTATGAGCCCTAGATGGTTCGTGGTTTTCAACATATGTTGCCAGGGTTCAATCTCTGAAGCATATATTTTTTGTTTGACCTAGGTTGCCCTTATAGAGGCTGCATTACATTCACATTTTATGGATGTTCTGCTGCATTTGATCAAGTGATTTTCTGGATAATTCTTGTGTTTTTTGTGTCTGGCATAGAGAGTTGTCTTGCTTGTTTCATTTGTGGATTAAAGATATTGACCAGCTTTAAAGATATTGACATCCTGTTGTTAACGTAATGCCTATATATATATATATTTGCTGCGTTTGTAGCGAAAATGGAGAAATGTGTGCAATGAAGGAAGTTACACTTTTTTCTGATGATTCAAAGTCAAGGGACAGTGTAAAGCAACTAGGACAGGTTAGCATCAAACATCTTATATCAATTGCATTTATTGTACAGATATTTTATTTTCCTTTCAGCATAATCATGGTTCATTTACTTGATCATGGAAACATGGTGTTGGTTAGTGTCATGCTCTAATGTCTATTATTTTGAAACACTTTCTTCAACCTGTTATAACAGGAGATAGCCATGCTTAGCCATCTGCGGCATCCAAACATAGTTCAATATTATGGAAGTGAAACGGTATGTGGATCTGGGGTGCTTTCCACTGTAAGAAGTTGCACATTTAGTTTTAAGCATTTTAATCTGGACACCTGGTCTTTAGCACTTTAGCTTTTGCCTAATGTGCCTGTATTTTGTGTTTTAAGTAATTTTTTTTAATGGTCTAGAATCCTAGAAGCCTTTCATTATTGAGTCTCATTTTGAGCTACAATTGAAGTAAAAAAAACCATATTGATACCATTGCTGTATTAGGCTATATACTTGCTGTGAATTATAGATGTAACACTGCATGTTATCATGACATCATCATACATAAATCCAAGGGCTTTAGTATCTACAACTGTGCAATGCAGAATTTTGTCTAAAATAGACGAATCATCATCTTCATTATTCAATTATGAATATTCCAAGGCTTGCAACAAGCACTCATGCTGTTGCTCTCCTCTATTTGAGACATTTCTTATTAAAGTAAGCACAAGTCTTATGATAATTATATTATTGGGAGGTCCCTTTCCATTTGGTTTGTTCTGACAGTGATATATAAGAGAAGAGGTGGTCGAGCTTTATTGAAAGATTGAAGGAAAATTCTGTTTGTGTGAGTTTTGTTTTCAATATTGAGAGCAACCTGGAAAGTGTGTTCAAGAGGTATCAACATGTTCAGGAGATGTATCTCTCCTTTCAGATGTGAGACTGATGCCTTTATGAATTTCAACTTTAGGATCCAGTAACACCTATACCTGTAGGTTGATATTTGAAATTGTTATTGTACTGCTGGACCATTTGATCAGTTGTTTGGTCAATATATACCCAGTGCTTTCTGAGTTCTGCGGCATTCAGGTGGATGATGCTTTTTTCTAAGTTAGTCTTGAGTCGATTCTGTCTTCAAGTCGGTGGGGTCCTTTTGGTGGCTAGGCAGGCAAGGGATTGCCACGATGGGCTTACCACAATGCAAAGGCTCGGTGCTTAATGTGCACTATGACAAACCAAAATATTTTGGGCATCCACATGTTATAGGGTTTGGAAAGAAGCTTCCTTCTTATATTGGTTGCATTCATCAAACTTATGAAAGTGTACAACACATGACGAGTACAAAATAGATTAAAGTGTTCATCGTGTTGTACTACCTTTATATGAAAGTGTTTTGAGTTACCTAACACAGGTTACTAGGGTGGTGTTGTCACCAGTCCGTTTGCCAATGCACACGTAGATGGGCTTATATAATGTGAGCCTTTATGTTGGGTGTATCTAGACCAATGTTTATTTCTTTATGTTGTGTCTGTGTCCTGGTAGTAGTAGTTACAATAACTGTTACAAGTATTGCTAAAGGCTCAATATGTTATGTCCTGGTTCATGAATTGATTTACTTTATTTAAGTTTAAACTTGCAATCATGCTAATAAAGTCTCATTATGATGAAGCTTTATGAATTGTTCTTATGAAAAGGGTCATAATTTGTAACATTTACAGCTGGTAGTTTAGAAGCTAGGAAATGATAGCATCACGAAAAACAGGATGATTTTGACTTTGTTCCTTGCTATGTCTGCCTCTAGGTGCAAGCAAAGCATGCATTTCATTAAATATTTTATGCTAGTTAGTTTTTAATTTAAATGCTTATAGTAATATAAACATTTACTCCCTTACAGGTGGATGACACTCTATATATATACCTTGAGTATGTTTCTGGAGGTTCTATTCACCAACTGCTTAGAGAGTATGGCCAGTTTGGAGAGCCAGCTATTCGCAGCTATACTCGGCAGATTTTAGCTGGGCTAGCGTATTTGCATGATCTAAATACTGTCCACAGGTAAATGCACCTGTTTGTTGTTATGTTATGCACTAATGTTTTGTTATGCACAAGAGAATATGATGTTTTGAAAGTTTGGATTCTTTTTATGGTATCCATTAAAGCTTACCTGAATATATTTTGTCTTGTTTTTTGGTTTCTCAGTTATTTTAAATGTCTAATTTCATGTGATTTGTAATTGTGTAGAGACATCAAAGGGGCAAATATACTTGTTGATCCTAATGGTCAAGTAAAGCTTGCAGACTTTGGCATGGCAAAACATGTAATGTTTCTCCAGATGACAACCTATTGTATCTGAATAATTTGTCGCCAATCACTTAATTTTTGAAAATAAGTATTAGTTCCATCTGACAAATAACTAGAATTTTATCTTCTGAGAAACTATATTCATGAGTAGCACATACTATATGTTAGATGCACATTTGACTCTATGTTAGTGCAACTAATTCTGCATTTTGAGAGATTTATCAAATAACATTGAATTTATTGCATAAAACTGGGATAAAACCCATCTAACTCTCAGAGAAGTGGTTGATAACATTGAATATATTGGACAAAAGTAAAATGGGGATAGAACCTATCCATCTCCAAGAGAAAAGTGGTTCCTAAAACTTTTTTTTTTGGTCTGATTGTGAAGTGTATTATTAGAAAATGTTAAAATATAAACACATTATATAGAATGTATAAACAGTTATGTAGTTGTTCGGTTGGTAACTGTTTAACCACCTCTCTCTCAATAAATAAACCTCTGCATGTATCATTTGGACAGTGCAGTTTGCCTTCTGTATTTTTTCTTCTCTTTGCATATTCTAACATTGGTATCAGAGCGACTTGCCCGAGGAAGCTCTTGGACAAGCATGGGAGTGTCGCATGAGGTTCGAGGAAGCCCCGACATGGGTACGAACTGTAGAGAAGAAGGTTGAAGTCCAGTCATTTTTCGTGAAACCTGAAGTCGCGATTGGTGAGAGGAGAGGTCGATGAGAGGTACAGTCAACGCAGGGCAGAAGAAGGGAGTTGGCATCGCTGGAGGAAGTCGCTGAAGCAACTTGAAAGCAAAACGTGGGCATCGTTGGTGGTCAAAAATCGTGGTCGCTGGAATCGCTGGGAGTTGCAAAAAAACGTGGGCATCGTTGGTCGCAAATCATGGTCGCTGGAATCGCTGGGCCAGAAAAATAATCAAAGCACCTGCAAAATAAAATAAAAAACGTGGTTCGTGGCAGAGGTAGCAAGGCAAAAGTTTTTATAAGGCAAAAGATTTTTTCATTCTTATAAAACTATTTGATTTTGGTGTTTCATATTACTCTGCTGCCACGTATATATTTGCATAAAATATTTTCATAAAACACCCTTTTGAATAAAGTAATTTTTGGTTTTTTCAGTGGACAAAATACTTTATTCCATTTTTATTATTTTCATAATAAAATGGCGAATATTTCAAGTCTTATTCTGCCAGACTCGCAAAAATTAACGGGTACTAATTTCAATATTTGGAGTCATAAGATTTTAACAATTGCGGAATTTCGTGATTGTGATAAAATAATTGAGGGTGATGAAAATCGACCAGCAATGCACTTCGAGGATTATGACAAATGTCATAAGGAAGCATTATTGCTTCTCAAGTTATCGGTGTCAGATGATTTGATACCGGAAGTGTGGAATGCCATTGTGGCAAGCACATTGTGGGCCAGTCTGAGGGATACATATCAGACGCTAGAGAAGAGTCGGGTTTTATACTTGAAAAATATGCTCTTTTCCGTAAAGTTACAAGAAGGTGGATCGCTATCTGAGCACCTACTTCGGATGAAAGACCTCCGAGACCAGTTATCTTCCATCAACAAAAAGGTGGACGACGATGATATGGTGGCTCTGGTTTTGAACAACTTACCTTCTTCGTATGAGTCATTTGTGGAGGCACTCCATTTAATGGCTGAAAGTCAAACACTCACGTTTGACAAGGTAAGTTCCTACCTGTTGCAAAAGGAACGGAGACAACTTCAGGCAGAATCTAATTGTGACTATGCAGATGGTGCTCTTGTCACTCAGTGAAAAG
Organism: Taxus chinensis; assembly: GCA_019776745.2. Taxonomy (NCBI): domain Eukaryota; kingdom Viridiplantae; phylum Streptophyta; class Pinopsida; order Cupressales; family Taxaceae; genus Taxus; species Taxus chinensis. The sequence goes on along the minus strand of CM034150.1, from coordinate 244,442,582 downwards.
GAAAGTGGAAACTTCAATCTGGTGAATCTTCCACTCGGTATCAGGTCACATGTTATTACTGTCACAAGGTTGGGCACCTCAAGAATGATTGCCAAAAGCGGATGTATGATCTTTCGAAGTAGAACAAAAAGCCATGTAATGAGGAACATGTGGCAGTAGTTGCAGAAGAACGGGATTTGGATGACGGGCATGCTCTATATTGTCTTACGACATCATGCTCGAATGATAGTGGTACCAGTTGCTTGATCATTGACTCTGGTGCATCTGCACACTTTTCATGTCGTAGGGACTGGTATGTTTCATTTATTGCAAATATTTGTTTTGAATCAGTAGTACTAGTTGATGGAGAATCACTTGCAGTAGAAGGGATAGGAGATATGTGCATTGTATTGAATAATGCTCATAAATTGTGGGTACGGAATGTTAGATATGTACCTTCTTTACAAAAGAATCTTCTATCTATTCGTCAATTGACTGAAAATCCCAATATTTTTGTGGATTTTTGTGGAAAGAAGTGTGTTGTCTTTGATGTGAAACAGAGACGGATAATTGCCCTTGGTATTGGGGTAGGTGGTCAGTAGCGGCTTGTTGATCCGGCTGCGATCAACATGAATGCACATGTGGAGGACAACTCCACCATTCAGGATGTGCAGGAGGCCGCAATGCCTTGGGAGGAAGCCATTCCTCACAAATCTATTGACTTGGATACAATCAACCTACATGCACCTATTGTGGAGGGAATATCCACTATACTAGGTGTACGGGAGGCGGACATGCCTTGGGAGGATGGATTTCCTCATTCTGAAGAACAATTTGTTGTGGACGGAGACTCCATTATTCCAAATGCATTGACGGTGCATGGTGAGATGGCATGCCCAGCCACTCACTCAGAGGTCCTTGCTCGAAGGACAATAGAGCATGAATAGTTTGCTCATTGTGTTGTGAAGGATCTTTCCCAATAGAGGGGGATAGATGAGCAAATAGATAAAACGGAGATGGTTATTTCTCCTGTTGAGACGGGGACCACTGTTGAGACGGAGATGGTTATTTCTCCAACTATTGAGGAGTTGGTTCTAACTCTTGCACAGATGGTCACATTCCTCTTCTTGAAAAAGTTGGATGAGCACTACATGGTGGTGCAAGGACGTGATCGAGGTGACTTTGCTCACAGGATATTTGAGTCTTTGTACAGACTCCAGCAGGCTACACAAGCCTGGAATAGATTTTTTAATCCACATCTTCGAGGTTTTGATTTCAGCACTCTGGAGATGGGGCTGACACTCTCAGCCATTGGTGATTCATCACTGGTCAATGAATCACGAAATAGAGAACCAGTGGACCACTTGCCATATCTTTTGTTCATGGGACCAGATTTTTGTTTTGCGGTTCGTCTTCATTCGACAACTGCATCACAGTTAAGGACTGCTAATTTTAAAGTTCAACTTATGGCACAGTCTGTAAATGTAATGACTAAACATATGGGCTTTAGGAAATTTGTAAAATTTCGGGACAAACTTTGTCTTGTTTCCGGTTTAGTCATTAAGAGGGGGTGTTAAAATATAAACACATTATATAGAATGTATAAACAGTTATGTAGTTGTTCGGTTGGTAACTGTTTAACCACCTCTCTCTCAATAAATAAACCTCTGCCTGTATCATTTGGACAGTGCAGCTTGCCTTCTGTATTTTTTCTTCTCTTTGCATATTCTAACAGAAAACAAATAGAAAAAATGGAAACAAGCATGTTTTTGGGAAAAAGCTTTGTAGGATTTTAAAAAATCGATGTGGGATCCATCATCAGGACGAATGATGTGCCTGCTTGTTGGGACAAATTGTGATTGACACCATAAATTGAAAAGATTTTCGTCAACCTCGTTTCTAAATTTAGAGTTTGGAGCATAACCTCCAGACGTCAGATCAGTTTTTATCCCTCTTAGGTTTATTTTGAAACTAATTATCAATATAACAAAGTTAAGAAACAATGGAAATTGTAAGGGCAATATTGCATGCGAGTTGGTTGTTTAAACTTATGTCTCTGCATTTACTCACCAAAGGCACACATCTTTTATTATCTATCCGTATTTAGGCCTAAAGCAAGTTGCTTCAAGTTGGGTGAAACTGTTGCTTTGATGTTGTCATTGAGCAAATGGGTGAGGTCTCTGCAAATGATTTGTATTTCAAAGAAACGTGCATCTGGTTTGTCGTTTTTTCTCATTTCTTAAATCTGTGATTTATTAAATTTTATTATTTAAAAACTAACTTCTTTCAAGCGGGTCAAAACCTCAGCTTAGATTCTTTCCAGACTGATTTAATTCTAGACTGTTTCGGTACGGGTATGGTATACTGAAATGGCAATTTTTTTTAAATTCTTGGGCATGGTACGCTATGGGTACGTATGTACAAATATATTTTTAAAAAGCAAAAAATATAAATATATATAAAATTTAAAGAAAACAACAAGCTTATAGTCTCAGCAACTTATAGAATATTAGAAGCCAACAATCAGCTTGGTGTGAATTAGAAGCCATTTAAAGCAAAATTTCTTTGACTGAATACAAGAAGACCACAAAACATTAAATCTATGAGGCCACCTACTTATTGTTAAGGCCCAGGGAAAGGCTTGGCGAGAAGGCAATCTTTTCATAGAGTTGTTTGGAGGTAGCCTCTTGGAGAGGGGGCCCTTTGAGCCACCTCATAGAATCCCAAAAGTCATTCTCATCCTGCATAATTAGCCTAGTAGAGGGAGCTGTGATAGCATTTCTGAGCATTGTATACATTCTGAACTGAGATTGAGTAAGCTTATAGAAAGCTTTAATGTCTGTCCATTCGATCCACTTCCCAAATCTGTACAAGTCATGAAATATTTTAATTCCTTTCTCAAACCGAAGGAGGGCAGAGCAGCCTCTTGTCAAGGCAAGGATCTTGTCATTATATTTCAGATTCGATGAAATCAATTTGTAGGCTTGGCACCTAGTGTCAAAGGAAGATAGGCTGCCCAACCACCAAGTGCTTCAGTTGTTCCCATGCCTTTCAAATTGATTGAAGAATAAAGGACCCATGAGGAACAACAAGAAAGCCCCCAAATAGTAAGTCAGCCAAATGAAGTCCTTTTCTTCTCTCTCGACCCTTCGGATCCTATTGGCAGTATTGAATCTCACATGAACTTTCCAAGGTTCAATTCCAGTCAAAGCCCTAAAGTTTTATTTATTTTTTTGTACTAAAAAAAAAACCGTGTGGGTATGTACATGCAGGCCCCACGTATGTTCCGGGTACAGACTTCTGTACCTGCAATGAACTCGGGGCCTGGGGGTACGTACATGCAGCGTGCCCAAACCATACCCGTACCCGTACCAGGTACGTATCAGGCCTGGTATGGGGGTACCCGGCGTTTCCAGGCAATCTAGATTTAATTAGAAGCAAGATCCTAGGACTTATTAATTTAATGTCGAGGCTGTGATGTATCCTTATATGAATAGCAGAAATCCAGAACAACAGAAGACAATCTAATAATTAGTTCCTGAAAACTGATGTCTATACACTCTTCAGTAGGCTAAATAGAATTACAAGGATGAGGGCGTGTGCTGGCTGGATAAGGCGAAGCAGTTACAATCTACCCAGAATTGGGTATGCAGAATCACTTCAATTAGTCAAACTTACAAGTAGTCAGCGAGGCTCACATAAACTAAATAGAATTACAAGGATGAGGGAGTGTGCTGGCTGGATAAGGCGAAGCACTTACAATCTACCCAGAATTGGGTACGCAGAATCACCTCAATTAGTCAAATGTACAAGTAGTCAGTGAGGCTCACATGAACTAAAAATCCACATCAGATGGTCTAACTTACAAGCAATGAGGGAGGCTTGAATGAACTAAAATCCACCTGTCAGTCTAACCTACATACAGTAAGGCTCCTGTAAACTGAAATCCACCTTGGTTAGTCTAACTTAAGGCAGCAAGATTCCCCACTGAACTGGGCCGAGTGTGTGTATGAGATGATCACAATGATAGTTTTATTTACAAGTGAGGAAATCATTATGGGAGTGATTCTCATCAGGTTGTGAGGCCCAGGGTCCATCAAATGTTCTGCACTTGGGGCATCTACAATTATCAGTTAAAGTAATCAGCTGACTTCATATGGTCAAGTCACCTCATAACGTTCAAGTAAAGCTTGCAGACTTTTACATGGCAAAACATATAATGTTTTCGAGATGACTATATATTTTATCTGAATAATTTTATCACAAGTCACAAGAATTTTGATAATAAGTAGAAGCTCCATCAGACAAATAACTAGAATTTCATCATTTGAGAAAATATATCCATGAAGAGCACATACTGTATGGTGGATGCACCTTTGACTCTATGTTAGTGCAAATAAGTATTTATTTTGAGAGATTGTAGTGCCTCATTATCATCGAATGTACTGGATAAAACCTATCCAACTTGAAAAGAAGAATGGTTGCTAAAGCTTCCTTCTTGTCTAATGATGTTATGAGGCGTTTTCATAGATGACACATTAAAATGGAAAACTTATTTTTAGGGGAAAAGCTTTGTAAGATTGTAAAACATTAATGTTTCAGAGCATACCACATGTTCCATCGTCAGGATGAATGATGTGCTACTTGGGTTAAAATGTGATTGACATTTTAAATTGGGAAGAATTTCTTTAACCTTTGTGTTTCTTGATGTTGAGTTTGGAGCATAATCTCCATGCTTCAGACTAGTATTTTTTCCCTCTTAGTTTTCTTTGAAACTAGTCATCAACCTCCATGCTTCAGACTAGTTTTTTTTCCCTCTTAATTTTCTTTGAAACTAGTCATCAATATAACTAAGTTAAGAAACAACGGAAATTGTAAGAGCAACATTGCATGGGCATTACTTGTCTAAATTTATATCTCTCAGCATCTACTCACTAAAGGCACACTTATCTTTTATTATCTTTCCTTATTTAGGCCTAAACTCAAGTTGCTTCAAGTTGGGTGAAACTATTGTGTTGATGTTGTCAATGACCAAATTGGTGAGGGCTCTGTAAATGATTTGTATTTTAAAGAAAACTGCATCTGCTTTATAACTTTGCTCTCATTTTTTAAAACTGTCGTTTATTTATTTTTAAAAGGCTCCCGTGTCATATTTCTTTCAAGTGGGTCAAAAGCATAGCTTAGATCCGTTTCAGACTCATTTAATTTGCGTTGATATATTCTTTGACATGAACAGCAGAAAATTAGAACAGCAGAAGACAAATTGAAATAAATAATTAGCTTCTGAAAATTGACATATATACACTTTTCCTTACTTGGGATAAATAGAATCACAAGGATGAGGGTGTGTGCTGCTTGGATGAGGTCAAGCACTTGCATACCACCCAGAATCGGGTATGCAGAGTCGTCTCTATTAGTGTAACTTATTAGCAGCCTGTGAGGCTCAAGGGAACTAAAATACACGTTAGCCAGTGTAATTCCAAGTTACCTAAACGTTTTGGATACGGGAGAGGGAGCGGGGTATCCGATACGCGGATACGGCAATTTTTTTTTTGACCCCGGATACGGCGTAGGATACGGCAGTACAAAAACTATATAAAAAAGGGCAAAAAAATATATAAATCTCAACCTTCTAAATAGGAATTTAATTATAAACCACATATTATGTATATGAAAAACAAGATAAAAGACAAGTTATACTATTAACTATAAAGTATAAATTTATAATAATGTACATCTATCTACAAAACGAATCAAATTAAATTCAGAAGATTCTTTCAGAAGATTGCAAGAAGTTGCTTGGTCCAAAAAGGTGCAAAAATGGATTTTATGAAAATAAGAAAAATATTGCCATCAATGCGTAGAGCTCGAGAAAATATACACTTTTAGAGAAAACGACACCTGAAACGGAGCCACAGAATGAAAGTTATGGCTCATCCAAGTTTTTGCTGCTACATCTTCCCGGACCCTTTCCAAAAATGGCAAATTTTTTCCATACTTCGTTTTTTTCACCGAAAATCCAAAAACGGAAAAAATTGCTCCCTCGCCGCTCCCACGCCGCTCCCGTCGCCGCTCCTGTACCCGCTCCCGAGGCCTTCTAAGGCGTTTCCGGTAACCTAGGTGTAATTTACAAGCAATGAGTGAGGCTCTAGTGAACTAAAATCTACCTGTCAGTCTATCTTACATGCTATCAGCAAGGCTCTTGTAAACAGAAATCCACCTTGGTTCGTCTAATTTACTGCAGCAAACTCCCCACTGAACTGGGCTAAGTTTGCATATGAGATGATCACAACGACAGTAATTTTCATTAGCAAGGATATCATCATGAGAGTGTTCTCCTCAGGTTGTGAGGGCCAGGATTCATCACATGCTCTGCATGTGTTAGGCATTTATCTTCTAGGTTATCGGGAATCTGTAGATGGGATCCTGTGTGACCTATGGACTTCCGCAAATCAGCTCTTGACTTACCGGTATGCGGTGGATTCATTTTAAGACACCGTCTTTGGCTTTTACCCATATGGTATTTTGCAAAATGAAAAATCTTGTTAGTCATTGATCCGTGTGGCTCGAGTGAAAGGGGGTACTAACGGTACATACTTTGACTTGATCAACTCAACAAGAAGTGCTTTGGTTTTATATTGTTGCCAACTTTTTCGCAAGCGTTTTAGAAAGTGAGAGCACCATTGCTACTCTTTATTAAGATAATGTCCTAACTATTTATGGTAAGCAGATATAATATCTTCAAATGGAGTACATTTTCAAAATTGATGATGTAAAATCTCTAATTATAATACTTATAGCTACCCCCTTGGAATAAGGCATCTTCCAATTTTACTTTCTGTGTGCTTTTCTTGTCATTCTGGGTTATACTGACTTTATTAAGAAGATTGCAATTTTCCACTAGAAGGAGGCGCTTTGTTTCAAATGTCTTCTGTAGGATTTTCATGCAAGCCATGTATATATTTGTGTTAAACCTGGCAGACTGTCTTCTGAGATGATAGACTGTAATTGCCATCTTTTGCAAGCTTTCTAGTGCTATATTTGGCAGATTGCTCCTGCAATGTTAAATTATAATTGCTTTCTATTGAGGCTTTTACACTGTTTATTGGAATAAATATAACATTTTAAAAAAAGGTTTCAAATTGCTCAGGTTCATGTGTGGGTAATTTTGCCTGGAAATATTCAATTTATGTATAAGCGTCGTGTCTCGATATTAGCAAATTACTGTAATTCAATATATAAAAAAAGAGATTTATAGATTGGGTTGACCATTTGTAAGTCTGACAAATTATTCTTTTGAAAGTAACTATGTTTTATTTATTATTCAGTATTTACTGATACATACTGGTCAGAATCTTATGCCATATTGGTATTTTGTAAGCATTAGCTACAGGAGATCACCCTGGTACGTAATTTGGAACACTAGCTTCCGTTTAGCTGGTTTAGGGTCAGAATATATGCTGTTGGTATCGATGAATCAAATACTTATGTTGACCACATGTATTCTGTTGTTTACGCTCGATTGGATCATTAGTGAAAACTGGTGGGTGTATTACACAGCCCAGAGTTTGTATTTATGAAAATTTTAACATTTAAATAAATAAGATCTAATTTTGACCCAATGTTAATATCGTGCTTTTTTTGTCTCCAGATCACAGCACAGGCATTTCCTTTGTCATTTAGAGGAACTCCACACTGGATGGCCCCAGAGGTATTAAGTTTACATCCCTTGAAGGCATTGTCTCGTTGTTTGCTGGTTACTTGGTTTGATATGCCCTTGGAATGTAAGCAATTGACATTTTCTTTGTTGGTTCAGGTCATTAAAAATGTAAATGGCTATGACTTGGTGGTGGATATTTGGAGCCTAGGTTGTACGGTTGTGGAAATGGCTACTGCAGAGCCACCATGGAGGCAGTATGAAGGGGTAAGGCAATTACTTGTATTTTTCATCTACAAGTGCAAATTTAATCAGGGATTCATATTTGTATATTAAGTTTCCTCTTTTGGTGGAAACTGCGTGTTTAAATTCCATAATCTTGTAGCTATTTCCTATCATTAGTGGCTAGTAATTGGAATGCTTAGGCTTGTATTGTTCTTAGGTATACAGTTAAATGTTTGGGCCTTCCATGGTGGTCTTAGTTTTTGTTATGCGCTTCTGGGATCACCATGTGAGAATTTTTAAAATAGACATTGTGATCCCCGGAGCACATAATCAAGTATGCAGTTTGTTTGGGCTCAAACTTCGAACGAAATTCTAATTGATCTTGGATTTCATTGATTTCTTGTTTCTCTGATTTCCCTTGCCTCTGCTTGTGTATTACATTCATAATTATCTCATTCCCACAGGTTGCTGCAATGTTTAAAATTGGCAACAGTAAGGAGCTTCCAGCAATTCCTGAACATCTCTCAGAGGAAGGCAAAAATTTTGTGAGACTTTGCTTGCAGAGAAATCCTTCAAACCGTCCTACAGCTGCAAAACTTTTGGAGCACCCATTTGTGAAAAATGCAGCGCCATTTGTAAAACTGGACCGTGGTACAAAAGCCTTGGAAACAGAGGCATTGTCCTCGTCTGCTAATGGATCAAAAGCTTTGGTATGCACCCTTTGTTTTAACTATCTTTTCAAGTTGGCTCGCTTTCTTCCATCCCTTCATTCCAATGTCCTGTATATTTTCTGAGCTGTGTATTTGGTCTTGAATAGTGGTTTCTAGTTTCCTCTCAATTTCACATTCAGTTTAGCATCTTTCATTAGTTTAAGGTTCTGGATATTCTTAGTTTGTCTGTTTTTATTCATGATGTTTGGTATATGCTGTTGTTTCATCTTAGTTTATGAGCTTATTTATCATGGTATACATATTTTGTTTGCTGCATTGTTATGTGGTGTGTGTACCCAGCTTTGAAATAGACACACCCAGTACGTAGCTGTACCCGGCATGTACCTGCACTCATACTCCACTGATTTTGATTTTTGTTAATATCAGTAATATTATTCATGGATATGTACATTATTTTTGTTTATTATACAAACATGCATATACGCTTTGTACACATTTTTTGGGGGTCTGAACCAGTCGGTGTTTGCCTCCCTGTTACATTTGTTGCCCCACTTTTTGTATTCTATGAAGAAATTTGCATTATTTGGTAACATGTTAAACCGTAGCGCTTTAGTAACATTTAAGCTTTGGAGGAGAGTAATAAACTGAATCCGGTGTTAGTCTCGGGATTGCATTCCACTGGGATTGGTAAAGCTGCTCAAGCAATGCCTTTATTTTTAATTTGACATTGAATAATATCATTTCATGTTTCACTATACAGTTCAAGGTTCATTATGTATCACTTTTTTAGAGTATTGCTTCTATGAACTACAACTAAAACTTCACTTTCGAGATAATCCTCTTTAAGGTTCCAGTAGACTATTGATTCTATTAAAATTTAACTTTTAAGGTGCTCATAACGTTGAAAATATCCTGCTCAGCTTTGGGTTTTATCCTGTTTTCTGAGGATTCTTTCCATGATCAACTGATCAGAAAAAACATCAACTAGATAATTATAATGCATGGATATCTTTATTAGGACTTATCAGTTAAAGGGGTGCTTTTATGTATTTTATGTGAAAATTTTCAAATATAGTATGGGTCCAAAAAATGTGGATGGTACTGACAAATATTTTTTATGAGAATCCGGTAGCCTTATTGGAAAATTTGACAATTTTCAATTTGCAGAATTAGCCAATAAATATTCTTGTGCTTCTTGTTTCTTTGTTTCAAATTTTGCAAACCCACTTAATCTTGTATGGTTTCATTTTTCATTAATTCACATTGTTGCTTTTTGAGTAATAAATTTGGCTGTTTACCAGCTTTGTCTGTTAAACTTATAACAACCAGTCAAGTTTTAAATGGTTGTTTTTGAGTAATAAATTTGGCTGTTTGCCAAGTTTATTTGTTAAACTTAATAAGCTGTTATGTCAACGTATCTGCACTTTGGTTTGACTATTTTTCACAAGCATTCGTAATAATTTTCTTGACAATGGTGGTCAACTCTTACCTGTTTATTCTTAAGTATTTTTGCACTTTATGGAACTTGCTAGCATATTATTTACGGTTCTGTTGCTGACATCCCATGTATAATAATTGCCAATTGTCCATTTTCTGAATGAAGTGCCCATGCTTCTCCAGGTCCACAATAAGCTGTTGTTATGCTCGTAATCAGGATTATTTAACTTCAGATTTCTAAACAACTTATGTTACTCAGCAGTATGGGATGAGGATAGACATGTCACAACAACAACTATCAATTATTAATGCCTCAAAATCACACCTAATATCTGAAATGTGCATAGATGATTGTCAGTATATACATATGCCGATGAGAAACAAGATCCAAAATGTGTCCAGAACAAATGATATTACATCAGATGAGATGTAAAATGTCCTGCCATTTCAGTTCTCTAGCTAAAATTAGTCCCTTAAATGTGTTATCATATTGATCTCACCCCCTTGGTAGTCTTTAAATGACTGTTGAGCATATGCAATATGTGTGTTGCCCAGACCCAATATGGATGGTAATGGTATTGATCATGCTACTTTCACATGAAAGTAAAGGATCATTTTGTTGTTTCCAGTGTTGCACGGGTGTGCTCACCTGACAGTTGTTGGGTCATACCCTATGGTGCATGTGAAGCATTAGGGCTCTTCTGACATGCACCCCTGCCTCCTCATTGTCTCTGCTACGAGGCCTTCACATAAGGACCGATGAAAATGAAGAAAATACATAATTATAAAATAAGAAGTAAAAACTAAAAAAGAAAACATTGAAGATAATGATAAATGTTAAATTTTAAGTCTTAAGCTTTTTCAATTGTATAGCACATGAATTTGGTTTCTTTACGTAATGCATGGATATTCAGAGACACACCCTTGTACTCAAGCTTTGGGGTTTGCATTGGTTGCTTCATACCTGCACCCTGCATACCCCTGTACTCCTGTAACCTTGTTTGTTTCTTTTTGGAATGAAGGTTCATTTGTCTATATAGTTAAGGTAGCAAGCATTAACCACATCTCTAAAAATGGTTAATGATTTTTCGATCTGTCACAAGTACTTCAAGTGTCTTTGGGGCTTGTAACTAGTAAAATTTGTACAAGTTTTTTAATATTATGGCCATTTAACCTCGTATAATCCTTATGGCAAATCATATTTTGTAATCAAAATTTGATAGACTGCTATTTGTATTTCAATTTTGTTTTACAGAATTCTACTCAACATCCTGCACACTCAAGGCATCCTTCTTCAATTGAGGTGGACCACTCAATACCGCCTTCAAGAATGCAGTCACCTTATCAGCCTTCAAGGTTTGGTCCTTTCCATAGGCTGTTACTCTGTCGATGTTTATCCACGCAAGTATTTGCAATGAAAGTATTTCTGATAACTATTTATGAAAGTAATGTTCTTGTATCAGCCAGAACTTTTTTCCTGAGTCAAAACTTTTGTGCTGTAGTGATCAATTTTATGCCCAGAGGAATATCTCCTGGCCAGTATCTCCCTCAGCAAGCCCATTGATTCAGCCGCGGTCTCCTCATTATAGATATGATGGAATGTCCCCTTCTCCTATATCAACACCAATTCTTCGATCAGGTTCTTCAACACCCCTGACTGGAGGTTATGGTGCAATCCCATTACAGGGGAATGGAACTGCAAGACAATCAGCACATGCACAGGAAATTTTTGGAAACATGCCCCAAATGATGAATGGACCACACTCTACCTGTTTTTGTGGCTATGCTGATTCTAGGCCTGATATTTATTGGGGACTGCAGGCAGTCCCTACTCCAGAAGGCTCCCCAAGACCACAAAGTCATCTTTTTGTAGAAAGTGATGTACTGGGGAAAGCATATGGTAGAGTAATGAGAAATGAGGATGGACACAGTCAAAGCCAATATGGTGGGCATGGAGCATTGGCAGAAAATGAGCCACAGAAGCTTCTAAAGACTCCTCAGCTCATTGGCTTTGATCTAAGACCTGTTTCTCCCATTCTTGGTCGAGCAAATGGCCATGAGCATTGTCTGAAGGTGCCAAACTTTTATGATATTTTTTCTTGTTTGTTTTTCAGGAGTGTGCTCATTATTTATATAATTATTTTTTTATTTTTCAAACTGAAATGAAACTGGCCTGCTGGTAAAACCATTTTAATGAGCTGAATGATTATTTGCTAGGTTGTTTTGCAGCCAAATTGGTTAACATAGCTAGTATCCATATCCCGGGGATTAATTGCACAGTGACTCTGGAACTAAAATTGTGGAACAAATTCATTGGCCATTTTAATGGGTCTATTTGATCGGGCTCGGCACATTTGTTCTATTTGCAAAACAATTGGATGGAAGCAGGGGAAAGTAGATTACTGCTGCAGTTACTCACGAGACACCAACGTAAGTAAACATCTCTCTGATATGTTTTTCAGGGGTTATATTTTGTTTATGAGAGAACAACTTTTTTCAGTGTGGCTTATGTTACCAAGCATATAAGACCTTAACACTACTGGATGCCTGTGGTGATTTGCAGAAAGGGATGATAATAGCTAAGGATTGCTAAAGGGGTTTTATAACTTAATAACTGTGACCATTTTGTCACAATTATTCTGTAACAATAATACTAAAAATATAAGAGTGAGAAGATTTATTACTCCAATGTTTACCATGCTCATTATTTTTAGAAAGAAAATGTTAATGAAGTGGATTTGTTTAACCCCTCATTTCATTTGGGCAATTATGAAAGAAGAGAGTGGAACGGTCTGATGCAAAAATGAGCAAATAATGTATACGTTCTGATGCAAGAATTTTGAATGCAGTTTCCTAGAACAATGAATCTCATGTAACATGTTTATCCAGTCAATGTAAATGCAAGTTATTTTGTGCTTGACAAGCTATATCATTATCGGGGCATTGTAGTGCCATCTTGAGAAATTGAAAAGCCAAAATTCTCTTCTTTGATTGAATGGTAACATGGAGTTCGGGACTGGTACTTGTCCATTCCATCGTGGAAATTACAAATGCCCCTGCAACATGGTTGTGCTAGTTGTTTGTAGTGTGCAAAAGATGTATTGTGCCTGACAAGCGATCAGAATATGGGGCATTGTAAGCAGTGTCATGAGAATGCTGACAGTTCAAATTCCTCGTGTGATAGAATGGTAACATAATATCCACATCTGTTCCATCTCACACCGTAATCAATGTAGTGTGAGCAAATCATTTCTCGTCTCAAGTGTTTCAGTAATATATATGAGATGAGCTCAAATTATTTATGCTCTACTCTTGGAATCAATACCACAAACTACTAGTACTAAAAAACAATTCCTGAGCAAATAAGGATGTCATAACAAATTTCTACGCAAGGGAAAAGTTACCATATAATTCCTTAGCTGTAAAATTTTAAATTATAATGGGTCAGCTGTAAATTTTAAATTATAATGGGTCTGCCAAATAATTTTCCAATTTGTTTGCATGCACTATCATTTTCTTCTTCTGAAATTTTCTGTTTGAAGAGCTCATTTCTTGTGAGAACCTGATGGAAGCAAAGTTAGTTGAATACAATCATCAATTACTCTACAGTTGGGCAGGGGATATATATATAAATGCAGCCTTGGGACTTCCGAGGTCAGTTAAGGGGTGAGTGTGGAGCGGGGACTGTACCAGGTTGTAGCAGTAAAAAAAGTGAATTTACATTAATGGAACTCTTGAGTTTGGCTTATGTTTGATTATTATAAATCATTAATGATTGGTTGTGTGTTAGTATTGTGGAATTCAAAATGGCTGCAACATGACCTGCGCAATGGTTGTAGCAGTAGAAAAAGGACATTTACATAAATGAAATCATGAGCTTGTGCTTATGTTTGATTATTATAAATAATTAATTAATGGTTCCCTCTGTTAGTATTTTGGAAATTCAGAATGGTTACATCATGGACTGCAGAATGGTTGTAGCAGTGAAAAAAGGGAATATGCATTAACCAAATCCGAAATGAATGGTTCCGTGTTAGTATTTTTGAAGTCAAAATGGTTGCAACGTGGACTGCAGAATGGTTGTAGCAGTAGAAAAGGGAATATACATTAACCAAATTCTGAATTTGTGCTTGTCTGATAATTATGAAACACCAATGAATAGTTCTGTGTTAGTATTTTGTAATTGTAAATGGCTGCAAACAAAGACTGCACAATGGTTGTAGTATTAAAAAAACGGAATTTACAATAATTGAATCCTGGATTTGTGCTTATGTTTGATTATTATAAATCATTAATGAATGATTCCAAGTTTAGTATTGTTGAATTCAAAATGGTTGCAACCGTATGAGAAGTGGCTTGTTTGGCACACATAAGCCCATATTGTTTCCCTGGTTTGACATTCTTGCATGCTTTCCAAAATCTTGCGGCAGCATTACTTTTTTTGATACTCTTAGACTTTGGGATTGAATGGTTGATATTTTCATACAAAGTTTGTGTAAGGGATGTTCTCGTTATATATCACATGGATGTTTTGTTTATTTCCAAAAGTTTTTTCTCGTTCGAAGGTTGTTCATGGTTCTGATATTTTCATCATTCTTATCATCACATCAACAAAACACTTTTCTAAACCGGTTAGAATGGCGTTACATCTTCACTGTTGTGCTGAATGCTCAAGAGGAGAATGGAGAGGTGGGCTTTATTGGGTCAGTCTTTAGTTGATCGAGGTTTTATCGTGTTTACTTGTTGAAAACCACTCGAATCTGTCTCTTATGGAAATTGGGAAGACACTAGTGATTTTTTAATCAATCATCCTTGTTAATTGACTTTTACGTAGTATTGCACAAAGACTTGTCTTCTACCGTTGAAGGCACGAGGTATTCATCTCAGATCTTCGTTGGTATTTGTCTTGGAGAGTGGTACTCATCTTGGAGATCTGCATTTAAGCATTTAAAAAAATATAAATTACCAATATAATTATTTGTCTTTTGTTGAAATTTTCTCGTTACTCTAAAAAATAATAAATGTTTTAAAGTCTATATTAAGTTGAATTATATCGTTTTCTCCAAAATTTACATATATATGCAACTATATATGTTGCAAACTCTTTAGTATGTCTCTTATTACGCTTATTGCCCTGCTAGAATCAGTTCGCCTTCTTGACACTGCGCAGATTGTGCAACCATATCAATGACACAAGATATTTTGTTTATGCGACTAGGCAATATCTGGTTAAGTTTTTCTGTGGGCATTATCTATGAACAGGAACTTCAAAACTTAGCTTGCCGGTGCCTTTCATACCCAAACACAAACAATTCATGTCATTTGTATGTTTTCAGAAAAGCCCACTGCAAGAACTCTCAGCGGGTGATGTTTTGAACGGATCCACCACCATCTGGTTGTCCTCTGTCTGCATCTTCTTTAGCCAGACCATTTGGAAAATGCCTTGTTGGTGTAAAACTATAAAACTCTAAACTTATTTTATCTACGTTCTAGCTCAAATCATGTATATACAGAGTCTCTCATGTGATCATCAAAAGGGGAAAGAAATAACAAGGAAAAATGAGCCAAAAATGAAAGGAAAAAGAAATATAAAAATTGCATGGTCTTTGAAGCATGGCTATATGCACTATATATATATTCTCAAATATCCGTTTTTTAGGAGCACAAGATAAAACTAGCAATTGTACTTGAAATGTACGACGGAAACACCAATGAGGATGAAGTGAAAAAATAAAACTGAAGGAAGAGAAAGAGGGAGAGGATGAGAGGCAAAAAAGAAGGGGTTTGAGAGAGGAGATGTGCATTATATTGTCTCTATCTTGCTAGCATTATTGACATGAGTGCAATATACATTTACAGGGGAAAACCTTAAAAAATGAGGAATATTGAAAATGGTCCATGTTTGAGACCCGACTGAAATGTTTGCTCATTGGAACACTTTGTAGGCCCCATTTTAATTATAAGATGGAGTAATTGCTGGAACCAAGGGATTACACAAACAATCATTGATAATAGAGTCACTATAGCGGATGATCATACATGTCTGATGAGCGACAATTTTAGAATGAGGCTCCATTAGTCACGTGAGTGCAACTTCACAACATATATCCATTTCACATTTCACGTATGATTGCCAAAAAATAAGCATTGAAATGAATACATAAAAGGGGATATGTTGAAGAAGAAAAATTACAAGGAGAGAAACATTACAAGAGTGAGGGGTGGTGACTAAAGCAATAGGGTGAGGACAATGCCAAGATAAAAAAAAATGTTTGGGGGTGAGGAGGGGGAGGGGGTGTGAGGGGGCTTTGTACGTGTCACTATGTTGGTGATATTGCAGAGATGGGTACATGTTGAGGGGATTTAAAATCACATGCCGACACTATTTGTAGCAAGAGTCAAGGGGAGTTATTTGCATTTGGAGCGAAACTAAGTGATTTGATAAGAATGATGAGATACAAGTTCCCCATTCTAGGAATTCTTTTAACAATCAATTTCAAAACTGGTAGTTGTTCTTGACATATGAAGCATTGAATGTCATTTATCCTCCTAAACTACATTAGTGGATTCATAGGGGATCCAACATGTGAAGTGAACCAAGATGATATAGAAGAAAAATTTATATTGTTCTTTGATTTAATGTTGTTTGAAGTAGTCTCATGATTGTGGCTACTCCTAATACAAAGTATCATTCAGATACATGACTTGAAATCCTATGGAGTTGTTTTTGATAGAGGAATTGAAATTGTATGGAGATATCATTTTGATGTGAGACCTCAAATCATACAAGTTTATTTGACAATTGTTGTATGCCTAGAAGTTAGATGATATGAATGTTGTCGATTTTTTTGGTTATATGGGAGCACAACAGGTTCATTAAGCCATCCTTTAGTTGACATAATTTTGATGAAGCCATCAATGAAAGAAGAGGCACCTTATCAAGACATTTTCCATAAATTAGTGAAATATTCAACTGTCAAATGATTGAGAACTAACATCTTGGATTATATTTTTAATGAAACCTTGTCAACCCTTTGTTTCCTCAATGTGTGTTAATTGCAACCAACGAAATTCTCATTTGAAAATGTCATTTTGTGTAAAAACAAAAATAAAAACAAAAATAAATTAATTGACAATGCATAGCCACAATGAGAAACTATAGGAGTAATATGCTCTTTATACCAATTATAGCAGCCTTGGTTGATTTGCCATTTATTAGCAAATTGAAAATAGACAATAACATGATGGTAGTGGCAATGTAGATTCTTCACTCACGAAAAGCAAGGGGCAAAAATGACATGTAAATAGTGGCACACAATTGACACACATGGTTATGATGGATGTGGCACATCTTCACCCCACTTTATAATTGTGAGTTTGACAACATTATTCAATGTCCTTATCTTTTCCGATCAAAATCACAACCTTCCATTTTAACATTAAAGCATCCACATTACTTTTTTGGGAAGTGTTTTCTTGTTTTTCTTGCATAACCATGGCAAAGGACATGTATTTTTGGTAGAGTTTTGTGGATGGTAACAATCTAACTATTTAAGCGAGCCCTTAAAATTGGTGGGGATGAAATTGACAAGTTCTAACAATGGTAGTAAATAACATTGATCCACCATAAGAAACAAAAATTCTCAAACCAATCATATATGTCTCGTGTCTACTATTTAGGGGTAGCTTGGACATTTGATTGATGCCATAAATACACAAAACTCTACCATAATTAACAAAACTTTGCCATCTTATCTACCATGCAAGCATCATGCTCACAATTCACAAGTTACCCTTATCTCACCTAGGAATTATCCAATTTAACCAATTGCTCAGTAAAATCAATGCCACGTGAATGCAACCTAGAAAAAGAAAGTATTGGCTATGGGTTGTTGTTATCGCCAAGATTTGCACCCTTGTTGAAATTGGGTTTCAACAATTTAGTGAAAATGTTGCAGATCATGAATTTGTGCGTTACTCACGATCTTTGTCCAGATGAAAGGGATGGTGCCCTTCATTCCAATTTGTTGCAACAAATCCCGAACCAATGTCTATCCTAAACTGTTTAAACCTAAGCTAAAACTTCCAAGGAGACAATTAAGAGAAGGAGAAAAATTGAATGCACAAAAGCAACCACAAACAAAGCTTAACACATGCACATTGCTAAGGAAGAAGATTGAAAAAAATGAAGGTATGCAAGAGGGAAGAGTTTTCGTAATAAACACATGACATTTACGGGGATATAACTGCACTTGTATTGATATCAAAACCAAACAAAATATGATCACAATGCAAAGGAAAAATACTTTGAATACGAGTCACAGAGGCCAGAGCAAAATAGATTCCAACCCTTACAAATGGGCGTCATTCTACAATATATAGAAGAATTGAGAGAGAGGAGGGAAAATGGAGGGAAACCAAGATGTCAAGCTCCAACCACCAACAACATGCATTAAATCTTTGAAAACAAGGATGAATACTCTTGGAAGACCATTCTTCCATGTTACTTCACTCATAGGAGAATGAAAGAGCACCATACTTCTTTGATTTGAGTGGTTGAGCCAATTGCGATTTCATCATTAAATGCCCAAATTGTTTTTCTTCAAATTCACCTACCAAACCTCACCAAAATCTGAATTTGATGATTCCAAATTGAAGGGCTCGAGGAGACCTTTCCAACGAGATCAATTTTGCATTTGGAACTCTGAATTGAAAGATATGGCCATTTGGAAATTTGTAGTTTGAGAGGAACAAAACAAAGTTCCTAGGGACATGTGGCAGTTTCTAATTTTTTGTTGGGATTGTCTTTGCCTACGTGTGCATCGTCCATGTGTCCTTCTTGGATTGGTCGTTGACTACCTGCCTTGACTCGCTACATGTTAGGCAATGATTGGTTGTGGGGTAACACACTTCGACTATAGGCATCAGGGATCGGGGAATGGTTTGCAAATTGTATGCCAACCTGCAGAGATGTTTCGATGCAAGAAAATCCTAGAGGCCCACAACGAGGAGACCGTCAGAGATCGGGGGCGGAATGCATATTTGCATATTGCATGTTGAACTATTTCCTTGCGTGCTAGCTCCCGATGTTTACTGAGATGCCACATGGTGTCAGGCGACAAAGTTTCAGAGGTAGTTTACATTTTTACAAACATTGCGAGTGTGCAATGTGGGAGAGAACTCACTAAGCTTGATAAGAGTTATTGTCGGGGCTCGGGGGTGATTTTAGAATTTTGCATTTGTTAAACTACAAATGCACAGAAAAGTCCCACCAAGATTTCTAAGTCCGAATTTCTTTTTGCAAGTTGTTAAAATAGCTGTGGGGGTGAGGGTATTTTAAACAACATTTTGGCAAATTTCAGGGATCTGTTGGCTAGATGGAGAGATTAGTAGTCTTGAAGCATCCATTGGGCATGGAGTCGAGCCTGAAAACATGAAAAATGATATGAAACTTTGAAAATTTTACCCCTGAGCTCGCATGGTCTTAGTGCTGAAGTTAGGTCGCCTGAAGAGATCATTCTCAATATAAGAATTATTCTGATTGACTTTAATGAGAGTGGAAAAATGTCTTGAATCAGACCAACCACTTCAATCTTGCCAAGAAGAATATGGAGAACTATGTTTTTCGTTGATCTTGGGGTTGCAAGATTACATTTTGAAGAATGCTCTGTATCTGATTTTTCCCTGGGGCCAACTCTATGGAAGCACAACAACAACACAGGGTGAGCCACACAAAATGTACAAAATAGAAGATCATACATGTTCCAAATGGAACATGCAGAGTGCACACCGACACTTATTACAAACAAAGAGAGAACAAGGAGGGAACCTCTAACAAAACCAAACACTAGTATGTACAAGATATGAAAGAACAAGCTAATGGAAAGGTTTAAGATAAATCTCGTTGATTGAGATTTGCAATATTTCTCCATCAGGAGTTGAAAACTCAAAAGAATTAGCTCGCTTGGAAGAAAAGATGATATATGGCTCACTCCAAAGTGTGACAAACTTGGAGTGCCATCATGGTTTAGCTCTATTTGCATCCCACTTGAGGACCATATCTCATTTGAAATCTCTTTCTTTTGCTCTTTTATCAAACCACTTTTTGATAGAACTTTGATGTTCTTGCATTTCGATCATGATAGTCTACCTTAATTCTTCAAGTTAAATCAACTCTACCATTCTAATTTCTCTTTGATCTGCACCTTTCAATTCCATATGTTGGGCTAGCTCTAGAGAAGGTAGTTCAAGGGATAGTGGTAGCCTAGCCTCTCTTCCATAAACAAGCTTAAAGGGAGAACTTATTATTGCTCTTTTTAGAGTGATCCTATTAGCCCAAAGAGCATTTTTAATTTTTAAGTCCTACTATATCTGATTTGCCTCCATTGTCCTTTTCATGATTCTGATTAAATTCTTGTTTGAGGATTCAACCAAGCCATTACCTTGGGGGTAGTTTTTCGAAGAAGTCTTCAAATATATTTCATGATCAAGGGATCAATCAAAAAGTTTCAAATCCAAGAAGCCTTTATCATTCTCAGAAATAATAGTTCTAGGAACACCAAACCTCGTAACAACTTCTTGCAAGAAATCAAGGATAATTGACTCATTAGCTTCCTTGAGTGCCACTACTTTTGTCCACCTGGTAAAATAGTCATTGACTGTAAAAAACCCACTTATGGACCGCACTTGATAGATGATTAATCATACCTATAAAATCAAGTCCCCATTGAGAGAAAGGTTCATCCACCTGAATAGGATGAAGGGGGAGGGTTGCCAACCTTATTTTACCCATGAAGAAAGCATATTCCTTACATTTTTGACCCATTGATAAGCATATGTGAATAATGTGATCCAAAAGTAGTG
The DNA here is from genome assembly GCA_019776745.2 of Taxus chinensis. Classification (NCBI taxonomy): domain Eukaryota; kingdom Viridiplantae; phylum Streptophyta; class Pinopsida; order Cupressales; family Taxaceae; genus Taxus; species Taxus chinensis. The sequence goes on along the minus strand of CM034150.1, from coordinate 244,421,750 downwards.
TGCCTTTAATATCTTCATTGCTATAGCCTTGGCAGAAAAGTGTTCACCAGAGAAACCAATGTGGAATTCTCTTAAAACCTGATTTGCATGCTCTCCTACAATGCATCTCAATAGTACTCAATGAATATTTTTTTCTTAAAAACACCCCATCAACTAGTGTATAGGGTATTGACTACAACCTTAGATGCCTCATTTTCTCTTTACTCAAACCAGGAGGGTGCATGCCAGTGGATAATAATGTTTCCATTCTATCCATCCAATTGTTTCTAATGAGTTGACCCTCTATGCTTTGTTGCAAATCTTCATCTTCTTCTGCGAATAAGGAAAGCTATTGATTATTTGGGACATCCAAAGCCAAATGTTCACAAAGAAACTATATTAAAAAATAAGGTTTCTGAAAACGATACGATGGAAAAAAACGAGCCCTCTCCCCTAACCATTTTTCTAGTTCGTGCCCTAATTCTTCTGTTTCTAAAGTCCTTGGTGATGGATTGCACACTAGAAGGGATGGGTATGGTGTCAGTGGTGCTAAGATGGAGAAGTCTACAAAATCAGGGAGGCAGGGGCAGTGTGGATTTGTTGGCAGCTCTCACAGTTTGAGCACCGATTCTTCCCCATCCACTACACCTAAATCCTTCCTGGCGGCCGCTGCTGGTATTCTAGGACAAAACTCATCCAATATTGGGCTGCCTTACATTGTGGAAAAGACAGAGACTACTCCTGTGATCACCATTTCCTGTTCAGAGGTAATTGAATCTATTTCTACCCTCCAAGATTCTGCCCTTATTTGTTGATTTAATGGTTTTTGGCCTCGAACTGAAGATCTCCACACATGGATATTCTCTACTTGGACCCATGACTGTGAGATTCAATTATGTGCAAAGGGTTTTTTAATTGTTTATTTTTTCTTTCCTACCGAGTGTCACCGGATTCTTCATGAAGGTCCATGGTTCTGGGGTAGGGTTGGTATTTTTCATACTCCATGGTTTTTAGATTTTGATCCTTATACTATGGTAGTTTCAAAAATGCCAGTTTGGGTTCACCTCCCCAATCTTCCTCTCCCCTTTTGGAACCCTGCAGTTTATGTTGCTATTGGTGACTCTCTTGGTCGATTTGTTAAGATGGACAACGAACGACCCAAACAAGGATTGTTCACGTATGCACATATTTGTATTGAGGTGGATCTTAGCAAAGGTCTCCAAGAACAATTGGAGTTAAACCTTGATGGCTTCAAGTGGATGCAAGTCCTAAACTATGAAAACATGGCCTTTCAATGCCAGTTTTGTCATCAAACTGGGCACCTTCAGGAGGCTTGCCCACTGTCACTCAATAAAAAAAAGAAGACCAAAGGGGCTTCTTTGTGGCCTAAAGGATAGCAGCGATTTTTAGTGCTGCAAGTCAAAGAATATCCTCATCTTGAAAAATCAGATGATATGAATGTTGATATTCCCCCTGCTAGTGGTCATGCCAAGCGGTCATATGTCTCCAAGTCTTCTAGTTATGACCACAGTTAGGATAGCCCTTTCCTAGATCATCCACTCAAATTGGCTTCCTAGTAGGCGCCACTGACTGTTGTCATGAGATCTAAGGAGAAGAAGGGGCGCTTTGAGCCTCCTATTTCTCGTCCAGCTTCGGCATTAGGTGCCTCTATTTTTAATAATATTTAATGTTTTGTTGTTTTCCTGGGCATGACCTAGTGTGGTTGTTGCTTTAGGGTGTGCTCTCATACTGCCCGCTTTTTTGTTGAGAGAATCTTGTATCATGTTGCATTTAATATAATATAAGATCTTTTTCATCAAAATGTTCACAAAGATCTCTTCATCTCACCAATCTTGTGGACTTAATGGCCACATCATATTCCATGATCTTGGTCACCCATCTAGCTCTTTTTTCATTGATTTTTGATCATATGATAAAGTCTCTCACACTAGGATGTGAAACTAATATTTTGATGTGGTTGACAACAAACATGCTTTTAAATTTCTTGAGAGCTCTCATGATGGAAAATACCCATTTTTCCAAATGGTTGTATTTCAACTCACAATATTTCAATGTTTGATTACAAAAATGCCACTGGTTGCTCATTACCTTCATCATTATTTTGTGTTAACACTGCAACAATGCTAAATTCAGCTCCATAAGCATAAATAATAAAATTCTTTGAATAATCAAGATTGGTAAGTGTGGGATCCTAAGCAATTGCTTGTTTGATTTTGTTAAAGATTTCCTTACCTTCTACAATCCATTTGAAAAATGCATCCTTCCTGAGCATTAGAGTGATATGTTTGACAAGTCATGCAAAGTTAGGAATGAATTTCCTAACAAAGTTAATCTTTCTGAGAAAGGAATGCAATGCTTTCTTGTGAGCTAGTAAGGAAAGGGAAAGGATAGCTGAGACTCTTTCAAGATTAATGGCAATACCCTTTTCTGGAACAATATGCTCTAACAATTTACCATGTGAAATTGATAAAACACATTTCTTAGGATTTAGGGATACACCAAAAACCCTCCATCTCTTAAAGATTTTCCCAAGATGCTCCATGTGGTATTTCATTTCCCTTAAGAATATTGTTATATCATCCAAATAGACAAGGATGAACTCATTTATGTCACCTTTGAATGCAATGTCCATGGCTCTTTGAAATGTAGCACCTGCATTGGAAAAACCAAAAGGCATATTCTCATATGCATATGTTCCCCATTTGGTTGTGAATGTAGTTTTATGTTGACCCTCCTTTTTGACCTTGATTTATTTGAAGCATGAGTAGCCATCAACCATAAAAAATATCTTAGCTCCTGCTACTATTTGTAGAATTTTCTCCATGGAGGGTAGGGGTAATGATCCTTTAAAGAGGTCTTGTTTAGATTCCTAAAACCAACACAGAGTCTGATTTTTCCATTCTTCTTTCTAACAGGAACCAAGTTAGCTAACCAAGAGGAGTATTCGATGGGAAAGATGATTTTAGACTTAATGAGTTTGGATAACTCTTTTCTCACGAGAGACTCTATCTTGGGATCAACATGCCTTTGTTTCTAGCTGATTGGCTTTGAACCATGATCAAGATCTATATGATGTTGGATAAAATTAGGATCAAATCCTTTAAGGTCCTCATAGCTCTAAGAGAATACATCATTGTATTGTTGACATAAAGAGATAAAAGATTGTTTTTCATCTTCATTACATACCTTTCCAAGTAGTAGTTCTGTGTCTTTTGCAATAGTGACTGGTTGATAATCTTCTTTCCTTGCTGTTATGTTATTTTCTTGTCCTCTAAATTCATCATCAAGACTGAACATGTGCTCAAGAGTGAGCAATCCTTTAGGTAATTTGTTTTTTCTTGGCTGAATGACTTGATCACCATAGCTGTTATGCAAAATATATTGCATATTTGAAGAAAACTCAACTTCATTATGGATGAATTGAACAATTTGTTCAATAGTCTCGAATATCTATCTTTTGGTTTCATTGTCTGAAATTGATGCCCTAACCACCAACTTCACATGTTTCTAATTGTCATGAATGAGGTCCTCAACAGGTGAAAACTGTGACCTAATGGATGCCATCTGGTCTGTTTCTTTGTTTAATTTTTTTGGCACCACTTGTGGATAAACAACATCAAAGCTCTCTAAGAGATCCAAAATTCCATGTTTATAAACTTTTAGAAGCTTATTTTTAGTAGCACACTTCCCTCTCACTTGGTGGATAACCAATTTAGTATCCCCAAAGATCTGCAAGGATTCAATGTGTCTTTTTTCCGCAATGAACAAGACATGAACCAAAGCCTCATACTCTGCTACATTATTATAACACGCAAACAATAATTTATGAGCAAAAAAGTAATCTCTTGTCTGAAGGAGATATAAGAAATATACAATCTCGGACCTCATTTCTGATTCTTGAGCCATCAAAGAACATTTTCCATAATCCAGTAGCATTTTTTTTCTTCTTTGAGAGGTGAAGGATCTATGGAACCTTTCTTATGGATGCAGTAATTTCCCAAACCAGTTTCCACAGTTATATCACATGGATCAAATTCATAGTGCTTCTTAGCCTATTCATCTAATAATAGATCAGGAATTGAACTAGGGGGAATAAGTTGTTGGATTGTTGCTGGTTCATGATCTTCATCTTCATCTATCATGCAATTGAGTTGGAGAGGAGAAGAGTCATAAGATTCAACATGATAAAGAGATTGATTCAACCTTAATGGTGAATTTTGTACCATATTTGGTTCTTAACAACATGGGAGACCAATCAAAAGATAAATATCCACCCACTTTGGCTGTACAATCCCTTGGCAGACAAATGACAAATAGAGGAGGTAAGTCAATGACTGAACCATCTTGAGTTATGGTTAGAATTGGAAAAGCATGAAGGGTTGACTCAAGGTTCTTAATTACTCCTAAAATACCAATAGTTGAGCCATCAAGTTGTAGGACACCTTTTGACATTAGTTCATATTGTATGCCTAAAATATCAACAATTTTACTAGACATAACATAAGTACTAGCACCAAAATCTATCATGCAATTATGGACTAGGTGTTTACCTACAATTAAGGACATATAAAAGGGTGGGGGTTTCTTGACTTTGCTTACTTGTTCTTCTCTTTCTTGGAATATATTGAATGTAGAATGCATTCCCTGAACTGTTGGATCAACTTGAGGGAGCTACTTGAGAGCTTCATGTAGGAGATCTCTTTGTGATGGAATAGCTAGGGCATCCCACATTGTCACATTCACATCTGCCTTCTTTATTTGATCAAAGATGTTGTGCATTTGAGTTATGATGTTCTCCCTTCTTGATTCTATAATTGAGATAGGTACCTTTGGTTGTGAAACTACCTCTTTTGTATAGCTAGGTTTGATGGAAACATTAGGCCATTTTTCCTTATTTGAATCTACCCCAGTTTATTTTTAATTGCAAAGAGAACTACCTTGATTAGAAGAAGATGAAGCTTGTGTATCCCAAAACTCTCTTCTTATACCTTGTATTATCAACGAAAATGAAGCTGAGGTTTATTTAGACTATTAACGGTTTGTTTAACTACACATAAGTCATCAGATCTAAAGAAAATGAAGTTAGGCTCAGGAGGAGCCCGCTGTGCCTCATCTATGCTAATTTATGGTGAAGCCATGACTTGCTCTTGCTAAAAAAGGGGAACTTGCACCATAAGAGATTTCTCCCTCAAAGAATTCACTCCAAACTCACAATCATATTGATTGTGGGGATGATCACATAGATATTACCACTTAAAATATTGTAATACATTATTTTACACTAGAACAAGTGCTTTACTTGAGCTGGGGATCAGAAGCTATTGTGAAGGATGAGACTCCGTTTAAAGAAGCAGCTACATGCTTGGCCCTTGCATTCTATTCATTTGCTGACTTTGTCTATAACCTTGATTTGGATCATGATGCCTTTGTTGCTGATAACTCCGATTAAAATTGTAACATAGAGGATTGTCCTTAATTATAATTTAAGAAATTCTTAGAGGATTGAGCTTGATGTCTCTTGAAGGAGACACAATCATTAGATATAATTTTAATCACAACTCTAAGGTCATCCTCATCATTTTTTTGATTTTCAGAACAAGAAGTGGAAGTAACAAATGGGGGAATTTGATTTGGGAATGGGAGCTAAAAAGGGTTCGAGTAGTTTGGAGTAAATAAGGAAACATGGGGCGTGGGAAATCTAAGAGCCATTTTTTCTAGCTTGAATCAAACAATTTTTAGCTCTAATGGCTATTGGATATGCATCAAGTAACTTCGTAACACCCATATATTGGACCATAACAACTATATCATAATTCAAAGCTCTTAAGAAATAAAGAAAGGCACCTTGAGGTGTTGGTCTTAGAAGAGCTAGAATTCTTTCCCACTTCTTTTGAAATCTAAAATTGAAATCTACCATGAGCTCACTTGGAGCTCTCTGGATAGTTATTAAGTGTTCTAACAAGGAAATATTGCTACCTTCTCATCAAATTGTTGACACTTGAAGCTGTGCCAAGTTCATCCCAATTGTGAATAGAAGTGAGTCTTAAAATTTTGTACCATTGAAGTAATTTTCCCTTAAAGGATGAAGCTAAGAACATGACTACAACATCATCCTTAATAAAAAAATGGATTGAACAAGACATTAACAATATCTTGGATATGGTCAGCATGGGTAGTGTGATTTTCGCTAATAAAGAAGGGAATACTCTTTAAAGCAAACACTGGTATATCATGCTGGGCATTTAGAACTAAGAGACAAACCACCATTGAAACTAAAAAATGAAAGTTCCTTTGACAAGCCATTAAAGGAAATGATCTTAAAACCCTAGAAGAGAGTGAGAAAGGCCTACCAGGATGAGGAGTAGAAAGGGTTATTGTTATCTATATTTCACCCCTGTGCCAAATATTGGATCGAACATGATCTACATAACAGAAAATAGAGTCAAAAGACAGACATAAAAGGGTCTTAAAATTGGCTAAGTATAAAAGTGTAAGCGGAGAATGCCAAGTGTCAGTATGGTGCTGTTTCAAGGGGTGAATAGAGAAAAGGTTTCTAAACAAGCACCAGACTGCCACATGTCCCATATCAAAAGGGACCCATTTTTCAAGTTGTTTTCCCACCCTCTTGTACAGACCTTATACAAAATTTGAAGGGGCATATCTTTCGACTTAGGGCTTGAAATATTGCAAATCTGATGCCGTTGGAAATATCTCGGCCTCACCCATGCTATGGGGTCTGAAAATTTAATTTTGAGGAGGTTAGGTGAAGAAAATGGAGGAAACATCTTCGAGATTTTAATGCAGAATCTTCTTGCCTCAATAACCAGATCAGATTTGATTTGTTTCACCGTTTTCTCATCCTTTAAGGTGCTGAACCAAGGATTGATGCAAAAAAAATAGATTTGGGGAGAGATTTCATCAGAGGCATTAACAGCGGTGGTTGAGTTTCAACCTGATTTTCCTGCTTCTCTCTATCTTTCTTCTTTTAGGATTGAATCTATAAATGCGGGGGCATGATTCATTGTAAAGGGTTGGAAATTCTTTTTTTTTGCAGGCTTCCTTCTCCTCTTAGCAAAATGATTTGTGGGGTTCAGGCCTTCCATCAAAAATTTGCAATATGTTTCTGCCTCTTGGCTACTTTGTAATGGACTGTATCAATCTATAGAGCAATAAAACACGTCTGTGATCAATTTTCGATATTCTCTTGTCTCTTTTGATTTTCATTTGGTCTCCCATTACATATTTGGCTATATGTGCTTGTTTATTGTATGCATTTTGTTGGTTTGTGCCTATTAGCAAAATAAGTGTTCATCTTTCCTTTGGTGCATCACCTCATAGTTTAGCTTTGTTTTAATTTATGTATTCCTTCTATCCCTGTCTCCTTGGTAAAGTTTAGATTAGGATTAAGAATGGATCCTTTGCAAGTTTCTACGTATGCACTTAAACATAGGAATAAGGAACCAATCTTCAATCTGGAGAGCTTTCCCATTTTATAAGGTCCCATACCTTGGGGAAAGTTCAATGTTACGCAATCACACCAAATGACTATGCCTTAGAAAAGTAGACCTGTAGAACTCATTTGGGGGTGCTGTGATTTCACGTTAACAATTTTGGCACACCTGGTGGGACTAAGAAGTCTCCATCTTATTACAGTAGGGATTGATGTACACTTGCTATGATTTTGGCTTTTAAGAAGGCTTAAAATTGTACATCTGACGACTCCAAAAGAAACAAATCTATTGGTTTCAGTAGCCCAAGCTTGGGAGATTCATGAGGAAAATATGGTCTAGAGCAAGGAAAGAAGGTATATTTGAATACTTACATCTATCCCTAGGTAGAGAAAGGAGAGGAAGAAGAATTCAGAGGTCTCTATCTCCACCAAGCAGAACCTTGTCAACACCTCCACTTGCAAGACCTTTCTTTTAGTTAGCAAGGATTCTTAGGCCAATTAGAATGGTACAACCAAATCCATATGTCAACTTCACTTGCAATAGTCCACTCGCCTTGAATGCACAAAACCTGGTTTCGATTGCAGCATTAAAGAGCATCCCACATTTCACTGGGGAAAATCAAACTTCTCCTGGTGACCATGTCCAAGATATTGAAAATGTTTGTACAATCCACGAGATCCATGAGATGGACATTACAGTCAAGATGCTCACCTCTTCATTCAAAGGGAAAGCTTCACAATGGTTCAGGAGTCTTGAAGCAGGCTCTATCCAGAATTGGAACCAGCTGTGCACGGCCCTTCACAATTAGTTTGGGAAAAAAGGTGATAACTTGTCTTTGTTGGAGCAACTAACAACAATCAAGAGAGCCCTGAATGAGCAGCTGACAGAATTCAACCTCATATTCCAGCAGACTTGGGATAGGATTCCAACAGCACTAAAACCCACTAATGAAGGTTCCTTCTTATAATTTCTTAGGGATTTAAATTTTGATATTTCTCTTATGATTCAGTCAATGAGGGGCACTACATTACCTGCAGCCTATAGCCTCTCCATAGGGGTTGAGAACCATTTGATTCAAGCTGGAAAAATCACTCCTAGGCCATCCATGCCTCTGTACCCTGAGTTAGGAGGCCCAGATACTAGCCAAATGCCTACATTAGCTCCTATACCCACCCCTAGGAGTCAAAGCTCAGCTGAAGCTTCCACTTCATCATCTAATACCTCTAAAGAGTTTCAGGAAGTGGTGATGAAGTAACTTCAAAACTTTTGGAATGAGCTAGTGACCATCAAAAAACAACAAGCTTAGAGTTCCAGGCCATACCATCCCCAGGCTCAATATCAAGCCAAACCCTAGTATCAGCAAAATAGACAACCACCTCAGACCGTAAACCAGATCCAGGTGACCCTCAATCTTCCATCACTCCACAAGGTCTTGGTGTTCCAAGTGTAACTCCAAACATACATAGCCAATCCAAGCCACCTCCCAAACCCAGTCAAACACCGGTTATAACAACCCATGTGCAAGAAAGAAATGTGTTTGGGAAGGGGCAACAAAAGGAAAACACATTCAATATTATTGACCGGATGAAAAGGACAAGTGTGAACATTTCACTATGGGAGTCATTGGCCATTCTAGGACAAAGGGATCTGTTGTAAACCGCCATGTAAAATTGGTCAAGTTCAAATCAACCCCCTAACCAGCAAGAAAGAGTGCTTACTAATGTAGTTCAGCTTGGAAGGAACCATTGAGAACAACAAGGTAAAAACTTGAGACCTCCTCCCTTCTATGTCTCACTGATTATTGGGGACAAATTAGTGCATAATTATATGATTGATTTTGGGGCCAGTAGTTATGTGATGCCCAAACAAATAGCTGATTAGTTGGGTCTCTAATATGAGGTCATCTCAAGAGGAGTAGTCAAATTAGATGGGAAAACAATAACCACTGTGGGAATTATCAAGGATCTGAGTCTCACTCTACACGCTTGCCCTAATGTGACTATTTTGCAAAACATGTCAATCATAGAACTGCCACCACATTTTGCTTTGTGTTTGTCTAGAGACTTCACTGCCAAAATTGGAGGCTACCTGTCTGTTGATTGGTCACATATGCTCTTTCGGACAAGGTATGGGGCGAAGGACACAATCAAATCTGAACCTATTGCTGATTATCATATTGAATCCTATGTGCCTAGCCCAATTAATGCCAACTGCTCAACTTTTGATCAAGAAGACCTCCTAAACACTAATGAAATAGATACCAAGGTGGGATGTATCCCAGAATTGACCCTAGATGAGTGGGCCAACAAAAAACATGCTTTTGACCCCTATAAGGAGATGGAGGAATATGAATTGGGCATCTACTACCTACATGAAGAGAATCAGCCTCTTCCTGACCTAATCAAGCCAGAATACAAGGATGACAATGATGTATGGAAATTGTTCTTTGATGGCCCAAGGAGCAGACAAGGAGTTGGAGGAGGAGCCATGATTGTGTCCCCGAGGGGTATGAGATATTATTTAGCCTTCAGATTCCAGTTTGCTTGCTCAAATAACACTGCTGAATATGAGGCTTTAGTCCAAGGTGTTCACTGGGCAAGGAAGCTGGGAATCAAGAACTTGCGAGTATTCGGTGACAGTGAATTGGTTATTAATCAGGTCAAAGGACTTAATGCTATAAAAAATGTCCTGGTCAAAAACTACAAGAGTAGGGTATGTGATCTCATGGACGATTTTGAGGCCTTTAGTATTGTGTCCATGCTCAGGAAGGAGAATGAAGCTGCTGATAGACTCGCTGCAGTTGGAACAACGTTTGATGTGGTTTATAACATCAAGAGGGATACAGAACAACCGCATATCTATGTGGTTATGATGCCAGCAATACCAGATAATAATAGATGCTGGCTAGGTGTTTGAAAATGATCAACAGATCATTAACTTTATACAAGAAGAAATTCATTTCTCAGCTATAAACCAGAGTAGAATAGAGTAGCAGTACGGGATTCAAGCCCCTGTTGTAACAGCCCATGTGCAAAAAAGACAATGCTGTCTGGGAAGGGGCAGCAAAAGGACTTAGTGACAAGTGTGAATCTATTTTCACTATGGGAGTCACTAGCCCATTCAGAAAAGTAGAGGGATAACTGTTGCAGACCACCAGGTGCAAGATTGATCAGAGTTCAAATCAACCAGTCTAACTAGCAAGACAAGAGTGCTTACTAACGCAATTCAGCCTAGGTGAAACCATGGAGAACAACATAGGTAAAAACGTTCATACAACTTATCTCATTGATTATTCCCTGACAAATTATTGCATGGAGTTGAATGATTGATTCTAAGGGCCAGTACAATCCAAAGCTGATGCCCAAAACATAATAGAACTAGATCCAGTTGGGTCATCCAATATGAGGTCATCTGTAGCAGAGACCGGTCAGTCCACATATTGAGCCTATGGGTTAAGTAGCTGAACCAGCTGATAGAGGAATTATCATTAGGATCTGAGTCTCACTCTACACAATTCCTCGAGTGTGATTGTTTTGCAAAACTGTGTCCCAGTCATAAAGAAAAATGGAGAAATCAGGCTGTGTTTGACTTCAGTGATTTGAATCCAGAGACTTCATAGCTAAAGATTGGAGGCTACCCACTGTCTGCTAATTGGTCACATATGTTCTTTAGGACAAACTAGTGTCTGGCGTTAGGCCACAATCAGATTCTGAATCCTATTGTTGATTACTCAGGGTATTGAATCCTATGATGCCTAGCCCAATCAGATGATCAACTACTCAAGACAAATTTTGATTACCAGAATGGGGCACCTATGCCTACAGGACACTAATGAAATTTGGATTATCCAATGGTGGAGCCACTGTATCCCAGGGAACTTGACCCTATGGCATTCAGTGGATCTGATCAACAAAAGTCATTCTTTTGACTCCTATCAGGGAAATGAAAGAATTTGAGCTAATGTCTCTACTACTTACATGAAGCAGAACTAGCCTCTTCTTGACCTAAGGCAAACTAGAATACAAGGATGACAATGAGGTATGACAATTGTCTTTGATGGTTCAAGGAGTACATATTCAAGGCCCCTGGAGGTAGGATCTTCTATGACATATGTGTTTCTCAGGAAGGATATGAGATATTATTTAGCCTTCAGATTTCAGTTCGCTTGCAAGAAATAACAGCATTACCATTGACAAGTCATAAGAAGCTTCTAGTCTAATGTCTTCATTGGGCAAGGAAGCTGGGAGTCAAGAACTTGTCTACAGGTATTCGGTCCACAGTGAACTACCCTTGTTAATTAGGTCAATAGGACATTAATGCTATAAAAAGATGTCCTAACATTCAAGTGGAAATCTACAAGGAGTAGCAAGTATGTGAGGCTATCATGGAGGATTTATGACAAGCCTTCAGTATTGTGAACCCATGCTTTTCAGGAAGGAGAATGAAGCTACTGTATAGACTTTGCTGGTAGTTAGACACAACGTTCTGCAATGTTGGTGTAGTACACCATCAAGAGGGACAGTACAAAACAACCGTATATCCATGTGGTTGTGAGGCCAGCAATTTGGACCAGATAATAAGGTGACATGCTGGCCGGTGTCATTGAAAAGCAGGTCCTGCAAATCATTAGACTTTCTACAAGAAGAATTTGAGCATTCTCAGCTATCAAACCAGAGTAGAATAATGCAACTATTGGTCTCCCATGCAGAAGTCAGATAATACAGCTACATACAAACAAGCTTCCCAAATGAGCTTAGCGTGACAGGATGGAATCTACCCGTGTCAATCCTAATGATGACACTTTTGAAAAGATCAAGGTCTAACATGCATGATCAAAGGAGAAGGGGTTCAGAGTCAATCCACTAGCCTTGGAGTCAGACAAGATGACACTTCAGACATTAGAAAATGAGGCCACTTTTGTTCAAGAAAGGTATGAATTAAGAACAACTTTGCCAAATGAATGTCCCTGATGTGTTTGTTTGGAGTTATGAAGACCTAAGGGGGTACAATCCTTCAAAGCTAGCCTGCAACACACAATAGTACTGAGATCCAGCAAAAATAACCCATTTCAGGCAGATAGCAAAGACCAGTCAACCATATGTTCATATTGATGGTCTCTTGATGAAGAAGGACATTGAATGGCAAGCTGATGAGAGGCATTGGGGATCATATTTCTAATCAAACACTCAAGTTGGGTTGCAAACCTGGTCCCAGTTGAAGCAGCTGGAAGCCATTTTGCTCAAAGAGTTTCACCACTCAAAATCATGAAAGCAGGATATTATTAGCCCAGAAGTGTTTAACGACTGCCACACGTGGATCAAAAGGTGCAATAATTGTGCATTCTTCAAAGGCAAGGAAAGGCTAGCATCACTTCCATTGCACCCAATCTCTTTCGACCAACTTTTCATGTAATGGGGATTGGACTTTATTGGAGTCATCAATCGAAACTCAAGCCAAGGTCACAAATGGATTCTTGACAGCAACAGATTATTTCACCAATTGGACCGAGGTAGTGGCATTCAAGGAAGCAAAAGAGATAGAGTCTAGTATCCTTGATTTCTATGAAGGGATAGTGACCAGATTTGGAGTGACGGCCACAATCATTTAAGAACAATGCATTCGAATAGTCATAGGTTCTAGGATCATTCGATGGGATGTTAAGAATAGGACTTATTTGAGTACTTCATCAAACTATTTTGCACTTCAAGGTAATGGTCATGTTGAGTCCACAAACAAGAACATGCTTTTAAAGATCATCAGAAAGAAATCTTGACGAGAATCATAGGACTTGACACACAAAGCTCAAAATAGCCTTATGGGTTGATAGAATAATGCCCAGGAGATCTACAGGCAGCCCTCCATTCAATATCATCTATGGGAAAGAGGCAATGTTGCATATATCACGTGAGTTATCAGCATTTGATGCTCATGAAACAACTAGAGATGTCTGAATTTGGACTAATGGAGGCCAAGTATACAGAAGCTAATAGAATTAGAAGAACCCTAGAGAGCATGATGTCCAAGTAATAAAGAAGAATTAGACTTCAATCAATAAATTCTTTGACATGAAGATAAAAGCAAGGACCTTCCTGGAAGGGGACCTGGTTTTGAAATGGGATGCAAATCAAGCAAAACCAGGAAGGCATTCCAAATTTGATGCTATCTGGAGTGGCCCCTATATGATCACAAGATGAAAAAGTAGCAATGCTTTCCAATTGTCTACATTGAAGGTTAAAGAGTTACAGATTCCAGTAAATGAGATCTATCTTAAGCACTGCTACTAAAAGGGAAGTTCTCACCATGTACATATTAGTTTAGTTTTTCTCTTTCCTCTAGGTGCTTATGAACATTGTTTTGCTATAGTGTAGATTGACTTTTCTCCTAAGTGCTTTGCAACGCTCTATGCATGTTCAATTTGGAGCATGTATGATTTTAAATTTTGGTATAAAGTGTGGTGTTGTTTTGTTGTTCTCATGAAGTGTTTGGACTTGGTATTTGCTCCAGATTAGTTTAAGTTCTAATGGGTTTCCAAGCGGCCTAGGGGTCAGTTTTCAAAGTTTAGATCACTAGCAGGCTATTACTCATGACTCCATGCCCAACAGATATGACAAGGCAATTCATATTTTCATCTAATAGGTAGACACCCCTATGATTCGCCAAATTGTTATCCATATTTCCCCCCCGTGCCAAATATTAGATCGACCACAAGCCCGCATAATAGAAAATAGAGTCAAAAGGTGGACATAAAAGGGCCTGAGTCAAATTGGCTAAGTATAAAGGTGTAAGCGGAGAATTCCAAGTGTCAGTATGACGCTATTTCAAGGGGTGAATAGAGAAAAGGTTTCTAAACGAGCGCCAGACTGCCATGTGTCCCTTATCAAAAGGGACCCATTTTTCAAGCTATTTTCCCGCCCTCCTGTATAGACCCAATACAAATTTCGAAGGGGCATATCTTTCGACTCAGGGCTCGAAATATTGCAAATCTGATGCCGTTGGAAAGATCTCGACCTCACCCATGCCATGGGGTCTGAAACTTTAATTTTGAGGAGGTTAGGTGAAGAAAATGGAGGAAACGTCTTCAAGATTTTAATGCAGGATCTTCTTGCCTCAACAACCATATCAGATTTGATCTATTTCACCGTTTCCTCTTCCTTCAAGGTAAAAAAACCAAGGATTGATGCAAAAAAGACAGATTTAGGGAGATATTTCATCAGAGGCATTAACAATGGTGGTTGAGTTTCAACCTGCTTTTCCTAGTTCTCTCTCTCTTTCTTCTTTCAGGATTGAATCTATAAATGCGGGGGCAAGATTAATTTTAAAGGGTTGGACATTCTTTGTTTTGTAGGCTCCTTTATCCTCTTAGCAAAAGGATCTATGGGGTTCAGGCCTTCCATCAAAAATTTGCAATACGTTTCTGCCTCTTGGCTACTTTGTAATGAAATCTATCAATCTACAGAGCAATAAAACACGTCTGTGATCGATTTTAGATCCTCTCTTGTCTCTTTTGCTTTTCATCTGGTCTCCCATTACATATCTGGCTATCTGTGCTTGCTTATTGTATGCATTTTGTTGGTTTGTGCCTATTAGCAAAATAAGTGTTCATCATTCCTTTGGTGCATCGCTCGTAGTTTAGCTTTGTTTTAATCTATGTATTCATTCTATCCCTATCTCCTTGGTAAAGTTTAGATTAGGATTAAGAAAGAATCCTCTGCAAATTTCTACGTATGCACTTAAACTGAGGAATAAGGAACCAACCTTCAATCTAGAGAGCTTTCCCATTTTGCAAGGTCCCACACCTTGGGGAAAGTTCAATGTTACACAATTACACCAAATGAATCTACCTTAGAAAAGCAAACCCGTAGAACTCATTTGGGGCTGCTATGATTTCATGTTAATAGTTATTTTAAGAGGAGATGGTGATTTATGAATTGTTCTAGATCTTCTTCTCCTTGGTGATAATTACAAATATTCAAAAGGATCACTTCATGTAACACTTTGCTTTGTTTGCACTCTTCTCATGAAAAGGGAGGATAGATGATTGCTTAAACCAGAAAAGGTGAGCTAGGTAGTCGCTAGATGTGTTGAAACAAGCCTCCAAAGGCTAGAAATCACCAAAAACAAATCAAATTTAGTGAAGATGAAATATAATCTTTCAATATTGGTCCCACTAGGCGGGCTAAAACTGTTGTCACCAAGATTTGCACCCTTGCTGAAATTTGGTTTCAACAATCTAGTGAAACTATTGTAGATCATGAATTTGTGGGTTACTCATGATCTTTATCTTGATGAAAGTTTTGGTTCCCTTCATTCCAATTTACTGTAATAGATCCTGAACCCTCCTCTATCCTAAACTATCTAAACCTAAGCTAAAAATTCCAAGGAGGCAAAGTTAAGTGAAGGAGAAAAACTGAAAACAAAGGGGAGGTGATGCACTAAAAGGAAATGGATTGATTATTTCTCTTGAACACACAAATGCAACAAAAAACAAAGCTTAAAACATGCACATTTCCGAGGAAGAAGATTGAAAAAAAATGAAGGTATGCAAGAGGGAAGAGTTTCCATAATAAACACAACATTTACAGGGATATAATTACACTTGTATTGATCTCAAAAATAAACAGAATATGATCACAATGCAAAGGCAAAATATTTTGAATATGAGTCATAGAGGCCATAGCCAAACATAATCCAACCCTTATAAATGGGCGTCATTCTATAATATATAGAACTGAGAGAGAAAGAGGGTAGGGAAAAGGGAGGGAAACATGGATTTCAAGCTCTAACCACCAACAACATGCATTAAATATTTGAAAAAATGATGTATACTCTTGTAAGAGCATTCCTCCGCATTACTTCACTTATAGAAGGAAAGAACACCATACTTCTTCAATTCGGGTAGCTGAACCAACTACAATTTCATCATTAAATGAATAAATTTTTTTCCCTTAATTTAACCTATCAAACCTCATAAAAATAGGAATATGATGATGCCAAATTAAAGGGCTTGAGGATACCTTTCCAGTGAGACTAATTTTGTGTGATTTGGAGCTCAGAAATGAAAGATATGGTCATTTGGAAATTATAGCTCGGGAGGAATGAGACAAAGTTCGTAGGGATGTGTGGTAGTTTTTGTTTTTTTTTGGGGATTACCTTTACCTACGTGTGCATCATCCATATGTCCTTCTTGGATTGGTCATTGAATACCTACCTTGACCTGCCGCGTGTCAGATGGTGATTGGTTGTGGGGTCAGACCTTTTGACTGCAGGCATTGGGGATCGGGGAATGGTTTACAAATTACATGTCGGCCTAAAAAGATGACAAAGATGCTCCAATGCAAGAAAATATTGGAGGCCCGCAATAAAGGAGCTCATGGGGAGGAATACATATTTACATATTACATGCTGAATTGCTTCCCTGTGTGATAGTTCCCGATGCTCGTGGAGATGCCACGTGGTCTCAAGCGGAAAAATTTTAGAGGTAGTTTTCATTTTTGCAAACACTATGAATGTGTAATGTGGGAGAGAACTCACCGAGCTCGATAAGATATGTTTTCAGGACTCGGAGGTGTTTTCCTCTCAAAATTCCCCTCTTTTGAAAGTTGAAAAATTTGAAAATTTTGAGTTGACACCCTTCAGTAGTGTTCTAGTGAAGTAAAAAATTGAAGAGATGGAAAAAATTGCGTTTATTGGGGTCATTTTAGTGACTTGCGGGTCTATCAGACATTTTTGTCCCTCATGTCCCAAGTACTGGTGGGCCTTTTGTTCACTGATCGGCCGATTTCCCCGTAAGTTCTTGTCTGTTGGCTTAATCAAACTTTTTTGGCCCATCTCTCCCAAGTACGTCTGGGCCTCCTGTTCACCAATTCCCCACATCGTCTACATCAACCGAATCAGGTCTTCACGTCCTTCACGTTTCTGTGTCCCTAGACAACCCATGCTCCTTTGGCCTGCATTCCCCGCATCGTCTGGATCCGCCGAATTGCATTTTCACGTCCCTCATGTCCCAATGTCCCATGGACCGCCCGGGCTAGTTTTGCCCACTTTTCCCGCATTTCACCTTTTTTGAGTCAGTGAAAGGTGTATTTAATATGCATTTATGATCTTCTCTCTCCTGAATGGCTATTTAAAGGGACTACCATCTATGCATTGGTCACATTACTTGCTCACTATCTTTTTCCCACACTCTTGCAATTGAGTAATCTGTTCATCTTCGTGTATCCCTTTGCATTTTTATCGTGAATTTGTTCTTTGAAATTTGTTCTTCTGTGCACTGTAAAAATGAAGATCAAGTTTCAAGGGCACAAGCATCTATCACCTTTAGAGACTTCTGTACCCAATATCAGAGATAATGAAGTTCGACACTTAGATTTTGATGATTTCTAGGGCAGATTAGCATGTGATAATCCTACTCCCATGGCCCAAATGATCAATGACAGTGGAATCACTTATGCTGCTGGTTTTCCTATCTCTGTGTAGTGTGCCAACACCATGCTCACCTGTGGGGCTCATTTCAATCCGGATACCAAGGAGGTTGTTAATGTGCATGGAGAATTGATTGCAAAACTAGATGTTACCGCCATCGCCACTGCCCTACGCATTCCTAAGACAGAAGACTCCATTGTTCTCACTCTTGCTCAAGCTCATACCCTATTTGATCAAGACAATGAGAAATACAAGGCACGAGTAGCTAAGTCATGGCTGAAGTGTCCTAAGAAGGGAGCGTCCTGACTCTCCAAGGCATTGTTCAGGGTTGATTTCAATGAAGAACTATCAGATTTCATCATCTTGCTCGCCCGTATTATGGGAATTCCCTCTACCAATGACTTCCATTTTTGGATGTGCCCTTTTATAAACATCATCTGCGAGGGTAAGAAAAACATTAATTGGGATGAGATTATCTGTATGAACCTGACTAGGTAATTGTCAAATGTTCAGCAAACTAAGAAGTTCTACATGACTTCTTATCTCATGTACACCGTGGCAGCATCTCGGGAGTGGTTCGACTTCACTTACATTGAGGGCAAGAAGGATGAGCCCATATACACATATTGCCCTCAGTTTACCCTCAAGGCCAGTAATCACAATTTCATAAGGGTAAATGATGCTTTCACCATGTACATTGTGAGGCTCTTGGAGGGTGACACTGCTAGAAGGTTCTCTGATGAGGCTATGGCTTTGATAGCTAAGTATGGGGCTTTCTTCATCCAGTTCTGAAAGTTCTCATACATCAAACTGGCCTGTTTTGAAAGTACACCTCTCAAGCTTCCCATGTTCTGCAATGATAAAATGGCTTTGGTTGAGGTGTGCAGGTAGCTAGATAAACTTCATAGAACCTATCGAGATAAGAAGATCATTGGTCTTCATTTCCCTATCACTTTGGGGAATTATACATGCAGGACAACTCTAGATGCCCAGAATATAGAAAGGGCTATTGCTCCTCTTATTATTCATTTCTTTAGGCCCAAGACTTGCTTTGATCTGAAGAAATTCATTCATTAGAATCTCAGGATAACCTATCATCATCATCCTGATACTAAGGATTACTGGGTTGATTGTGTTGATGATTTTGAAGCCAGGAGGAGGAATTTTGGTAGATTGTCTCTGCAACAGATCTTAGATCTCAATCTCTACCAGGTGCCTGAAGGGCTTGTGGACGATGATGAGGACTTAAAATCCTTTGAGTATGAAAGATCAATCAAGCACACTCCTCTAGAAACCCTGGATTGGTATGTGAAGGAGAGAGATGATTTGAGTGAGATAATTACCCCTGTCATCATCAAAACTAAGCTTTGGTTTGACATGAAAGTTTGTGAGTTCAGGAGGAACCAAGGTAGATCCTCTTCAAGAGAGGCTTCTACACCTCAGAAGGAAGCACATACACCTAGTACTGAGGTACTTGAGCAAACTCCTTCTTTTTCCATGAAAGAACCAGAGTTGTCTACTCCTTCCTCTTCCACCAGAGTATATTAGAAGAAAATCAAAGAGGTTAAGAAGGAACCAGTTGAGGAAGAAACTTTTCTGGAGCAATCAAAATTTCCTATTGGGCCAGAGAACATTATTGTTCTAAATGATGATGATGATGAGGAGATGAAAGAACCAGAAGAAACCACTGAAACCACTACTGAGGTGGAGAAGGAAGGATCAAGAAATGAACCTCCAAGTCTAGCAGACTCCTCTGCAAAGGAAATTCTTGAGGTTCCATTCATTTCCCCACTAGAGACAATAGTGGTCCATACTTTAAGTGCCATGAGTTCACTTGCACTCGGGTCCCTTGATTCTTCCGTTTCTTCTTCTTCCTTTTCCTGGGTGCAGCCCCTAGTTGATAGTAGGAAAAGGAGATCTTCCTCTAGATTGACAGGGCCTGATTTTGATGTTGTGGCAGCTCTGCTTGGTACTACCCCTCCCCCTCCAGCAAAGAAAGAAAAGACCACTTCAAGGATGGTAACTGATGCTCAAGGCCAGCAGTTTCTAGAGGTTGCAAAACCCAAGGTGGACAAAGAGGAAAAATATCTTTTGATCTCTGACTTAGAGTTTTCCAGGATTCCAATGGGAGAATCTACACCTGAGAGTGAAGTTCATAACCTTCGGGAAACTGTCACTAGGTTATTGAATAGGTTGAGAAAGGCAAGCAAACCATGGAGTAGTTGGAAGAACAGAACCTAATTCTTTC
Organism: Taxus chinensis; assembly: GCA_019776745.2. Lineage (NCBI taxonomy): Eukaryota > Viridiplantae > Streptophyta > Pinopsida > Cupressales > Taxaceae > Taxus > Taxus chinensis. The sequence continues at coordinate 244,401,629 of CM034150.1, read as the reverse complement.
CAACTTTATCAGATCATTATTGGCCAAAGATAAATTTTTGGATCCAACTCCATTGGCTACTCTCCCACCTCCCATTGTTCTCAGCCAAGATGAGGTTCAAAGCATCAAAGACATACATAAGTATTCTACTTATGGGAAGGTTGTTGAGGCCATGGTAGATGATATGATCATAGCAGGTTTAAACTTCATTGAGGAAGCCTTCAAAACCAATGAGAAGGTGATCAAGCTGCAGCAGAAACTCACTTCCTCAATCAAAGCTATGGACAAGGAGCTGAAGGTCTGGAGTGGGTGTATTGCAGATCTTCCTCTATGGGTCAAACTAATGAGAGGATCCTGTTAGCCAATAATGTATTTGATGATGTCAAGAATAACCTGTCAAGGACATGGATCTTTAGCATTGAATGGAAAATAAAGGTTCTGGAAGAAGCACTAGGAGAATTAAGGAATGTATGGCAAAAAGGGGAGTCTTTTAAAACTTGTGTTTTATCTGCCTTCAAAGATATCCACTGCCATCTTCAGGATGAAGCTATAGGTGTATCCTTCTCTCTTCAAGAAATCAAGGCTCAGTTCAAAACCTTTGTCAAGGATGATTTGTTCAAAGAAGATTCAATCAAAAAAGAGAAAATGAAGGACATTTGTTCTCTCCATTCAGCTATAGCCAAGGCTAATAAGGAGTATCTAGAGCATACCGAGTTTGAAAAATATATGGAAAAATTCCTTGGCACATGGACTCATGCTACTACTAACACAACAACTCCAAGAGGCATGGAGATAGCGAAAGAATTGAAGAGATTCAGGCATCGGATTCTCAAAGTAGTGGGCCCTCCTCCGCCACAACCAGATGTCTCTACTTCTGGCTCTTGACTCTCCTTTTCTATCTATAGTTTGGATCTCCTTGTAAATTAATTAAGGACTTTGTATTGTGCATTTCCTTAATTAATCTTTTGGTTAAAAGAAACGGTTACCAAATGTAACTGTTTTGTAAGCTATATATTGAGCTCTCCTCGCCATTCCAAAGGGCTGGAACTCTGATTATTTTTGAAACTGTAAAAGAATTAAAAGCTATCAATACAAAATATTTCCCTTCCTATTTCTATCTGCATCTATTTATTCCCTCTTATCTATTCTAAAATTTGTGAATCATTAATTTATTGCATTAAGAAGCATTGTATTCTTGTGGATGTTATCTTTGGAACTTTGTGTCAGTGAAATAACATCTAGTGGTTTTAATATGAATGATTATGTTGTATATATTGTCCTTGCTCAACATTTATAAGGAACTATTTTTCTATCTATACTTCCTGAAGAGTGCTATTATATTCTACCTTTTTTCCCTCCCTTAGTTCTTTTGTTCCTTTGTATTGATAATCTATCTTGGCATTAAAACACTTTCATGATATCAGAGTTCCTCATTGAAGTAGAAAATTGTACATTTGTGAATAGTTTTGCTGCTTGCTTTCAATAAGGGCACCTCTCCCATCAAAGAGGAGGGACTTTCGTCCCCTGGCTGATGCTTGCATTAAAGTCCTATTTTGATAACCAACAGGAGGCAATGTTGTAATTTTACACCTGCGAAAGTGTAAATACATAGAAAAGTCTCGCTAAAGTTTTTAAGTCCAAATTTCTTTCTATAAGTTGTTAAAATAGCCGCGCAGGGGCTAGGCGGGGCGGGGGCTATTTTGAACAGTAGTTGCCACCCAAGGTTTTTCGTTTCGATAAGATTTATCGATAAGTAATGAATTAAATGATAAAATCACAGGTATAAATACCCATAATGAAGGCCAAACTATGCATTAGAAATTTTTTTGCGATTATTTCTAGGAAACATTGTATCATTGAATTGCATGATATACATTGGAATAGAATTATTATATATACATAAGGTCCCATAAGTAAAGAAGAAGTGAAAATTAGAACCAAAAAATAATATTGATACGAGAATTTAAACCCCATATAGATTTAAATTAACATTAATAAGATAGTACCATGGTGACATGTTATAAGAGATGATATTCAACGACACAAAAAATTACATTAGTTAGAGAATGGACAATGGAAGAGCTAGTTTGGAATGAGGAAACATGACCCTAGGTTGAAGCAAAGTTGGAAACAATGGTGAAGGATCATGCAAGTGTGCATGACAAGTACACCACAAGGATGCGATTGGCGAAAGGAGGAGATTAATAAAAAGTATAGACCTTCGAAAAAATCCAAAATGGATCTAACTAAATTATATATAAATGAAAGACTCGCCAATAAAAATTGACCTTAAAAAACCCTAGATGCAAATTGGGGAATTAAAAGGCATTGTAAAATAGGAAGAAAAAGAAAAAGTAACATTCAATGTGGAACAAAGGTGGGCTATATTTTAGACAATGAAGTCATGTTGTCTATAATCATAATAATGAATTCGTCTCTTCTTGTACAATAGAAAAGAGTAAAAGTAACATTCACAATGCAACAAAGGAAGAATATATTTAAGAAATGAAGTCTTGATTATAATCACAATAATGAAATATTTTCTCTATAGCGGGATACACTATTTAATCTATCGTCTCAAATAATGTGTATTGTATATGGAAGCACTTACATAAGTGGATATAGCTTAATTTTAAAATAAAATACATGGAAACGAGAACCAAAAACATGTATGTTTTTATTTTGACACCCACTTGCATGTAAGTTGACCAAGGGTCGAGTAGTTGGCACATTTCATTGTAAGGTGACATGGCAATCACATTGGTGATAAACCTGAAGTAGGTGGCTTGTGAATTATCCGATTAAAAAAAGTTAATTGTTTGCATCGCTACAATGCCCCAATCTTCTTATAATAAACTCAAATATACATCTCGCACCAACAATAGTTATCTACAACATAGTGTTTGTAATAGATGATGAAAAAGGCCCATTGTTATCAACAAACACATAAACAAGTACACCCTTTTCTAGGGCCCCAAATGTTTCCAAGGCTTTTTGATCAGAAAAAAAATCTTGTTTAGGTCTGCCTATCGATAAACAAACAATATCCACACTGTCTTCAATGGCTCTTTCCATGGAAACAAATATTTTGTTCTCATCACATCTGGATGCCCAAAAAGCCTTGTACACGACCAATATGGACCTATAGGCCATGCATATAGATGCTCCCTTGCCAAACCCATTGAAACTCGTTGAACTTATAGAAGATCTGACAATAGTAGAAGTAGCAGGTGAACCATGTCTATCAATGTTTCTTGGTGATATGAAATCCCCACCAATATGTGACTTGAAGCTCATAAAGAAATTAAACTGGCAACAATGTTTTCTTTGGGCGGGTCAAGTGAGATGGGGTGCATATGAACTGTCCACGACCCCCTTTTTTCTTATAAACAAATGTGTACTTTTTAATAAAAAATTTAGATGTCTACCTTTTGTTGATGAGTATTGATATAATATAAAATAGAACTATTTAAAAAATCCTCAATAAAGATAGATAGTGAGGAATAGACATATTACATATATGATTAATGGATACAAAGGCAAACTTGTGGGAACTCTAACATCACATAGAAGGGGGCAACTCTAACCTCCCACACAAGGGAGAAACTCTAACATAACTATGCAATTTTATCACATCTCACAAATAAAAGTGAATGTTGAAATGTAAATAATATTTTTTCCTATCACTGTAATTAAATAAAAGAAAAAGAAAATGTTAACAGAAATGCATAGTTAGAAAAGCCCTCTAATACGTAACAAAAATGCATAGCTAGACAAATTGTAGGGTTTTGTAACATCAAAACAAACTAAACAAATTGTAGGGTTTTGTAACATCAAAACAAGAACTCAATTATTTTCAATGGTTGAAGTCTCATCCCATAAAGAAATCAAAACAAAGGAAAATCTTATTGAACGAGTTAGTAGTTAATATATTTTAGATGGAATGGATAGTTCAGGACCTCAAGCTTATTTGACAATTTTTTTGGGCGGTCCATTCCACCCACCACAAATCGGGGTTGTAGAAATCTACTGTGGGTTTTCCCTCCACCGACATCACGAGTAGCAGATGATACCCAAAAAAGAAGTGCTGAAGTAAAAAATAAAAAATAGAAGCTATCTAATTGGTAGTGAATGCTGGCAAGAGGGAAACCCTAATTATACACTTCAATTACACATATCAAGAGAGGAAAAGGAAAAAACATAACAGATTTTATTATTATTTTTTAAACGCCCTTTTATATCTTCATTCCAATTAGTTATTTGTGATGGGCGATGAATAACATGGAAGGATGTGGGCAGGTCTGAAAAATGCAATCTAAAAACAGTGAAACTGTTAAAAAAAAAAGAGACCGCACCTGATTTCACTGAACGGCTTGGATCAAAGTATGGACATCGATTCAAACAATTCGACATTGTTGTTCCACTTAAGCTAAAAAAAAAAATTACAGAGTAGGAACTCTACGCTTTTAAACTGACCAGGGTTTATAGCGGATGTGCATATGCGGTTGGTGAGGTTGCAAGCTCGCTCACACTATTTCATGAGACCTGAGGCGTGATTCTAAATCTTAGTGGGTTTCGTTTTTTCTTTTTTCTTGTTTATTTAGAATTAGCCGTGAACTGACCAATTCCAGTGGGGAAACGTGTCGGTTAAAACTTGCTCCGCAAGAAAGTGCTTGGAAGCCCGTTTAATAGCCGTTACATTTGGGTTTTTACAAGAAGGCCATGGCTTAATGTGTTGGTTCCTTCTTGTGCCATCTACCCACATTTTGTGACTCCAAAGTGGCATTTTTAAAAATAATTACGATAACACCATTGGAATTGTTGGTCAAACTGCGAGTGTGGAAGTGTGGTTAGTTTTTCGAATATCTTGATTTTCACTCTAAAGTTTTATATATTGAAGGACTTTGGGCATTTAGTTTTTTTTTTTGTTTTCCTGTGTTGATTATAACATAACTGACTCTAAAGAGACCAAATTTAAGCGCCTAAAATAAAAGCTTATTACTCTTAATTGAATCGACCATGCTAACAAAAGATGAGCGCCCAAGATTCGACCCCAAGGCCATTCGCGTGACACATGATAACTACAAACACTCAAATGACCAATCGTCAAAGACCGTTTTCTTGCAACTAGTTGAGCTTAAAACTCAAAAGTGTGGTGGACCAGACAAGCTGTCGAGTGCAGAAATTAAAAGTTCCCTCTTCACCCCCATACATGGATAGGGGATCGAAGAAGAGTTTGCTCACCCGATTTAACCCGGGTCACAACCTGATTGATGTTGGAAAGTTTCATCCACCATGATTGTCATATATAGATAGGGGCATGTCACCCCATCTATCTATATGGCATATTGGCGTGACAAGAAGCTAACATTGTTGTTGGGTTCCAAACCAGGCACCTATTAGATTTTCCCTATATTTTATTTTGGCTTCTTTAAAGGAAAATTGCACTCACCTAAATAATGTAAGTGAGATCGAGATGATAAAGTAGATAACAACTAGCAAAAATCATTTGAGTGGGAATAATCTGAGTCATGGAATAGGTGTGGGACATGCAAGTATTTAATTCACATATTTTTAATTTCCAACTTTTCATTTATGTCTTCGTCTTCTGTAACAAATTCAACACCGTTTAATCTAAAACTTTGACATGGTAATAAATAAAACAAAATAATAACAACGTCCATTTTTCCCATATTTTTTGTTTCTTTCAATAGTGTATGACCTTGTTGCTGGTGCACTACAACTCATGGACAAGTTAATGGGAATGAATGAGTGACCCCTCCATATGGCTTAACATAGATACATTACTATGTTATTCTTAAGGTCAATACTATTTTTTATATATAGTTGACTCATGTTACTCAATACTTATTTCATCATGTCCCACACTTGTTCCATGGATCTATAGGAACATTGATGAGGGGAAACCATAATCACTATCTTAATAGCTAAACAAAAACCCTAATTGTAAATGTGCATGAAATTGATGACATCAGAAACCCTAAATGCAATGCTTTCGAACCTAACACCTTTTAGATTTTCCCTATTTTTTATTTTGGCCTCTTTAAGGGAAAAATATATTTGCATATATGATGCAAGTGAAATTGAGACGATACAATGGAGAAAAAATAACAAATATTATTTCGGTGGGACCAATCTAATCCGTGGAATATGTGTAGAACATGAAAGTATTTAATTCACACATGTTTTATTTCCAACTTTCCATTCGTGTCTTCATCTTATCTAATAAATTAAACGCCATGCAATAAAAAATGTTAACACTTTAAACAATAAAAAATAATAATAGTAGATCCCATTTTCCCATTATTTTTCAAAATATTATGTTTCATTCATTTATGTATAGATTGGTTTTTGATGCCCTATAACTGACGAACAAATTTATGAGCCTGAATGAGTGACCCCTCTATATGGCTCAAAATAAATGCAGTACAACTGCATTCTTAATCTTGATACGATTATTTATTTAGTTGACTCGTGTTACTCAATACTTATTTCATCATCCTAATTTACCACACACACACATATTGGGAATTAGTGGGAACATGTTCCTATTTATTGATAGGTTTCTAGTTTACACAACCTAGTGTGGCTAACGCTTGTAAAAAATCATATATAGCTAATCATGTGGGAGATTTTAGACTCTTATTAAAAATATTAGGTTTGTATTGGGTCCCACACTTGTTCCATGACTCAATAGGAATGTCGATGAGAGGAAACCATACTCATTATCTTAATAGCTAAAGAGAAACCCTAATCGTAAATGTGCATGAAATCGATGATATAAGGAACTCTAAATACCAAATTTTGGTGTTTGACATATGTAGAATTTAGGACTTAAACAAACATGCAAGTTTTCCTTCAAAGTATTCATTGATGACACTTTTATTTATACGATATCTCCGAATTGTGTTACCTTAATGACGTACACACTACATCCCCTTTCTCTTTAAAAAAATTGACAAAAAATACACACGTTTCATATGTGCCTCATCATGAGAAAGAAGAGTTTTAAAAAATGGTTCCAACCAACATTTTTGAGTCCCATTTACTTCTTATCTCTCAAACCCCTTCTTTGTCTCCCTTCTTCCTCCTTTGATGTTTTTCTCCCTCAAATTTAACTTACGCATCCCCTTTAGTGTTTCCACTGCACATTTTGCATGTGATTGCTAGTTTTAAAAAATAGTATTCTTGTTGGCATCATTTGTAACTTATTGAAAATCTCCTAAATTATTTCTTTGGCTTATTCTTGTTAGATTACAATGTACTTTTTTATTTGGTGGTATATTAAGTTCCACCAATAGGACAATGTTGAAAAAGATGGCCACACCGATGACACATGTCAATTAATGGACATGTTCTCATAATTAGTAGATTGGCATCTCAAATATTCAACTCTTAAAAATAAATGAATTTGGAATTGATTAAGTGAGGTCAAGCTGTACACAAGTTTGAGAAAGGAAAATTAAGTTCTGCACATGACATCTTATGGAGATGTCAACATCTTAAGGAGATGTTCTCATAATTAGTAACTTGGTCTCATTGATACTCATTTCTTATGAACAAATGAATTTGGACGTGGTTGATTGATATCATTTCATACACAAATTTGAGCAAGATTAATTAAAAAATAAATGACTTTGGAAGTGGTTGAGTGAGGCTAATTCGTACACAAGTTTGAGCGAAGGAAATGTAAGTTTTATGCATGACACTTAAAGGAAATGTCGACATCTAAAGGAGACGTTCTTATAATTAATAAATTGGTATCACTAATACCCATCTCGTAAAAACAAATGACCTTTGAAGTGGTTGATTGAGGTCAAGTCATGCACAAGTTTGAGCAAGAGAAATATAACTTCTTTTTTCTATGTTACTTTGTTATAGTGACAAATTTTGCATAAGATTAGACACTACTTGAAGGTAGTCAAATGTCCAATAATATTAACCACTAAATAAGTCACATTCCTTGATAATATTAGCCACTCCTTGAAGTCTATGTCCATTGATATGGAGAACTATGTAAAGGAGTTGCTGATAAAATGTGTGTGGAAAGGAAAATAGCCAAATTAAAGTGGATTGTAATTCAAATTTATTGTACTTGGATTAAACCAAAAATTCTAGTGGGAGTCCATTAATGTAAATATGGACCAGCCCAAATCCTTTAATAAAATATGCCCCCGTTCTACAATACCCTATACATGTTTTCTAAAATGGTAAAATCAACAAAGAAAAAACTTATTGGATTGATGTTCACTTTAGAGTTTTACAATGAGTGGAAGTGGCCTTAGGGTGAGTTGGCAATCTAGCAAATATGCGGAACATTCAAAGCTTCTTAACAAGGTTTAAATATCACTCTATCCACACATGGCTAACAATAACCAACCTCCTAATAAGTTCCACTTGTCCACGTAGATCATAAGTAGGCTAGGCTGAAACAAAAAAGGAAAAGGTTTACTATTAGCATTTTATATTTAATATGATTCAAGAAATAAGATAATTTTTCTAAGTATTTATGTCGAACTTACCTATCATTGAAAGATTAATGCACTAATTCCTCTAAAAAATTATCATTTGAGGGATGTTAAAATTCACCATTAGATTCTTGTTGACCCTTGATGTCCCCTTTCAACAACTTGCTCCCTGAATCAGTAGCAAATATATTAGATTTTATAGAGAGGGCAACTCTATAATCAACAACTTTGGAAAATAATGACACCATAAAAAGTAAGACCCATAACTTGAAAAGAAATGATTATCAAAACCCAACAAACCAAAGAAAAAATATACCTTCAAATAGTTGAAATAGAAAACACACCAATATGAAAAAAAGGTGGTTGACAAAAGAGGAAGATGATGAACAATGGGTTTGAAGCTGCTACAAATGTAAGAGATGTTGACACTATATTTTGCAATCAATAGGGTAAAAAAGAGTGTATAGTGGCAGTGAGTAGTCCACTATACTCCATCCAAATATTATAGTGGGGATTTCCTTGTGTTAGAGGTTCACAATTTTGAGTTCTTAGACAAACCTACATTTCTTATGAATTAACAAAAAAAGGTGTATAATAAATTTGTGATATAGTGACTCATGTGCCCTTTGTGGGAGTGTTAATCAAAATAATGAAGAGAACTTTATTTTCAAAAATTTTCTTTTTAAATAAAAAGAAACAAACAAATAATATCTCAAAAATTAAAATATTATTATAATCCCTACTATATGTTTATAATCGAAACAAATCGAAGGGGATATCACCATAATAGAAATCACATGCGAGAGATGCAATGTTGTAGTAAAATTACTTAGCTAGATATGAATATCAAAAACCATAAAACACCAAATAACACCAAAAAATATAGAAACAATCACAAGATGCAAGTAGAAGAGGGGGCAACCTCAAAACCACAGAATAAGACTCAAGTGCTCAATATGATGATCATCTACTAGTTACCAACTCATATATATCCTACTATGTTATGAAAAACACTAAGGCCAACTACCTAAACATGTGAAATAATAAATGAATGTGATATGACATGATAAGTGATTATTTTAGATACAAGTCGGCCATCCATATCCCAATATATGACCCATGATTAAGGGCGTAGCTTGCCCCTCCCCTTCAAAACAACATTATCCCCAATGGTGGTAATCTTTGTATGTTGCTGCATGAATTCTTAATTTCTTCCCATGTTGCATCTTCAATGTCCAAATTATTCCACTTAATTAGATGCTTGATGATTACCCTTTCCCTCAACTTCTTAGTAATTTCTATAGGATTCCATCATGTTTCAAAATGATATGTCACTCATAAAGCTCAACAGCACTAACTAGGATGATATCTTATACCAAATGACCTTCTTCAAGAAAGAAACATGGAAAGATGATTGCATTTTAGTTGATTGAGGAAGCTCCAATTTAGATGCCACACTACCACTTTTTTTCAACACTTGATAATATTTTTAGTATTTAGGTGAAAGCTTGATATTTTTCTTCTGTCATTTCAAAGATAGTTTCTCATATGGCTACAATCACACAAAAATAAAAATACAACTTCAACGCTTCACTCAATACAATGTTGGAAAACTTGTTGCTTCATGTGATTTTTTGGTAGAGAGCACCTCCTGTTGGTGTTGAATATTCTATTCAAGTGCTCTCAATTTAGGATAGAACCTTAAGTTGAAGGCAAGAGATATTGGATGGTAACCATACAATGCCAAGAATGGAGACATTATAGATGAGGTATGAAATGAAATGTTATACTACCATTCCACAAGTGGTAGCCACTGAACCCATCTCTCTTGTTTATCTAAAAAAAAGCATCAAATGTACCCCTACAAACATTAGTTTAGTACCTCATTTGACGATTATATGATGAAGTGTAGAAAGTGGCTTAAGGAAAAAAATGACAATAATTTCATCCAAGGGGTGATCATAGAAAGGTGGAGTTGGTACCATATGATGAGCATTATGCACTTCCAAATTAGATTTTTTAGTATTATGATTAATTAGGAACTAGATCATGTAAAATTTTCCTCTTTGCATTATCATTATTAGGCTTAAAGGATTCAATTGGATCATGGCATTCAATTACATTTATATAAATAAGTTCTTGTATAACATTTCGAATCTTGATACATCAATTAGCAAGGTGACCAATGCAACTATGATAGTTATAGTAAAAATTAGAAACAAAACTCTTACCATGAGGCTTACTCGTATAGACCTCAAGTGATAGAGGGAGAGACGTGATAACCATAACATGCAGACAAGGTAAACACATAAATTTCCTTTGTGTAAGTTGTAATTACATATTAGTAGGTTTAACTATGACATTAATGTTAAAGTAGGTATTTACCTTAGCTCATGTTCACCTCGGTACTTTAACTATGACATTAATAATATCCTTAACAATAGCCTTATTATCAATAAGATTTCATTTGAATGTGGACTTGTTTGGAAACTTGGCCTTAAATATAGTAGAATAACTAACATCATACTTATCTTATTCATATGTAGTAACTTGGAATCATGCTCTTTGAGTGTATGACATAGATGATCAAACGAGAGGAATTTATCAAATATGACTAATTCTTGCAAAGGGAAAAACAAGCTCTATGTGAAGATATCTTGAAGCTCACTATCAAATAGAATATTATTCATTTTAGTAAGCATGGTCTTGTAGCATAAAACACGATCACTGATGTGCTCATTAGACCCTTTTCATATTTTAGATGTTTCATCATAAGAAACTTTGTCCCCGATGTTGATAGAAATTGTGTAAGAAACTAATTTGCCAAAGTGCTGAAAGATCACACGAAATGTGTTGGGAGATCATAGAACCATTGTAAATAAAATTCCTTGAGGCTTACACCAAAAATATTTGTAAGGAAGATATCATTAGATGCATAGTCCAAGAAAGTAATATGGAATGAGTGAAAGTGTTATGCATGGTCACTCTTGCCATCATAGATAAGAATATTAGGAGCAACAAAACCAAGAGGAAAAGGATAAGAAACTAATTTAGGTGCAAGAATATTATGAAGCAATTGGGTAGAATCCATGAAATGAGAAGCAACAAATGCATCTTGTTGTAATTGTAAGATTTAATCTTGTAAAGTATGAACAAGGGTTTCAAGATCTTGTGTGTTAGAAGAAGAAAAATATAACCCACTATGATTGCATATAGGGACATCGATAAATATAGGAATGGAAATTTATACATGAGGTGTTGGGATATGAGGCTCCCTATAGATGCATGCATTGTAGAGAAGGGAAAAATAGATGTCTTAATATTATATTGTGAAGCAGACTTAAGTAGTTATCGGGTAGAATATAGGAGAATGTCAATATTAGTGGGATTATCTTGTAGTAAATGAGTAAGATGTTGTGCCTCATCCTTGGGAAAGCCATGTGAATGATTTTCAGTGTTAGTGTTATAAAATTCACCTTGCATATGGTCGGTGATGACATCGAAAACAATATTAACAAAGATATTTCCAGTAGAATAAGAGCTGATAGTAGGGACCATAGTGCCACGTTGTGTAATGATACAAAGGGAATAATGGATCATACTAGTAGGAGAATGAGTGTAGTAAATAAATCACACAATTTGGGTATTATTTAGTCCCGGTCTCATACCACTATTCATATGGTTCTTGAGTGAAAAAGAGTACTAATTAACCCATGTCTTTGGCCATTTTGCTGTGTCTTTTGTCGTTACTTTCGATCTTGCAACCACACTTTCCTAGTTTGTATTTTCATACTGTGTTTTCCTATTGTTGAATGGGGTGCCCAAAAAGGACTAGGGCACCCCAGGTACCCTGGTCCCCTTTGGGGTGCCTTGATCCTCTTTACATTTTACTCTCACCTTTTGGGAACTTTCTAGCCATTTGAACTTATATTTTTGGTGGTTGGCCTTTTCAGGCTTAATTAAAAATTTAGAACAAGATAACCATATAAATATAAAGTTATGAGACTATAATGAGAGACCAAGCACCAAGCACTACTACCATCACCTAAGGTTGCATCCATCAAAGGCTTCTATTGCTCCATTTGCATCCATCTAGCTCCATCACAAGGGACACAAAGTTGGTTTTCTACATCACACTTCATAGGAGGGGATTTAATTTTATTCAATGCACCATATATTTACATTATGCATCTAGTTATTTCTCCCTACTCACAAAGTGCGACTGACACAAGAGAACCTAGGGTATGTTTTAAACACACACACCTAGAACTACAATGGGTCTGAGATGTAATACAACGCTTAGTGATAAGTCCATCTATTTGACAGTTGAGGACAATCTAACCCCTTCATATGAATCTTTATTTTTTTAGGGTTTTGATGCTTTTTCTAGGGTTTTGTAGGTGATTCTTTATTTCAACTCTTATAGTGACATTTATCATAGTTCAATGACATTTGTGTGAAAGGAAGAAAATACATGCAAACATCTAGTGACACCTCAGAGGAGGTTTTTAAGGCCATTTCTGCAGACCAAGGCACCCAAATATCAGACTAGGGTACTCATGGGGCACCCAAATCTAGTCAGAGAGCTTAGATCTATACTTTTTTAGGCTTCTGTGTGGTCATTTCCTCATGTTTACCTAGTTTACACTATGACATAGTCCCACACCTTCATCGAATCAACCAAGTAATTCACAACCCTCTCTTTCATATTAGGGTTTCATCTTTCACTTGGTTAGTTGCTCGAGTAATTTCTATATTGAATTATTTCATTTATTTACTTCTCCTTTAACATCTGATTAGGCTAGCATATTACATTTTAGTATTAATCTATTTGGTGAACCCATACTCAATATTCACACTTAGGGTCCTCATTTTCCCTCTATCATGGCTTTTAAAGTTTCTCAAGTTTATTTTTTTGATTTGCTAAATATGCATCCCAATTGCTAGGATGTTATGCAAAAAACCTTAGACACCACATATTGTCCTAAAGATACACCACCACATGAAATAAGTCCTATCTTTGATCATTTATTTGAAGAACCTAGTCCTCGTGATCCTACATCTAATCAATCTATGTTGGACTCAATTCAAGATTTAAATTCTTTGTTTCAAGACCAGTTTAAGGCTATGCAATCCATCATTACATCTCTAAAATATGAAATCCAACATCTTAAGGATGATTCTCAGGTTCATTTTTTTCTCCTTCTACATCTCATTCTCATTCTAAGTCTAATACATGTGTTTATATCAATGAGCCTCAAGTCATACCATTACCAGAGCCTCTCATATTTGATCACAATACTAAACAACCTGACCTTCTTATTGAGATCCTTAGTCATCAATTAATCACTTTACTGCCTACTCATTGCTATCCTCCTTATCAGCTATCCAAATATCAAGGTCGCCCATATTGTATTTATCATCGAATAGATTGTCACAATGACAATGATTTCTACGCTTTACAACATAAAATCAAACATCTTGAGCATCAGGGTTTATCTCATTCATTGCACAACATTATATTTCATTCCCACCTACAAATAATGTACCCAAATGGGATCCTAAGTCTACTCCTCCTACACCTAATGAACATCACACTACCACTTCTCATGTGCCATCTACAGCTAGTCAAGCATCACCTATTCAGCCCATTCTAACTAAGAAATCACCTCTCAAGGTTTTTATTCCATCACCTCCTCCTACTAAGTCATCTACAACATTACCTAATCAAACTAATAAACCTCCTCTTAATGTTAGTTTAACTCCTCCTCCATTCAAGGTATGTGCGACATCACCAAGTCATGCTTAGTAAACACCTCCTATAGTTAAACTTGTAATTCCACCATCTGATATAGACCATACCTATGTCGACAACTAGGACTTGGATGAAGCTTACTATGATGATGAACCATTTGATGGTCACACACCTTTACCACCTCAATGCCCCATCACTTTTGTTAAGGCAACTACTCCTTACATTGATCCAATTACTGCTTTTTGACTAAATTTTCATCTCCTACATACTTGGGGGGCATCATAAGTCCTCCCCCCTTGCATTGTTATTAAATTTTTCTATCCTCACATATACTTAACACTTCACGCTTAGTGACTAATCTTCTCTAAGCATTATTACACACCTCTTGATACAATTGTATCGTCATTAACCGATGACACACTCTTGTGCTTTGATTCACACTTGACTGTTGAGGGCATACTACACTAGAACCCGACACACTACATAGTAGGCACTACACATAATGCCTAATCACACATATTATAGTACATCTTGCATTTTACATACTACATATTTAAGTTCCTCTACATCATTTGCATTTTTTACATTTACACATCTGTACGTCATACATATTCTATACACCATATTAATATTAATCACATATGTGTCACACTCATATTGTCTATAAGTTTAGTGTTACATACTACTCATCCTACATACTACATAGTGTGAAATTCACATTATTTGTATATCTACACATATCACATTGCATACTATTATCACATGGTAGTCTCTCATCATCACATATACTATACACATCTACTTGTACACGCTGCACTCACTACCTAATGACACACTATTGTGCTTCAGTTCACACTTGAATGTTGAGTTCTTTCTACACACATGAACCTCACACACTGTACAATGGGCATCATACATATCCCATTACGTATTATCACCACAATACATACTATGAATTTCTACACACATCTACTTATACACACTGCACTGAATACCCTATGACACATTCTAGTCTCATGGTCCATACTGGACTATTGAGGGTTTACATCATCAATGGACCTAACACATTCGCAAATTCATCATTCAACCTTCTATCATGCAACATTCCTAGGTTAGTGAGATACGCTATAGGATAAAGGGTCACCTATCCCATCATATTGTAGTGGTATACGTTGTAGGATACATCACAAATCCTTTCATTCATGTTATAGTAATATACACCATACGCTACATCATCACTTGCTCTAGCATCATCATCCCCTATTCTAATCATCATTTAGTGATATATACTTTAGGCTAAATCATCACTCCTTCGGTCATATTTTCATGATATACACATAAAATATAGAGTCATGCACACTTCATCTCTAGGCCACATGTCATCACCACACATACACATTCACCACAATGCGCTACACACACCACATAGTTTGACCATTTCCCGATGACATACTCTCGTTTACAGTTCATTCTTGACTATTGAGGGGGAATAAACAAATGAACCTCACTGCATACAATTTCTTTCACTCGGGGGGCACACAACCTCTATCATCCATTATGCATTCCATTCCATCCACCCACAACATATTGCATATCTTTGTTGCTTTTACTCTTGCTAACATTTGCTTATACATGTTTTCTTTATTACACATGCAAGATAGGTGTCTTGTATGCAACTATATTTACCATACACACACTCACATTCACGTCCTTTTCTACTTGTGATTGCAGATACAAGGCTTTTACACACAACATAGATGATTGATAAACTACTAGTCCTATAGCAGCTCTTAGGAGCATCCACTTTCGTACAGTACAAGTGTTATTGTTTCATTTTATTCCATAGCACACTACTTTATTGGTTATACATGTTTTTGACAGATGGGTTATCTTTCTAACATGCTAACGGGTGCTTCATGTCAAATATTTATTTGTAGGATTACTTTCTACCATGGCTATTTGTTTGTTTGTACTTACTTGTCTTTGTTTGCTATTGTATGTAGGGCTTGCCCTTTTTTTGTGTGCACAATTGTTTGTTTTTTTGTGGCCACTAGAACCTTGAGTGTCTTGTGACATCATGAGTGGTTTCCTATGTTTTCAACCCAAATTTTCATGGTCTATGATTGGCTTCATGTGTGTTTACTTGCATTCTAGATTAAATATTGTCTATGTAGCTTACACTTGTTTTCTACATGCATACTTGTTCTTACTAACACTTGTCTCTAGCCACCTGTTTATATGTGCCTTGGTTTCTACCAAGCACATCCCCTTCCCCCCTGAAGGGTACAGTTTCCACGTTCGATGCTCTTTTGGGGCCACATCCTCCTATCCAAAAAATTGCATGCACCCCCAAAGAGGGGGGTATCTTTTGGGTTTACACACACTACACAACACAGTATCGGTATAGTTCAGTTTTCCATTTTTGTCCATGACACATTGGCTTATATAGTGAGTGGGTTCAGACCAGTCTACAAAAATCCATACATAATGGATTTTATAGGGAATATAGTCCTTAACATTTTGGGGAGAAGTTATAGGTTCGAGGAACATCAGAATTTCCTCCCTACACTTATTCAGCTTGTGGCGTTGGATCGCCCAAAAAACTAGGAAATAAAAATATCTCTTCACACTCTCAGGAAGAAGTTACAGGATGGAGAATAACACATCTTTATCCCTACACTTCTTCGAATAGTGGCGCGAGATCACCCAAAAAACTCGCACTTCATCGAAGTTTACAGGATCATTTCTACACCCTTTCTCTCATCACAGATTAGGTGCACATGTTCCTTTTTCATTTTCATAATTTCATTACATGATTTTTACATATATACATGCCTCTTTTCACACAGTTTTTACACATATACATGTGTATTTCTACTTGATCGTTTTCTCCTTTGTAGGTCCATCCATATGGGAAGAAAATAGTCAACAACAATAACAACATCACTCAGTGTCACACGTAGCATACTAACATGCACGTACATCATACACATTGGCATCTACACACACGCTTCCACCCTAGGTTCAATCTCATAACTTTTTACAATTTTACATCTTTAGTCTCTACGCTCCACCTTTTTATCACTCCACGCTTTGTCTAGTCCCTTGAAACATTTTCCACTTCACTCTACATGGATATGAAGTACACATCTCTATCTACTTTATGTTACTGAGATTTCCACTCTCTAACATAAAGTGAGGGAAAATGTAGACACTAAATCATGCACTTTAGGAAATTATTTAGTTCCATTCTCATACTAATATTCATATGGTTCTTGAGTGAAAAAGAGGGTTACTTACAAAATTAGAACAAGATAACCATATAAATATAAATTTATGAGATCATAATGAGGGACCAAGCACTAAGCACTACTACCATCACCTAATGTTGCATCCATAAAAGGATTCTACTACTTCATTTGCATCCATCTAGATCCATCAAAAGGGACACAAGGATGGTTTTCTACATCACACTTCATAGGAGGGGAGTTCATTCTATTCCATGTAACATCTATTTATATTCTAAATCTATTTATCGCTCACTACTCACAAAGTGTGACTGACACAAGAGCACTTAGGGCATGATTTAGAAACACACACACCTAGAACTACATTGTTTCTAAGATTCAGTGCAACAAAAAGTGATAAGTCCACCCATTTGGAAGCTGAGGATAGCCAGACCCCTTCATATGCATCTTTATTTTTTAGGGTTTTGATGTTTTAAATGGGGTTTTACAAGTGCTTTCTCCATATTTGATTTATAGCAACATCCAGTGAGGTTCAACGACATACATGTGACAAAAAACAAAGGTAGGAAGTCACTTAGCGACACTTTAGAGGAGGTTAAATCATCATTTCCGTAGACCAGGGCACCTAGATCTCAGACCAAGGAGCCCCAAGCACCTCCTTCCCTCTCCAGGAACCCCAGTCTACTCTAACATCTCAAATTTGCACTTTCTAGATCTCTTGTGTAGTAGTTTCTTCATTCTATTCATGTGGTCTTAACTGCGACACAGTCTCGACAAGTATGTGAACCAGTTAAGGCCTCTTTAACCCTTCTTTGCACATTATGGTTTCACATTTAATTTACTTAGTTGCTTGGGTAATTTCCTTTATTTATTTAGCTGTTATTTATTGCTTTGCATAACATTATATTAAATTAAATTATATCCCAATTTTCCATTTCAGTTTAATCATTTTGGTGAACCCCACTTCGATCCTCACACTTATAGGATCCTCATTCTTTGCTTGTCCCCTTATAGTCTAGTCATCATGAGTATTTCATTTAATGATTACTTTCTTAATCATCTTGATTTAATGCATAGATTCCAACACCTTTTTACTACTTCTCGCATTTATATGCACCCCAAATTTCTATATTGATTATTTGACGATGCATTTTCTTAGCCTATAACATTCCCATCTAATGATAATGACCCATCCTTGTATATCATGATTCACATGAATAATATGGGCATCCAATGTACTTTATTTGACAATGGATCCGAGGTCAACTTATGTCCCATGTCATTCATTGAGAACCTAGGACTTTCCGCTTTCCGTGTTAGTCCATCTTGTGTTTAACTACATGGATTTGATGGTTCAGTTCGTCCATGCATCGGTTGCATTACATTACTAATTACTATAGGGACAAAAAATGTTAAAACCATTTTCTTCATCATTAATTTCCCAGTCTCTTATAACTATTTTTTAGTAGGTTGTGGCTTTACGCCATGCAAGCTGTTGCTATACATCATTGTCTTAAATTCCTACATGAAGGAATTAAATATACTATTTTTCGTGACCTCGATCCATTCCAATATTTTGACCAAGCTCCTAATACTAGTCTTGCTATTCCAATCATTGATACTGCAAATGATCCTCAACCTATGGATGAACCACCTCATTTACCACAACTTGAAGGTGCTATTTGTGTGATAGATCCAATTTCTTCTGCTCCATCGCCTCTGCCCGCTGCTACTGCTACTATGATTCTATATCAGGGGTTTGTCTAGTATATGGATGTCACTCTATCCTCTAGACCTTCACATGCCCCACCCTCATCAGTATTTCACATGTATGATTTTCATGAATGATTCATATTGGGAGAACATTCCATTTGATCCTACTTGTGATGACACTGTATGGACACATGAGGGCTTAAATCGACTAGGCTTTGCATTTGAGGACCTCTACCCTCCACCACATGCTCCTCATATTTATTATGGGTTTATTTGGATCACTGCCACTTATGGACTACATGTATTTCATCTCATAGTCTTTTGTGCACATGATCTTATATCTGTACCACTTATATTAGGAAAATCATGGCTTGATTACATTGGGGGTAATCTAGATTATAATCATATAGACATATCATTTACCATGCCTTTCGGTCATGTATTCATTTACAATAGTTCCTTTTTTTGGTTATACAAAAAATCTCACTCGTTGGTATGCACATGGTTATCCACTTCCTCCATTCACTAATGAATAGTATGCTATGGGTACGTACAACTTGCATCTTAATGGATTATTACGTGATCAACCTAACATCATTGAGTATCAGGTCTCTAATGCTTATCCATTTGAATTTGACCCTAAAACCGATGATCTCTTAGATGAAATTACATGATGTATTCTTCATCTTCAATGCTTGGGGGTCCATCACAATCACACATCCCCCCTCATATTAGCATTAACATATCTCTCATCTTCACATTATCATACATCAATATTCAAGCGTGTGCATACTCATCATAGGCATCGACCATCTCCCAATGACTCACTCTTGTGCTTCGGTTCACACTCAATTGTTGAGGGCATATTACACATGAACCCCACACACTACACAATAGACACTACACCTTGTTCACTATACACATCACATGGTCATCTCTCATTATTACATATGATACCTCTTATACTATGCACTGTACTCATTACGCGATGACGCACTCTAGCCTCACGGTCCATACTGGACTGTTGAGGGTATACATCAAACATGGACAGTATCATACTGACACATTTATCATTCAAATTTCTATCATGCGACATTCCTAGGTTAGTGAAATAAAATATAGGCTAAATGGTCACCTATTCCATCATCTTATAGTGGTATATGCTTTAGGATACATCACCACTCCCTATATTCATCTTGTAGTGGTATACGCTTTAGGCTACATCACCACTTCGTTTATTCATCTTGTAGAGATATATGCTTTAGGATACATCATCACACCTTCAATTATCTTGTTATGATATATGATTTGGCTATAGGATCACACATAAATCATCTCTAGGTCATATATCATCAACAAAAATCCACACTAATCACAACGCGCTACACACAACACACAATTCAACCATTTCCTGATTATGCACTCTTTTTTACGGTTCATTCTTGACTGTTAAGGGGGAAAATCAAATAAGGCTCATTGCATATAACTCAATTCAATCGAGGGGCATACTACTCCTATCATCCATCTTGCATTCCATTCCATCCATCCATGAAATATTACATATCTTGGTTGCTTTTACTCTTGCTTGTATTTGCTTGTATATGTTCACTTTACTACACATGCTAGATAGATATCTTGTATGTCATTATATTTATGATACACACATGTGCATTCATGTACTTATCTAGTTGTGATCAAAGATACAAGTATTTTACATGTAATATGGATGCTTGGCTACTACCAGTCCCATAATGGCTACTAGGGGCACCCACATTCACATACTACATTTGCCATTGTTTCATTTTGTACTTAGCAATTTACATTACTTGGTTATACACGCTTTTCACATATGGGTTATCTTTCTAACATGCTACCATGTGCAACATTTGTTTTGGAGGATTACTTGCTTCCATGGCTATCTTTCTGTATGTTTGCTATTGTTTGTCTCTTATTTGCTATTGTATGAAGGCCTTGTTTAGTGTTCACACTTGTTTGTTTGTATGAATCTACCACATACTTGAGTTTCTTGTGACATCATGAGTGGTGTCCCATGTTTGTAACCCAATTTTAGCAGTCTATGATTTTATTCTTAGGTGTTTACATTATCATATTGCCTACTAGAGTCTACATTATTTGTGTAGCTTACACTTGTTTTCTATATGCATGCTTGCTCGTACTAACACTTGTTTCTAGCTACTTGTTTATGTGTGCCTTGGTTTCTACCAAGTGAATTCCCTTCCCCTAGTAGGGCACAATTTATGTGGTCAGTATGCTTTTGGGGCCACATCCTCCTATCTGTGACTTTGCATGCACCCCTAAAAAGGGGGGCATAATTTGGGGTTTACACTACACAATGCTATACACCAGTAAAGTTCAGTTCAATTTTCATCCATGACACAATGGGTTATATAGTGAGTGGGTTCAGACTAGTCTATAGAACTCTGATACATAACGAATTTTACACGACATGTGTTCTTAACATTCTAGAGAATAATTACATGTTGGAGGATATAATGGACTTTCCTCCCTACATTGCTTCAGTGAATGGTGTTGGATTGTCCAAAAACCAAACAATACAGAGATATCTTCACATTCTTAGGGAAACAGTTACAGGTCGGAGCATAACACAAAATTCTTCCTACACTTCTTCGGCCACAGTGACATAAGATCACCAAAAAAACTCACACTTCACCAAAGATTACATGATATCCTTTTTACACCCTTCCTCTCATCATGGATCAGGTGCATATGTTACTTTTTCATTTTCATACTTTTATTACATTCTATTTACTATATACATGTGGTTTTTACACATCTACATGTGTATTTGACTACTTGATCCTCTTCTCCTTTACAGGTCCGTCTGTATGGGAAGAAATCAGTCAACAAAAATAATAACAACACCAACAACAACGTCATTTGACATTCCATACCTCATACTAACATGCAAGTACCTCACACACATTGGCATCTACACATGCAATTTCACCCTAGGTTCACTCTCATCAATTTTTACACTTTTACATCTTTAGTATCCATGCTCCATCTTTTTCTCACTCATTGCTTTGTCTAGTCCCTCGACACGTTTTCTACATCACTCTACATGGATATCAGCTACACATCTCTATCTATTTTATGTAACCCAGAATTTTTATCACCAACATAAAGTGGGGGAAATGGTAGTCACTAAATCACGCACTTTGAATATTATTTAATCCCGGTGTCATACTACTATTCATATGGTTTTTGAGTGAAGAAAGTAATTATCAACCCATGTATTTTTTCCATTTTACTTTGCTTTCTATCATCACTTCTGACCTTCTGCATATAATTTCGCAGTCTGTTTTGCCATTTTTCATTCATCCTAATTTTGACTAGGGTGCCCATCCAGAACTGTGGCTCCTAGCCATGAGTGTGGCACCCTTATCCCCTCTAGGGTGCCCTGATCCTCTTTACACTTTACTCTCATCTTTTGGGCACTTTCTAGCCATTTGAGCTTTTCATATTTATGGTAGTCGACCTTTTAGGGTTAATTTCAAAATTAGAACAAGAGAACCATATAAATTTAAAGATTATGAGACCATAATGAGGGACCAAGAACTAATAACTACTACCATCACCTAAGGTTGCATCCATCAAAGCCTTCTAATACTTCATTTTCATCCATCTAGCTCCATCACAAGGGACACAAAGATGGTTTTCTGCATCACACTTCATAGGAGGGGGGTTCATTCTATTCCATGCACCATTTATTTACATTCTACATCTAGTTATTTCTCGCTACTCACAAAGTGCGATTGACACAAGAACAAATAGGGAATGATTCACATACACACCTAGAATTACATTGGGTTTAAGATGTAGTGGGCTCTCAGTGATAAGTCCATCCATTTAGAATTTGAGGACAATCTGACCCCTTCATATGCATATTTTTTTTTTAGGGTTTTGATGATTTGTCTAGGGTTTCACATGTGCTTTCTCCATATTTGATTTGCAACAACATCCAACGAAGTTCAATGACATACATGCGACAAGAAGTGAAGGCAATAAATCACTCAACGATACCTCAAAGGAGGTTCCCTGGTAATTTTTGCAGACCAGGGCACCTAGATCTCAGACCAAGGTGCCCCAGGTGCCTCCTTCCATCCTTCCCTCTCCAGGAAGTAAGGCTATTTATAGGGGGTTCTTATGATAAATTAACTTCCGAAAATAATCATGAAATATCAGAATAACACATTAATACTTGCAGTTAGTGATTTCAACATGATAGAAGCTCAAATACACATTAAGGAAGATGTAATTAGCTATACAAAGAAATATAAGAGATATTTTGGTGCACTAACTTGACAAATTGGGACCACTGACCTTGGAGATGCTTCATTCCTGAGATTGCCATTGGAAATTTCCCTGTTACAGAACCATACAACTTTACTAGTCAGTTGTATGGTCTTGTACCTAATGTATGGTCTTGGAACTACTTCAAGTGAGGTTATACAACTTTATGTTCCTTAAGGTGGTATGGAAATATGTGTCATTTTTAAACCCTAAATGTAACACAATATTTAAAACATTTGAAACCAACCCTTTGTGTCGGGTTTTTGGGGGTTACTTGTATCGGGGCATGTGAGGGAAAATGAATGTCATATGTTCCATGTCTTTCAAACCCCGAAACCTGATACACTATGTGTGTCGAGTTTTTAAGGAGTATCGAAACATATTAGCTCAAAAACAAATGTTTTATATCGATCAAACCACGATTCCCGAAAAGCGTGCTGCTCCTTTGTGTATCCAGATTTCTGGGGTTATCAAGCAAGTGCATTTCCCCGACTTGCTTGTGTTGGACTTTTCAAGGTGCTTAGCAGGTGCATTTCCCCAACTTGTTTGTGTTGGATCTTTCAATTGTTCAACTTCAATCCTCCAATAGTGTGTCAGGTTTCTCAAGGTGCAAAACGTAAAGCAAGTTCCACCTAGTGTGTCGGATTTCCAGAGGTGCCAAGCAAGAAGGAATACATGACAAAGGATTTTTGCGCTTTCTATTGTGCAAATCAAGGTGGAAGTTCCAACTGTTGTTTCAGAGCATTCAAAGGAATTTTCAGAAAAAGTTTTCAAGTTCATATTTCAATGTTTGGATCAGAAAAAGAGAAGTTTGGCTAAGTCCTCACATGTTTCTCCATCTTTGAATCGAACATGTAAATATTTTGGATGTTTTTACCTCATATGGGCTAGCATGTTGACTTGGTCATTGGGCAGGAATCGGTTAACAGCATTGAATGGTTTTCCAACCACTCCCATTTCTCTCTCTTATTCTTTATCTATAAATAGAAACTGTTATGGCATTATAAGAAAGGGGGTATTATTCAAGGAGAAAGGGATTTCATACTTGGTGATGGAAAACTATTTTTAGGAATTGTAAAGAGAAGACAAACTTTGTGTTTTCAATCTTTGATATAAGGGATAGAAGAGGCTATGTTAAAAACTTTGTGTTGAATGTATGTCTTTGATTAATGTATTGTTCTTAAGTTCTATGTATCATATTTTCCTTTAAATTCCAGTTTATTGCTCTTTGGATTTTCTTTCAGTTTATCACTATTGTTTCTCATGTGTTAGTATCTTCGGATCTATGCATTTTCCGGAGAAAAGGCACAAGTATTCACTCGTTTCACTTCTATTTCCCTTCCATTTTCTCGTCTAAACCCTTACTCCATTCCATTCCAAAAAATCTACTTTCCCTTCTAAAGCAAACCCATCTACTGGGATGAGATCTCAACCCCCAATGGTTAAAATAGCGTAAATATTGTGAATACTCTTTGGTGTTTGTAAGATAGTAATAAGTAGGGCGTCTCCCCTTAATAGAGGAGGGAATTTGTCCCACATGTTGTGATTGAACCTCATTTTTTGTCTCTAAAAAAAAATCTAACCAAAAGTTTTTGGTGACTCTACTTGGGATTACGGATACACGAGATAAGCTTTATTCCCCCCTTTTGGCAACTCTATATTTGCTTTGTCTTATCATTTTTTTCCTTATTCAAGCTGGCAGGAAAGATGTTTACTCGCAGTGGCAGAGCGCAGAGGTGGATTTGGATCCTACATTCGATTTATTGACAGTTGCATAATTTCAACCTCACTCGTGAGAGGACAATCTTCCAGACATGTTCTAAGAGGTCATCACCTGTTCTCTGGAACCAAGTTGCACAAGAGGATAGTTCATCTACAACTTGTAGAGCTTTACTTTTGAGTGGGCCCTGGATTCCTACGCACACCAATCCTTTCGAAGAATGGTTGCGCCACCTCCACCACCAATCCCTTGGGGACCAGCCATTGTTCCTCTCACATTAGCTCAACCCCTACATGATCTACCTTATGGTTCGAGGAAGAATTTTCCAAAATTCAATGCGGTGATGGGAAGCAACATCCTGATGAACATATCGTTGTATTTTTGTGGCCTGTGGAGTTATGGGTGTTGCCCATGAAGACGTATTTGTTCACTCTGTTTGTTGAGACTCTACAAGGAGCTGTTACTGAATGGTTCTACCATTTACCTCCGCTAGGTATCCATTGATAGTTGGGCTACCATGAGAACAAGGTTCGAGGAAAGATTCAAACCCACAGAATATGAAGGTTGCATTGGCTCGGTCAAATCACCCAAATGAAGAAAGAACCACAAGATCCTATGTGTGACTTTGTAGCCAAGTTTAACAAGTTGATTCACAAGATCCCGGGACGTGCTACTCCTACCCCTGAGAATCAGATGTGCTTCTAGTCATTAATGCTCAACTACCTGAGGTTGGCTTCCTTGTTGAGATTAGATCGGTTATTCTTGATCTAGCTACCGTGCAAGCAATCAACGACTATAGAGATTGAAGATGATACCTTATCATGGCTTGTAAGATAAGAAGAGACTCTTCTAAGCCTAAGAACCAGGGTAACACCTCTCAGACTACTATTAATCTCTATGATCCAAAGGTTAGCCAATGATTTATTGGCTTTAAAGAAGCATAGATGTCTCAGAACACACCTAGTGCTCCTCTACCGGGATATCCCAACAGGAGAAATTTCAATAACAATAATGCTCCCGCCAGAGACACGAACTAGTTACCAGCTGCTCAACCAAGGTTAGTTATTGAAGTTGCTCTTGTCAATGCCATTGTTATCAAGGTGGTTGACAAAAGAGAAGAGACACAGCGATGAAGCTGAAAGACTCTTATGAAGAATTCACTTATGCTAAAGAGTCCTCTGATGAACCGACTGATGAATCTAGTATCAGGTACTTGGAATTTGAAGATGATGATTATGAAAATGTGGTGAATGATATTAATAACCAATCTTTTTATGTTTTTACTCGCTCACAAAATCAAAGGAAGGAAGTGGAGAAATCAAGAGGAAATGTCAAAGAAAAATCAGATCTTATGGCTACTCCAAGTATTATGAAAAGAGGTACTCCTTTTTCCATAAAACCAAAAGAGAAACCTCCCATTAAAAAAGTGAATCCTTCCAATTCTTCTTCATATGTCACTCCTAAGGCTAGTGCTGCTCCTATATAAGTTAGTAATGAATGGTATACACCTTCATTGATTCCCTCTTATAATGATTTTAACATCATCAATCATGCAAAAAAACTAAAATTTAGATGTCAAAAATAAAATACCTTCAACCTAATCCTGAGAAATTTGAAAGATTGGCTCAGTTTATTAAAATTAAAGCTGATGTGCCTTCACTAAATTCTTCCAAATAAATCCTTCTGAACCTCATGCATCCTTTTTCCCAAAACAATCTTGCCTCAACCTCCTCCTCAGGAAAAAAGGAACCATTATATTTGTCCTTTCTTATTAATGGTTTCACACTTAGTAATTATATCATAGATTCAGGAGCTTCTAACAACATCATGCCTGCTAAGGTAGCTCATGCCTTGGGACAAACACTTACTAAATTTTTTGGATGTTGCTACTAAATAGAAACCAAACAAGCCCCACTGATAAGATAGATTAAGGATGCTCAATTCATTTTTTCTATGTTTTCTAAGAATAGGGTTAAGATGACAATCCTAGTTGTAAACATTCCAACTACTTACAAAATATTTTTGGGAAGAGGTTTTTGTAAGGATGTAGGATGATAAATCCACATGGATTAGTCACAAACACAAATACCTATGGAAAATTTTAAGGGTCCCTCCAAAAAAACCTTAGAAAGTATTTGGAGAATTTTGGTAAAATCAATTTCACATGTATGGTGAATCACATGAAAATTTGTTTCGTGTGGAAGGCAATTTTTCTGCAGCATTTGGGAAAGGTTGTTTTGGCAACATTAATAATTTTCTACAAGCTACCAACCAATAGGAACATGGATACTACTTGCTAAGAACATTTTCAATGCTACCGATCGGTAGCAGTCTCCATGCTACTGACCGGTAGTATTAAAAATGCAACCGATCGATAACACTGAAAATACCACCGACTGACAACATCAGAGTTAATAACAACCGGTAACATTTTCCATACTACATACTGACAACATTGTAGATGTGAATGGTGAGTAACATAGAAAATGCCACAGACCGTTAGTATAGAGCATGCTATCGGCCGATAACATAGACCATGTTACCAGTCAGTAACATAGACCATGTTACTTGCTAGTAGCATGGTCCATGCTACCTATTTGAAGCATTGTCCTTGCTACCAGACAGTAGTATGGACCTGTTATTTGTCGATGGCATCAATCATATTACCATCCGGTAACATCAACCATGCTGCCGATCGATAACATAGGCTATGCTACCAACCGATAGCCTTACGCATGCTGCTGGCCAACGATATTATCTGTTTCCCAATACTACTGGCCAGTGATATGCTGATGCCAACGTGAAAAATCTTTCCAATCGGTGACATTTCACATGAAATCAATTGGTAGAAAAGTGATCATTTTCCTATATATAGAAGAATAGTCTAGTCATTTTCACTTTTACACAAACGAGAAAACAGGTCCATAAAGCAAATGAGAAAGTGACTTCAGAAAAGGAGAAAAAGCCTTAGAAAATAAGAAAACATCATCTACAGTATCCAGATAAGAATAAAGGAAATATAAAAATAGGTTTGAAGGATAATTATAATTATTCAAAAAATTTCATTTCCACACTGCTCGAGAGCCCAACTCTGTCAACAACTAATATGCAAAAGTTTTCATTCAAAATCCTTGTCTTTCTCCAAATGTACACATTCCCATAAGATCCCAATACTTATTGTGAATGGATTGATGTGGCTAGTTTCACAGGGCTAGTGTATATTCCCCAATTTTGTACAGACATAAAAAACCTTAACAACCTTCTAGCCAACTATGACACTTCCACTTTTACCTTTCATATTCAAATCCCATCTCACACACAATCATTTGAAACGTCACCTAAGGAAATTGAGCGTATGATAGGACTACCACACAAAGATGTGGATCCTGTCATGATGAAGGCTATTTTATTCGATGAACATTGCAAGTATTTGGACTCTCACTATGAATTTTCTATTGATGCAATTGCAACTACTAGTAAGACTAAGTTTATTTATGTTTACATCAATTTGATATTGATTGTGTTTTAAATTTTATAGATTTTCATTATCAGTGTTTTTATTGAATATTAATAAAATTTATCTCCTTACATTTACACTATACAGATTCCCAAAACCTTTCGAAAAGAGGAATTCAAATCAAGGATTTCAGACACCCATTTTGGTTCTTCTAGGCCAAAGTTATATTACAAGGTTGATATATGAATATTCTATCATGGCAATTGGTTTATATCATTTGCACCCTAAGTGGGTAGAAGTTTGATTGGTGCAATTTCTTATCCTCCAGGATAAGAGCTAATTTGGGTAACATTAATTTGAATGAAAATGTTACTATCAACTCAAAATTTTTTATTCTTGGTATATATTATGAATCTCTCTATAATTTACGTGGCACTACTCCTCTGACCGAAATGCACATAAAGCTATCAAATTTGTCATTAATAATTCAAAACTAGAAGGCAAGTCACAATTTTTTGATTGTTTACTTTTTAATTATTATCCTATATTTGATATTAATAAGTAATTTATTGTTGAATTATAATAAGCGATAACTGTTGTGGCTGCATCAAAAAGAGACACTATTATCAAAGGTCATTTACCACCAGGTTATGGAGATTTAGTTATTGGTTTGGATGATCAAAACACCAAATAAGACACCAGTCAAAAATTAGTCAAACAGACAAATAGTTCCGTAAACCCTCAAATTGACACATCCACCATACCATCAAAATTAATCACATGTATTTTTGATTTATATATTTATATGTATTTGAAAATAAATGTAATTTCATAGAACTATACATTAATTATTTATAACTTGTTTATATGCCTTTGCTGCAGAAACCTATAGTAGCACAAGACTTTATCGTCGGGATCATGGTATATAAAAAAATGTATACATGAATTTGATCAAACAAAGGATGTAAAAATATCTTTGGTACCATACTCTTAGGCTTCAGGTATGAATCTCAATTAAGTTGTATTTTTTTTTCTTAATTTTTTAATTAGGATTCAAGAAGCTCAATGACTCATAAATTGTTAATGATTCATTTTGTTTTAGATCAAACCTACAAGTACCACTTCTAGTATTTTCAAAATACTTCTCTACAAAAACCACATGAATTGCAGCAACTCCCATCTACACCTCAACTGCAATCCACACAACTAAGTAATTTTTTAATTATAAATGATATAATGTTATATTTATTATTATTTCATTCTTATTATGTTTGTCATTTAATTTTTCTCATGTTATTTAGTATTGATTGTTGCAGTGCCTCCTCCACCTCCAATTCAAAATCCATCTGCTACTATGAAGAGGAATATGCCACCTCCGCCACCTCCACCAAAAAATTCCAGGACTAGGTTAAGTGGAAAGCATATTTCATTTATTGCTCTAGCTTCAAGCAGGGTACCCTTAATTTTGCAGCTGAGTTTCCAAAATTTTTCATTGGAAAATGTTCCTAGTTCTCAGGGTATATCTATTTTCAATGAAATTTATTTGGATGAGGAATATCTAGGGATTGAAAATAGGATTCAGGCCCATCGAAATTTCAATCCACAAGATATGATTCATGGGTCAAGGCAACATTCTCCCATAAGAATAGATAAATCAGACACACCTTCTCCAGTACAAACTACCTTAGCTGATGATAAAAAAACTACTTTTTCACTTAATACTCTTTTGGCTAACAGTTATCAAGCCACTATTAATGATGTTTAATCCAAGGATATTGAAAAATTAAGAGTGTGGGAGTTTAGGGATAAAGTTATGATAAAGTAAATAAATTATTGATTTAAAAAACACTCCAAAAGACATATATTGTATTTTTTAGTTCAAAACAAACCAACAAAGATTGATATTTTGCTGAATCAAGTTGTATCTAGTTATGTATCTTTTAAAAATAATTATTAAGATGAAGTGTTAGATATAATTTTGAATCGAATTGAGAATTTAAATGCAGAAACATAAGCCTACCACAATATGTGGTCAAGAGACAAGGGCGTTGTAGTTATTGTAAATTCGGAAAGGGATAAGGCAATGATAAGTGTCATTAAATTTGCAAATATGATTTAAAATTTATTTAAAATTATTAATTATTTTTCTTTTTTGAAATGCAGTCTAAGTACCAAAATTTGAAAATGAGGCAACAATGCTTGATGTGTATTTAAAAAGTGCAAGAAAAAGTTTAAATGCAACAATTGATTTAAAGCATAAGCTTATTACCTTAAACAAGAAAAACAATACCTTAAGAAGGATAATTAAGGAGAATGGAATGGATCTAGAGATATTGTTGAAGAATAAAACATAAGAGGATCTAACGTTACTGTCAGCTAGTGATGCAACAAATCAAGAATGGGAAATTCTTTTGAATATCGATGCAACAACGAAGGATCTTGTTTAGTTAGGTGTTATTAAAGAAATTTATGGTGCAACTGCAGAGGAGACAGAAACACAAACCAAATAATATACTTGTTAAGGATGTTGCTGCAAAAATAAATTTTCATATGAAAATCTTGTTGCCAAACTGTTTAATATTCAATATATATATATATATATATATATACTTTTTTAATGAAAATATTTAGAGTTTCAAATTTCAATCGGTTTGGTGTTGTACTTTTACTATATTAATGCATTAATTCTTCAAATAAAATCATAATGTGATTATTATACTCAATTATGTTTGGTATTACTATTACATCATACATTATTGATTATTATCATCTTCAAACACTTTCTGTGGACAAAAGTTGCATTTACAAACAAAAATTATTTTAAAAAAAGAACATGCGTATGTACCAAATAACTAGTTACATAATTATAAGTTATAATATGATATTAAATTTGATTTCAAGAAATACTATATTAACTAAAGATGTACCATCTATTTCAAACTATAAATGAATATAGTTTTCTAGTAATTTTAATCTCCTTCATTATATGAAAATATTGAGAATTAAAATTTATATGGTGTTGTACTTGTATTATATTCATACACATGTTATCAAAATAATTGTATGATATTATTTTTATTTGAAAGACAATAGAAAAAAAGTATGACATTTTAGTCTTGTTTTCCAACTAAAGTGTCAAGGCACGCCAACACTTCATCTAGAGAGATCTGAACACTCACTCGAAGCACGCGAAGCTACCAGGTCCCTCTTTTATACACTCTTGTCAAGATGTTAACTTGAATGTCCAAATTAACGATTATCAAAGAATATATCCCATCTCAAGCAACAAATATATGAGCTCAAATTGGAAACACATGTAATAAGGAAACATAGTGATCACATAAGAATTACTATCAGATTTACCATACAAATACCATGAGCAGAGACATCAACAACCAATCTCCATCCACAATGATCCATTATATTAACTCATCAAAAAACATTAGCTGAATACATTTCAATACTCTCATAAATTCATGCACGCACTTTCATACCAATAACATCACTCTATTACAACTTAGAACTATCACATGGTGTCTCAGAACAACAAAATACATCACATACTTATAAGGGTGAGAACTTGCCCTTCACCACCCATGCATTCTCAAAATAGGTTGCATGCTCAAATAGCCATTCACCAAAAATTACATGCTCCTACATGGTGGCTAATAATATATTAATCTATAATTGAACCCTATCTTAATCCTATTATTAACACAAACTATGCATGTCTCTTGGTATTCCACTTATTCCCAAATTAGCTCTTCATTTGCCAAGAAGTCTTCATGCTTTTATCTATGTGTGCTCCACACTCGAACCTATTCCTACAAAAAAAGCTAAGTCCCAATCTTATCTTTCTCAGTGTGCCCTTTGTAACTGACACTTGCATGTGCTTATGCGTCCCTCTCGCGCACCTCCACATTTCTCGCACTCTTCAAATACTTGTGCAATTTCTTCAGCCCAACATTACCCCATTAATGATATTACCACCCTCGGTAATAGTTTTAATCAACTTATCTCTCCAAATATAATGAATAAATAATGAAGGAGGAAAGAATGAAAGAGAGAAGGAATAAAAGGAAATAGTGAATTAGCTAGTGCACTTTACTCATCATCTGGTAGTATAAGTTTAGGTTAATCCTCTTTAATGTTAGCCTCCAACTCATTCCAATATTCAAGCCCTTTCTTCGATTTATAAGGGATATCCCCAAGTGCTACATTCATTTCATCCAGGGTCATATCTTCACCCTTACTCTTCAATTCCCTTATTACTCCAGCCAACCTTGAAATCATACCCTCCATGAAATTCATTCTTCATGCAACCAACTTCCCTAACTCCTTTATCTTTTCTTCATGATATTCCCTGACCACTTTAAGCACATCATGCTTCTTTTCTACCAATGCTAAGCTCTCGTCCATGCCCAATATTTCATTATTCTTTCCTACAATCACATCATTTTATTCTTACAGAGTGCATGTTCTAAGGATCTATTCAAGATCCTCACATATCTTCTATGCCCATTCTATTTTTTTTAATTCTTCCTTCAATGTATAAAGTATGGAGTCATACTCAACTATCCTGTAGGTTATTTTTTCCTTTTTCCTCTCCCTTATAACCTTAGAAGTTTCCTTTGTCTCTTATGGAACTGTTTCCTTCTTCTCAAGTAAGATGTGGACACACTCATGTTAAAATTTTAGGGATGAGGGGCGAGTTTGATTTTTCTTCTCATCTATCTCTGGATGTGCCTGTATAATCTCACCCCTAGTCTCTGTTGAAAAACCCAAAAAAAATTCTTTCCACACATGATCCTTCCATCGCACCTCAGTAAATTTGTCAACTTATTCCTTAATATTTTTGTTATCTTTAAGTAATGACCTGATGGCAGTCACTCTATCTATGTTCCTACACACAACTTCTGCTGCCATATTCGTTAAGGCATTAATTATCTATTTTTCAGTTAATTTTTTTGGCTTCAAAGTCGTATGCACCACTTTTCCCCCTTCTTCATTTTTCATCGAACGCATACTTATTCCTTCACATAAAATTAAGGCTGATCTATATGTTTTTGATTGCTCCAAGACAATTTCTTCCTTGTGTGCATGTTTCCAACCCGGGGATCTATCGACTCCCATCCATACCAATTTTCTAGGCTCAAGATGTGCTTTAAAATGATAGTGTGAATGATCATTAAAGGGTCATTAACATACCCAAATTTTAGGGTATTATATATCCATTCTTCCTTATTTATCCCATAGCACCGCCATTTTGGAATATACTTACCTAAACCCTGAAGTTGGCCTTCACCTGTTGTGCCCCCTTATGTTCCTCTTGAAGGCTCACCTAACAATTCACCTATATTATTTTATTTCTCCTTCGTCTTCACCTGTGGGGAATTTTTCTACCTCGCACTCACAATGTGTGTCTATATCATGATTTCTTCATACTAAGGATCTTCTTCTCCCTCTACATCAAAAATAGGTACATCTTGCATAATGTGGGTAAGTCTCACCTGGATATTTTCTTCGTTATCCTTTATTGGCACATACCTACACCTCTTCTTCTTTTTCTTTACTAGACTTGGATTTTATTGATATGCTCTTGGTGATCATCCTTAGTGGTTATGAGGGACCCACACCAGTTTCTTGCATTCTAGTCCTCCTTAGCACTCTCCTAAAATCATGTCTATAACTGCCCTCATGTCTCTCTATCTCCTCAAACATATTTTTCATCTCCCACTTCTTCCTTAGGGGGAGAAGTCTTCTTGCGATCCATTTTCTAACCTATTATTGGCTACTTATGCACTGCCATGATCGAATCCTCAAATATTCTTCTTTCAACTCCTTCTCTTCTTATTCATTTGTGGGGAGGATCAGGCTCATCATCCTACACATTACCAATAATGTACTTCCCCCTAGGTAATTCATGAACCTTGAAATAGTTCTCAATATACTTTCGCATCAACTAACTTGGGCTTCAGGTAAATGTATACCTTAACTATTCCAATTTTCCCAACTACCAAACTCATGAAGATGATAGTTATGTCATTAGTTATTAACTTCTCTATGTAAGAACACTTTCCGAGCTAGACATATATTTTATCGAAGCTGAATGATATTCAAATTCTACCTTTTCTTGCATTAAATTTCAACCTGCATGAGTTTGACAATTTTTTCACTGAGGCTTGAAAGTAACGCACAGTGAAAGCATATGGAAAATTACACCTTGGGCTCTAGGTACCATCCTTAATTCTAAAATGGCTAATGTAATTTTAGAAGACAAAAAATTATGTCTTTTTATCTAACACAGTAGGGAGGTCCTTTATTATTCTCCATTCATGCTCAAAAATATCATGCATGTGCCTATACCAAAGTTCCAGTCTCTTTTTATATGGACCACTCATATTCTCCATCACAAGTGTACTTATAAAATCTAACTACAAGTGATTTCCTTCTCTTCGGGAATCTCCAACATCTTTTCCTTTGGCCCAACAAGCACCCCAATCTCCACAAACACAATAGACAATAAAATTGAACCAAAAATTAAATTATTTCCTTGGTGCACTTCTTCAATTATAGTTTGAGATAACGAAAGAAAAAAAGTTGATACATAACTCCCTCAAAAAATTTCTTGGGGATATGTAGCCACCTTT
The DNA here is from genome assembly GCA_019776745.2 of Taxus chinensis. Classification (NCBI taxonomy): domain Eukaryota; kingdom Viridiplantae; phylum Streptophyta; class Pinopsida; order Cupressales; family Taxaceae; genus Taxus; species Taxus chinensis. The sequence continues at coordinate 244,366,283 of CM034150.1, read as the reverse complement.
TATTTACCTAGCTGTAGTGCTCCTAGTCATTCGGCTTGGTCAGGAGATGTGTCATAAATTGGATCACAGGGTGATCTTCAAACATCTAAATAGCCATCACGTGTTGTCCTTTTGCATATGAAAATAGAGTAGAAGTTTCTTTCATGCTCTCATCATCATTAAGGTCACTACAAATTTTAGTTCCCGAACTACTCAAACGTGTCAACCTTCTTAAGGGCATGGTGAGTCACACTCATCATTTTGTGAAATAGAAAAAGTACTCATGGACCCTCGACATAATCCACTTATAGAGTTTCTCTAGCTTGCCAAAGTATGGCAACTCATACAGCTACATGACTTCAACATTATCCAAAAACTGTCTGGCATGCATCATCATAGATAACAATATCATCTTCTCTTTGCAAATCTATTTTTTAACAGAGATTTGTTTATTTCATCTATGTTTTCCTTGCAACGATTATTTTAATCACTCACCTTTCTCCTCCTGATGTGTGAATCCCAATATAACTCCATGATTACACCTTCAAGTTATTACATTTATGAAAATCTAGTCTTAGGTGCATCCTCAACTTCTACTTCCACTTCCTTCTACTTCTTGCATCGGGTAGCTGCTCTAGGTGCTCTCTTGGGTGCCATAATGATTATTAAAAATGTCTCCTTTGGTTCATTCAACATCTACAACTCTGAATTTGTGTGCCCTAGCTGTAATTTTTCCTTTGCAAACCCTAGTTCTGTAAACCTTCCTTTCTATATGCCTTCTACTCGCTCAAAACTCTTCCAATGGATCTCTTTAACAGCCGTGTCCAAATATTCACTGGTTTACTAATCATATTCAATTTCCCTAAAACTTTGCACTCAAATAACTCTTTGAATCACTCTTCAACACTCAAAAAATAAAAGTATGAAAGGTATAAATCAACTTGAAAGCATCCATTTTATAATTTTTCCAATTTTTCTTTATATTAAATGTTGTCCACTTACCACTATACTCAACATTAATTATGCCTTTTTAGTTTTTATACACTTTTTGCTGATTTTTTCTCACCCTAGTCATAACCATCTGGCACACCCAGTACTTCTTGGCCACAGACTTCCTTACACACACCTCCATGTGACAAAGTATATAAACCATTATGCCTCATCCCAAGTAGTTTTCCATGTTTCCTATCTCACGTTACACTGTGCAATCATCCTTCTACATGCGGTCTTCAATTTGAGAAAAAATCCTTTAAAACACGTTCAATCTTAGTACATGTAACATATTTCTTCTATGCACACCAATATTTCAAAGGAGGTTCATGTTTCAAGCTCATATATGTACCTAAATACCACTTGTATCATATCCACCCCAAACTAAAAGTATGTGCAGTTCTCTACACATAAAATCAAAATATAGTAATTAGCTTCCTATGCACAAGTATGCTTATTACAAAAAAACATAAAACTAAATTGGCAAACCATATTAACAATGGAAGGAAACACATTAAGGAAAAATTCATTGAAGGGGAATCTAATTTAAAAGGAAACACTAACTTATTACAAACAACAAAGAATCCTTATTATAGTAGGGCTTCAACCTACATAGAAATAAAGTGCAATCTAGTGCTTATCCAACTATTGAAAGCACTTGATTCCAATATATTTGTTACAAAAAAGGGTCCCACCCAATGAAATTTAAATTTCCTTGGTGTGACATACAAACTATGAATCATAAAGAAGAACTATATGCCCCAATTCAAATGTTTTATTCCTAATATGCCTATCATGTCAGGCCTTTTGTCCTCACTTTTTCTGTCTTCTGGCTCCATCAAGAAATAGTGCACTGATCTTCTAACTACATCATTTTTCTTATGTTCTCCTCAAGAACTTGTTGATCATCGATTCCTGTTGCATGAGCAATACGTAGGGAGGGTAACATAAATTATTTAGGAAATACTACCTCTATGCCAAAAACACCCACTCAAAGGGTATGACCTTATTCAACCTCTTGTATGTTTTCCTATAAGCCCAAAGTACAATAGAGACTTTATCATCCTAATATTTTCTTCCAACATCATAGATTTTTGTCAGTGTTTGTCCCAGAATATTGTTAAAAGCTTTAGCAGTACCATTATCATGTGGGTGATAGGGTGTTGTCTTTTGGCATGCCACCATAAACTCATCCAAAATAATTCAGATGGTCTCATTCGAGAAATGAGTTCCCCTATCACTTCTTGTAAACTTAATGGATATACATACAGACTGGTAATGTTCTCCCATAAAAATATCACTTTGTAGCTACTATGCAATCCTTGGTAGGTTTGCTTCTTCCCACCTTTTAGATAGTATGTATAAGTTATAATATAGTGCACACCAGTCCTACACGTGGGTGGGGAAATAGGACCTACAAAGTCAATCACCCATTTCTCAAAAGGTTCAACACTTGCAATAGGCCTCAAAGGCATCTCATCTCTGGTTCCAGGATTCCCAAGTTGTTGACAATGGTCACATGCCTTGAAATATTCTTTGATATCTTTATATAGAGTTTACTGCCATAATCCATCCATCAGAATCTTACACACAATGGCATCCCTAGCATAATGAGCTCCTATAATTCCACCATGAGATTCTTCCATAATGGCTTCACGCTCATGCTCTAGAACAGACTGGCACAAAATTCATCACGACCTAGTTTTTACAAATCTCCACCTATCAACTGGTAAGGCACCACACATATTACAAGTTGTTTCTTCTCTAAGGTCTTCATTCTCTCAGGTGCCTTGTCTAGTGTGCAAAATACTACAATGTCCTCTAGTTTAGTGGGAATGTGATTCAATCTAAAGAGATGTGCATCTGACATTGTCTCCTCAATTCTCTGCGTGTCCTCCCAGAATTTATTCTTGACCAATGGTCAGGTCCTTAGTTACTTTTCCTTGTTTTACAATAACTTTAAACTGAAACTTCTAAAATAGTAGTATCCACCTACAAATGTTCCCTTATAAAACAAGATTGTTGACCAAATACTTAAGTGGCCATATGATCTGTGAAGAAGATAAATGCTGTTTCCAATAAGTATTGTCTAAACTTGTGCAACAAGTTAATCATGGAAAACTATTCATGCTCAGTAGTTGTATACTATTGTTCAGTTGGTGTCAACTTCCTACTTATAAAACAAATAGGGTGGTATACAATTCCTTTGCTATGTTGTGCTAACATGACACAAATTTCCATTCCAGAAGAATCCACTATGGACATGAAAGATTTTGTCCCATAAAGGAAAGCATAAAATAGGTGCAGTATTCAACCTTTCCTTTACTGTTTCAAACGCCCATTGTTGCGCCTCATACCAATATGAATTTTCCTTTAGCTTTGAGTAGTTCTTTTAGGGGTGCATAGAAATATTTGCGATAGCCCTTAATCAATTTCCTATAGTACCCTATATGTCCATGATAAATTTGTGCACTTCACCCTGATTGTTAGGTTTTTCCATACCCAAGATCACATGACCTTGGTTGGATCTACCAACAACCCCTCTTTACAAATAATATGCCTAGTAAAGTGCTAAAAGGTGTTACAAAGATACATTTATTAATATTAAGAGACATGCTCAAATTCCTACACCTCTCAAACATAAGTCTTAAATTCACACAATGATCCTTAACCAAACCATACACTTGTCTAATCATCTAGATATACCTATAAAAAATATGAATGAAGTTCTAAAAATATTTTACAACAATGTTCCAGAACACAACTAGTGCATTCTTCAGTCTAAAGGGAATAACTATGTATGTAAAACTTCCCCATTTTTTGATGAAATTTATCTTTTCTTGATCTTCCTTTTCTATGCACACTTGATGATATCCTGAAAACCCATCTGCAAAAGAATAAATCTCACCCCCTACAACTCCTTCAAGGGTATCTCTCTGTAAATGGGGTGGGAAAAGGATCAATGACACATGAAGCATTCAACTCTTTGTAGTCCACACAGATACTTATCCTCCCATCATTTTTAATACTGATGACCATAGGACTAACCCACTCAGATTCCTTAACGGGTCTCAATTATACTAGACTTGAGCATTTTATAATTTCTTCCTTTACCTTAACATGTAGATTAGGATTCATCATGTATGGCCTCTTCTTAATCAGGTACACACCTTATTTAATTTCATTCAAATCTCACCTAAAGAAGGGTATACTCCTTTTAATTAATTATAACCTTGCCGAAACAAATCCTAAAATTCACAAGAGTTTAATGTTCTTAGTAACTTCTTTCTATGACTAGTAATCACTAATAATGGCCTCTTTAGGTTCTACATCTATTCCAATGTTAACCTTATTTGTTTTCATAGGCTCATGATATGCGTGCACCTTTTCATTTGTTATCTGCATCACCTCAAGTGTACCTTTAGTTTGGTTAACATCTAGATTATCATCCTCATCATCATCATACATTATCAGGCATGATAGTTTACCCTTTTTCTTCGCTTCCCAGGCATGAACCATTTATTCTTCTTTAGTCTCGTCAAGGTCAAGGTGTGCCTCTAAATGCAACTCTCCAAACATATCTAACAGGAGTTCCTCAACCTTTGTGCTATCTCCCAAGGTAAGGCACTTCATAATATGCAGTGCTTCATTGAATGGAGGATTAGTAAAAAATTAATCAAAAGTATGAATCATACATGATGTCATCTCCTGTCAATTAACTGTTTCTCTTGTCGATTCCACATGGACATACCATGTGTACACATAGTTGTTGAGGGTGGCGTATAACTTATATACGTAGAGTGATGGTGGAAAGGCCTCTTGTCCCTCCATCAAAATTGTCTCACACTCCCAGATGTGATGCTAAGCAGGGGACTTCCCATGGAATTCACATATATGAGAAGGTACATTGCTCCTTAGAAACCTAGTAGGAAAGGTGATTCTCACCTCTCGCCATTCCAATAAGTTGTATCTATGTGTAGCCCACCAATGCGCTACTATCCTGTGCATGGTATATACTAGCATATTTCTTATATCACCATCATTCTTCCACTAGGATTCCATGGTGCGTAGAAATACATCAGGGTTTCCTTAACTAGTGTACTGAGCTAACTGGTTATAAATTAAACACCTAACCATGTGTGGCCTGATCATGCGAGTAATTATGTTCTTAACTTCTCATCCAACTACTTCATATATTAAATGCACCCAGTTCTCTTAAGCAATACTTGTGGTATTGCTAACTAAATGAGCATCATCCCACTATATCACTCCTTCATTAAATGGCTTAGTTACCTCAAGGTCTCTGATTGTGCTTGCATATATCCTATTCAAGTCCTCTTTGCTCAAGGGCTCAACATATGGAGGAACCTTTCCATCTGTCAAAGGTATAATAATGTGATCTTCCTTGTTCTCAAAGCTAATGTACCCTTTGTTGAAGCGCAACTCTACATTATTTGCATAACACTAGGGGTGCCCAAGTAATGTTGGGAAAATATATGCTTAAGCTAGCTCTAATACTTCAAATCTCCTAATAAACATGGCTCCCTTTATTGTAATAGTTTCATCCTTTAATAATCCAAGAGGCATGGCCCTAGTTCTATTTGCTATGTACAACACATTCAAAGAAGGCTGCAATGGTGGTCTTCCCATATGATCCCATGCATCCAATGTGAGTACAGTAACTTTCGCACCTATATCTATCTGAATGTTACTCAGAATCCATCCATCTATGACTGCATTCAACGTAATCTCCTTATCATACTCATGATTATGGGGAGGAAGATTTACATGAAGTATCTACCTCTCACGCTCATTACTTGTGCGTGGTATCTTTTCTCTCAACCATTCTCCTAACAAAGGGATTATGTACTCCTAAAGTAACATCTGACATACCTCCTTTAAATCATCTACATCCTTCTGTGGGAGCTCAGCCTTCTTCCCTTGTTCCATCACATGCGCCAACTCCTTAAGGTTATGAATCTCACTTTTTAAATCCATAATAATTTCCATTGTCTCCTGGTAAACCTCTTTCTGATGTGCAACATCATGGTACTTAGCATTAATCACTTATTTCTTTGTTATAGTTGGATTATACTTCGGAGGTTCACGTGTGTGTGTAACCTTAGCACACGTAGTCACTAAAATAGGTAACTCAGGATTAGGTGTTACCTTTGACATCCATTAATCTTGAACTACACATTGTACCTTAATCATTCCCATGCCCTTGTCCTGCTTGTGCTGATTGCTCATGTTCTCATGTAAATTCGGGAATTCTTCACACTTGTGCTATTTTCCACACCGTGAGAAAACCACATTATGAGGGCACTTGCACTAATAATGATCAGGAGATCCACAAGTATAACAAGTTCATCTAGGAAATCCTCTTCTACCACCACCACGAACTTGACCTCTATAACCTCCATGAAAGCCGCTATTCATGTTATCTCCATTATTGTGCCCTTCATTATGCTGTTCTCCCTGCTCCTTAGATCCACTTGCTATATTAGTCTAGCACACACAAGTCTCAATAACCTCATGAATGTGATCAATTAACCTGAAGTCAAAGGTATCATGGGTATAAGTTTTTCAAATCTTACAATACATAAATATATTCTTCTAGATCATGCGCTGTAAGAGGGGACATCTGATCACATCATGGTCCAAACGATAGATCTCATAGTCCAGCAACATGGTGCACAATAAATTGCTAGGAAAAATACCCTTAGTGTGTCCTTCAACCTCGCAATCTATACACCATATTCCACTGCGCATCTCATGAAATGAATTAGTAGAGAACTTGTCCAACTATTTCTTTATAGCTGTAATTTGTGCGTCTAAAAATAAACTTAATCTAGTTTCCACACTCCCTACTACCGTAGCGTGCAGAGCCACCTGCAATGCATCAAGCGGGTCTACAAATGTCTTATGAGATATCATCCTTCTTAATGAAGTCAACAAGCCAACAAAAAACCACTTTGCATGCTGATTAGTATGTATATTATAAGACAATTTTGATAAAAAGTTTTAAAATGCACACCATATTCCCGAACACTTTCAGATAAGCCCTAAAATGTCCTTAAGTGCATTGATAATTTTCTGTTCAAACTCAGGAATATAGAACTCATCTAGAAATACAAAATGTAAGGCATCATAATTCATCACAGTCTGTTGTGGGTCATAATTTTTGTACCAGATATGCACGCACCCTTGAAGAGGAGTAGAAAATTAACTTGCCTTCCTATCTGAAGTGGTGATTCCTATAGTGTGCCATAGTAACTCACACTTGTTCACATGGTCCACAACATATTAAATGCCTCTACACTCACGTAAGTAAAGGGGCATTTCATAGTAAACTTGTTGTGGTTGATGAGGGTGTGAAACTTTTCCACCTAATCCAGAACTAGAGCCCCCACCAGTACTTCCTCCAACACCAGAACTACCTGATCCACACTATCCCAAGCCTCTTGATCCTCACGATCTACCTAATTCTCCTCTTGTAGCATATAAAAGACCAGTGGATGTACTTCTTTGAGTCCCAACAGTGGTACTAAAATGAACTCCCATAGTATGTGAAGTTGTACTACTTCCAGATGTGTTCCCAATGTTCTACGTGCCCACACTTTGACTTGATGACGCACCAGAAAATATTCCTCCAATTAGGCCTCTAACTAACAAAGATGATGTCTATGTTGCCATAGGTGTATGTGTTGTTTGATGCACTTCTATATTTAAAGGAAAATGATATCTACCTGAAGCTATTAGATTACCTATACTCACCTACTTGTTAATGATTACTTCTAGAACTGGAACACCAAGCACAAGGGTTAGGTTGCAAGGTGGGATCATATGTGTATCCATGGACCTTACTCTTTCCTCCTTTGAAGAACTCTCATCAGAAGGAAAAGGGGATTCTCTACTATGCTTACCTAAGTGGGGGAGTTCCCGATGCTCCATCTCCACATCTTCCATGTGAGCTTCAAATTCTTCATGAGACATCATCCTCTGAAACTTCGGAGACTCCTCAATATCATGCTTCTTCACCAATTCTATCTCTCTTGCTTCATTATACTCAAGATACATTTCTTCTCTCTACGTTTTTACCGTAAGGTCCACCATCTTTCACCACACCTTCTTCTACCCCTGTGTGTGGTGGTATGTTTAGCTAGTCATAGGGAGGTGCTCTAAACTTAACACCACCATCAAGATCTTAAATTCCAAAAGAATAACACGTATGTAAGACCCTTTGGAATCAAGAAAAAATTCAAACTTAGTAACTTTCAGACAAGAATACGTCAAAATGGCATATTCTAGAATAGAACTACACATAACACCAACCCACCAATGATCTACAACACATGTCTAAGGTTCATATGCATCAAACAAATTATGGTAATCTTACTACGTCCAAACCCTTGGTCTGTAACTCTAGATTTTATTTGTTGCGTACGTGGATAAACACTCATACAATTCTATAGGAAAGCAATAAAATAACATTTCATAGAAATCATGATATAATTTTTCTTCCACCCAACTGCGCACATTGAAATCAGGTTGAGAACCATATCTTCACATAAATTGATTTTGTCTGTAGATTACCCAATCTTCAATGGCTGCTAGAGTCAATCAATACGCCATCATCATGCAACATCATCGAAAACAATTTGAAAATAGGTCCTGACAACGGAACCAAAATATAGTCTTGTTTTCCCACTAAATTACTTAGGTGTACTGGCACTTCATCCAAAGATATTTGAACACTCACCCAAAGCACACAAAGCTACCATGTCCCTCTTTCATACTGTCTTGTCAAGATGTTAACATGAATGTCCAAATTAATCATTATCAAAGCATATATCCGATCTCAAGCAATAGATCTATAAGCTCAAAATGGAAACAAATGTAGTAAGGAAAAATTGTGATCACATAATAATTAATATTAGATTTACCATACAAGTACCATGAATAGAGACATCAATAACCAATATCCATCCACAATGATCCATTATATTAACTCGTCACAAAACATTAGTTCATACTAGCAGGATCACTCTATTACAACTCAGAATTATCACATGGTGTCTTAGAACAACAAAATACATGACATACTTATAGGGGTTGGGACTTACCCTTCACCACCCATACATTCTCAAAATAGGTTGCATGATCAAAATAGTTGTGCACCAATAATTACATGCTCCTACATGGTGGCTAATAATATATTAATCTATAATTGAACCCTACCTTATTCCTATTATTAGCAAAAAATATGAATTTTTCTTGGTATTCCACTTATTCCCAAAATAGCTCTTCCTTCGTTGATAAGTCTTCATGCTTTTCTCTTTATGTGCTCCGCACTCCAACCTATTTTTTAGCCTGTTCCCTGTAAAAATAGCTAAGTCCCAAAATTATCTTTCTTTGCATGCCCTTATTAACTGAAAATTGCATGCACTTATGTGCCCTTCTTACACACCTCCACATTCTACATGCTCTTCAAATACTTAGGCAATTTCTTCAGCCAAACATGCATTTATCGATTAAAAACTCTAAACAACAAATTACAACATGTTGAAAATATTATTGAATAAAGAACATGCATATATCAAAAATTAAAATTTTCATACTTATAATATGATATGAAATTTGATTTCGAGAAATACTATGTCCATACATACTTCTTTACTCAATATCAAGTAGCTCAAACATATCTTGAAAATTTTGGTCTCCAACGCTCAAACTGTTATCTAATCTTTAATTACTATTTTCAGTCACATATTCGATGTTATCCACTAGACCTGTATTAGAATTATAGAACTGTCTCCTCTCTATAAGATAATTCCATACCACCATTGCTCATTCATAAGGAAATGTGTCCACATCATATCGTGAAACATACAATCTTAAGAGAGTCTCAAGATTTTTATCTAGTCTGTTTCAATATTTTGATTTAATAAATGTTAATACGCTAAAAACCCTTTCATCTTCATCTGATCCTAATATCATTATTTGACACAATTCATACAATCAGATATATTCACTAATGGTTTCATGAGGGATGTTGCTAGGATACAAATTTTTCCATAGACGTGTAGTTGCTCCATTATTTGTTGGTTCACTTGGTAAGTCCAATTGTTCCTTCATTGTGATGGTGAAATGATTTGATTGATATGAAAGTAATTCCTTTTGAAGAACTCCCTTAATTTGAAGTCTCTTACCTTCAATTGATTTTCCAAAATTCTTAATGAGAGTACACATGAATATTTTATATGTATCACTTAAAGCTTTGTTACATGCTACAAGATTCCAAAATATAGGATTGAACACTCCCATGGCCTCAAGAATCTCATCCATTTTAAAATGATCTTTGATCTCATTGGAAAAACATTGTGAAATTTTCTACAATTTGATTATTATTTGAGATATAAGAGCTTTATATAAATTACATGTTATAGGTACTTATTCAATGTTTGATCCAACAACATCCACTCATTTTTGGAAAGTGTGCATTTGAATCTCGTTCCTATTTAAAAGGATACAAAGATGACCACATAAATAGAATCTAAAATATTATTTAGGATCCTTTTAATTTGTCATAGTTTTCCAACTACTAAATACATGTCCTTGAAAGCATTCATCAGAGTTGTATATCAAATCTAGTGATTGACACAACTGTTTTCTCAATATAATGAAGTAGACTATATAGATGGATCTTTCTTGAGCATACTTTGTTAAGGAACTAATTTCATTCAACATTGGTAGAATCTTGTAAAGTGTAAAAAATGTTTCTAAATTTGTGAAGCGGTAAAGTAGATATTTGCAGACATAAAATCATGCACTTTGGGTACTTATCTGGTCCTGATTACATAATACTATTCATATGATTCCTAAGTAAGAAAGTTACTAATTAAACCATGTCTTTGGCTACCTTTCTTTGCTTTGTGTTCCTACTTTTAGTTTTACACCCTTACTTGCTCAGTCTTCCTTTTCAGTCTTCAACATTTGTTATCTTGGACACCAGCACCCAAACTAGGATGCCAGTGCCAGGCACCCTTATCTAATCAGGGTGCCCCTGTCCTCTTTACACTTTACTCACATGTTTTGGGTCCTTTATAGCCATTTGAGCATATTATATTTTTAGAAGTCAACCTTCTCGGGGTTAATTACGAAATTAAATAGAGGGAATCATATAAATATAAAGTTATGTAATCATAATAAAGGATAAAGCACTAAGCACTACTTATCACCACGTAAGGTTGCATCCATCAAGGCATCTATAGCTCTATTTGCATCCATATAGCTCCATCACAAGGGAAAAATTCTGGTTCTTCTACATCAAAATTCATAGGAGGGGATTCTATTGTTTCCATGCATAGATTATTTATATTCTACATCTAGCTACTTGCTCGCTACTTCAAGTGTGACACGCATAAGAGCAGCCTAGGGCACAATTTTGCACACACACGTAAAACTACATTGGGTTTGAGATGTAGTGCAGTGCTCAGTTGTAATTCCACCATTGTGGTGACTAAGGAAAGTCAGAACCCTCATTTTTCATCTTTTTTAGGATTTGATTTCTATTTGAGGGTTTTACAAGTGCTTTATTCATTTCAGATTTGCATCAACCTCAATGATCTTACAACAACACACACATGAACAAGTGCGAACCTCTTGTGAAACATCAGAGAAAGTTTTTTTAGCATCTACGTAGACCAGGGCTCTTAGAAACAAGACCACGTGGGTGCCCCCATCATCTCCAGGTGCCCCAGTCTAGTCAAATCCTCGAGATCTACAATTTTCTTAGATTTTGTACAATGGTCTTCAATCCCTGTTCATCCAGTCACCACTGTGACATAGTCCAAAAATCTCTACAAATCAGCTAAGGCTATTCTAACCCTCTTTACACTTAGGGTTCCATATTTCTATTGCTTAGTTTCTTGGGTTAATTTATGTATTTCATTATTTATTTATTTACTGTTGCCATAACATTTAGATTAGGCTATAATATTACATTTTAGCATAATCATTTTGGTGAACCCTAACTCAATCTTCATGCTCTTAGGATCCTCATTATTTTCTTATCATTCTAGAATCTTGTCATCATGAGTATCTCAATTAATGAATTTTTAGTTTCCAATCATGATTTAAGGCATAAAGTCCAACATCTCCTCGCTGCTACTTGAATTTGTGTTGATATGCATCCAAAATCAATTTATCAATCATTTATTGATGATTTTTCTCAACATAATGGATTCCCATCTAATCCTCTGGTTGATCTTACAATTTTTGACAATGATACACTCTTGCATATCATGATTCACATTTAGAATATGAGTATCAAGAGTACTTTAATTAATAATGGATCTAAGCTCAACATATGTCCCATGTCATTCCTTGAAAATATAGGTCTTTCCGCTACTAATATTAGTACATCGTGTCTTTCCCTATGTGCATATGATATTTTTTTTCATCCATGCGTAAACCACATTACTCAACCGATCACTGTAGGGTCAAATACCCTTAACACTGTATTATTTGTCATTGAATTTTTGGTCTCATATAACTATTTACTTTATAGGCCATGGCTCCATGCCATACAAGCAATTTCCTCTATAGTACATCATTGTGTCACATTCATACATGAAGGCATCAAATATACTTTTTTTGTGAGCAACATCCTTAAAAATATCGTGACCATGATCCTCATACCACACTTCCTACTCCACGGACTAATACTACTAATGACCCTCAACCTATGGATGAACCACCTCATTTTACACTACTTAAAGGTGTTATTTGCATGATAGATACTTCCTCCACACCATTGAATCCACCTACTACTACTGCTATGATTCTTTATCGAGGGGCTTGTTTAGTCCATGAACGTTGATCTATCCCTTGTACCTTCATATGTACCACCCGCATTGACACACCCACCATTTACATGTACACTTTTTGTGAATGAATCATATTAGGAACATATTTTGTTTGATCCTATTCTACCTGGATCTATATACATGCATGATGGGTTAACTCGACTAGGCTTTACACTTAACGACATCTTTTCTCTACCATGTGTTTGTTTGTATCAGTGCTGCTTATGGTCTTTGAGTATTTCATCTCACAATATTTCTTGTACATGATCCTCACACTTCTCCACTTATGTTAATAAAATCTTGGCTTGATTACATTGGGGTCATGTTAGATCCAGACCATATTGATATATCATTTCCTATGACCTTAGGTCATGTTTTCATTTGCAATAGTTATTTCCTTGGATATTTACAAAACCTCACTTGCTAGTACGCAGACAATTGTCCACTCCCACAATTAAATGATGAGGAATATGCTATGGGCATGTATAATTTACACATCAATGGCTCTTTACCTAATAATATTGCTTATCAAGTTTCAAATGCAACACCTTTTGGATTCGATCGTGACATTGATGATATTTTATATGACATCACTTGATCATTCCTATCCTAAACACACTTCGGGGGAATGATGCTTATCTTCCCCCCTCCCTTTTCTAATCAACAAACACATATATCATGTCTTTATTGTATTACAATTCAACATTCACTCACAACCGATGACACACTCTTGTGTTATGGTTCACACTTGACTGTTGAGGGAATGCCATACATATGAAACTCACACACTGCATAGTATGCACTAGACATTCCACTTCTTAATACATCATACAATTTTCTACATATACAATATTTTCATCTACTCTACGTCACCTGCAATTTGTACTTTACACACCTATACATCATACACATTCTACATTCTACATACAACACACGCTTTTCTACATACATGCAAACATTTTACACATTATATTTTTCTACATTTTCACAATCTACATACCTCATATTAGGTTTTCACAATCTACATACCTCACTTTTCTATAGGGTTGATTACGAAATTCAAGTAGGGGAATCATATTAATATAAAGTTATGTGATCATAATAAGGGACCAAGCACTAAGCACTACTTATCACCACCTAAGGTTGCATCCACCACTATAGCTCCATTTGAATCCATATAGCTCTATCACAAGGGATAAAGGATATTTCATATGCATCACACTCCATAGGAGGGGAGTCGATTATTTCCATGCACACATTATTTACATTCTACATCTAACTACTTGCTTGCTACTTAAAGTGTGACACACATAAGAATAACCTAGGGAAAAATTATGAACACACACAAAACTACATTGGGTCTGAGATGTAGTGTAACCCTCAGTTGTAAGTCCACCATTGTGGTGGCTGAGGACAGTTTGACCCCTCATTTTGCATCTTTATTTTTTAGGATTTGATGTCTATTTGAGGGTCCTATAGGTGCTTTATTTATTACAGATTTACAACGACCTCAGTGATCTTACATCGACACATAGACAATCAAAGGTGATAAGTGTGAACCTCTTGTAACACATCAGAGAAGGTTTTATGAGCATCTACAAAGACTAAGGCACCTAGAAACAAGACCAAGGAACCCAAGAGAGCCCCCATCCCCCTCCAAGTGCCCCAATTTAGTCAAATCCTCCAAATCTATAATATTCTAGGATTCTATGCGACGGTCTTCAATCACTATTCAACCAGTCACCACTATGACACAGTCCAACAACCTCTACGAATCAACTAAGGCTCTTCTAACCCTCTTTGCACTTAGGGTTCCATATTTCTATTGCTTAGTTTCTTGGGTTAATTTTTGTATTTCATAATTTATTTATTTATTGCTGCCATATCATTTAGATTAGGCTATAATATTACATTTTAGCATAATCAATCTTTTTCCTTGTCAACATTAATACAGTTCTTAAACATGAAACTAGCTAACGATGGATATTCATTAAAAATTCTATCAGCAAACTCATACATGGAAATCCATAGTGTATCAACATCTTTAAGAAGTTTTTTACCATCTGTCACACCAATGGAAAACTTTTGAAACTCTAGAAATCTTTTTGGACTGCTTGAAAAATAGGCATGCAATTCACAGATAAGCTCTTCAATTTTTCTAACATTTTCAAATGTGCTTACTATCCTGTATGCAAGATTCATCCTATGAACCATGTAATGAATTGGAATCATATAAGGTGTAAATGATGTTTATAGGAGGACACGTAGGCCAATTCTATGACCATGCATTACTGAATCACACTCAACACCAACACATATAAGCTTTGTAGCTATTGAATAGTCATCCATTCCTGCTATATCCTTAAAATTACATATAACTAATTTAAATAGATTTTCAATATTGTAATTTTCTTGCATTTTATGTATAGCTAGTAGATGAGGTGCCTTTGTGTGGTTCTGAAAAATTATAAACATGCATAGAAACCCAAGAAGTGTTGTTTACCTCATCAATAGAAAGAGAGATGAAAATTGTTCTCTTGACCTTCTCTTTCAAATCCTTTTTTTCAATCATTGCAAGACATTACACCATTTACAAGGAGTGCCATCTTTCCAATGTGATTGTGGAAAGTTAGGAAACCCATTGAACTTAAACAATTTCCTAAATTATGAAAAATCTAAGGTCTTCCCATTTTAAGAATAAATAATACAGTTGAAAATTGTGTAGCTTTTACCTTCAGATTTTAATTTGTATATTTTCCAAAATTTGCATTAATTTTTCCTCCTTTCTCTTAATTTTTTTGACAATGTTTCATCTTATTGTCATACTCCTTCACATATCTCACATGTATGCACTCTCTCACAATTTTCCATCTACGAGTCTTTGTTAATTTTCCATCATTTTCATTGACTGTGATATATACTTTACCACAAATTTTTCTCATTTGTATCTAATTTAAGTTAAATTTTATGTTCTTTTCCTAATTGTGTGCAAGAATTCGCTAGGTATGTAAAGAGAATTAGAACTAACACCTAGTAGTCCTAAAAAAAAAGTTAAACTAAAATCTATGCACCATCATGCTTAGAGCTTAAACAAGACTAATATACCAACATATTTGCATTAGAACATGAATAAACATCCAAACTAATATGCTAAGCAATTAATCTCTATCTATATTGAATGCTAATAAATGAAGTCAACCTATTTAGATCATTAGACATCAAAAGGGTTGATTGTATGTTTGAATCCAAAGGTTTCAAGAATGGAGTCTTGTCAATCCATGGCTACAAGATCACTTGAAATATCTCCATATGACTTCAAACTTTGATAGATGAATGCAAGAAATGAAGATAGCTAGCTCCTCTAATGGAAGAATGCTATAAGATGATAAAATGGCTATAATATAGGTTCTATGCTCATTTAAGTGTAAGTAGAAAGGTAGGAGGAAGGCTCCTTATATAGCCCAATGGATAAAAGAAGATTTGCATCCCTTTACATGTGGGATAATAACAAGGTTGAGTTAGTTGGGGATGATCATGGTTAAAAGAGGGTTGAGTCAACCTTTGGAGAGTTTAGTTTGTCCTTTAGTGACTCATGGGGTTTGAGGGCATTTATTAATTAACCAAAGTGATTAATTAATAGGTGAGAAAGCTTATAGAAGATTTTTAGAGGAATAATTCGTATTATTTAAGGGATAATAAAGATTTAATAAAATAAATGACGATTTATTGATCTAATAAAAGAGGAAAATTAATTAACTAAGAATAATTAATTAATTCAGGAAAAAAGGGGTTTAATTAACGAAAGGTCGTTATTTTTATCCTTGCTAGATAGAAGGGTCAATTAAATAGTGTAATGTAGTTAATTAATGACGATATAAGAGAAAATGTGTGACATTGGCGATATGTCTTCAATTTGCGGGAAAGGGTATAATTAACTCAATTTAAGTATTTAAATTGCTGGAGCTAAATTACGGGTGTCTACATTTTCTCCTCTTTAGGGTGGCGTAAGCGACACCACTTCAAAGATAGTAGACATGTAAAATTTTGAAAGGGTAGAAGAAAAATTAATAGAAGTGAGAGATGCCCCCTCAAGTGTCGATGGTGTGATGAAAAAAGGTGATCGACGATTGAAAAAGGTGAGAAAAATGGATAGAAGAATGGGTAGGGATCGAATTCCCTAGGTGATTTAAAAGAATAGTGTTGATAGGGGAACGATCAAGAAGAAAGAGAGGAAGAAGGCTAGGGAAGAAACAATCTTGCATCCAATGTAGAACAACTTTTGTATCATCATATTACCAAGGATTTACGTCATCGGTCCTTATTAACAATGTAAGCGTATGAAAAAAGTAGAATGGCATGAAAATCCATACTATGAAAAATTTTCCATTGCTAAAAACACCAACTCAATGCAACATACCAAAAGAAATGTAATACGAGAAGGAAACAAACTCATTTAATAGGGAAACAAGTACAAACACACACACTCAAACGAACAATGGTCAAGATTGTTGCACAAACGTTTTGTTATCAAGCTAAAGATCCCAAAATGTTCATGATTGATGACAAGGCTTAAAAATGATGCCCTTGGAAAGGATACATTCTAGGGAAAGGGATGAAGGGTGTATGGTTTGATGATAAAGATTTGTGCGCAATGAAACAACATCAGGCAACTCGATGTGACCTAGAATAATGATGAAGCAAACATGCTAGCTTTGTAAGTGGTTGTAAATTAGATGATCTGCGAGTCGTTAAATTCGTGAACACGTGAAAATATCAACAAGACATGGAATGAAAAACATGTGTAGGATACGAGTTTCAACCAATATGGGCCTGTCACCAATTTTTTGAAAAATCATTTATTTTTTATGATTTTTCCATTTTCTTGATTTTTTTGGAAATTTTTGATTGTTTACTATTTTCTAGATTTTTGATGTTTATAGAAGGAATAGGAAAGTAGGAGATTTCCTAAAAGTGAGAAAATTGCCTCAAAGAGACGAAATTGGCGCTAAACAACAAAACTATGCCCCAACATGACAAAAATTCATTAAAAATGATTATTTGATAAAAATAATCATCGCAGTAGATAGAAGAAGTGTTAAAAGAATCACGACAGTCAAGACATGCCCTTAGGGCATCATGGTGGGGGAAAACAACTAGATATATCCCACACGAGGGTGGGGTAAAACTATTCAGCTCATTTTTTACCAATCCTTATTAAAATCTTATCGTGAGTTACCACGAGAAATGAGCAAGATGGCTAGGGTTTAGAGTCGCTACACATGCACCGATACCATCTAGGGGTATGTATGATATGATGATGATAGACCATTTGTGAGTTCCCTAGCCTTGCTTTGTGCTTTTGTGCATTTATTATTGTTAATAGCTAGGGTAAAATGTGTACGTGTAGCCTTGGGCACGTATGTGGCCAAAGGGGCACGTACACACATCAAAAATGTGTACGCATGGGCATATATGCCAAATTCCCATGTACGCATGGGCATATATGCCAAATTACCATGTACGCATGTGCATATGCAACAATAGGAGGGCGTATATATTGGTTAGTAGGACATGGATACGTGGAGGCATACATGTGTAGAAGGGCGTGGATGTGGAAAAAGGGCTGCGTATGTGCCATGGTAGGTGTTAGACATGGGTACATGCACACACGCACAAAGGGATGCGTAAAGGCACATATACAAGGACGCATGTATACACCCATGGGGGATCATACATGCCCAAAGGGAGGTGTATGTGCCAAAGAAGTGAAAAAATCCCTTCTTACCCATTGTAGAAGAATTAATATTAAATTGTTAGATGAATTTTAAAGGAAAAATCAGTTAGATTAGAAGAAAATAGAAGAAATTAGATGGAAGAAAATCATAATATGTGTTTTATACTTTTGCAGTATTGTTTACCATCACTTCAGACAAGGGAGCAACACAACCGACTAGCCACCAGAGAGGCTAGCTTCCATTCATGTGACCGACGAATGTTGGTGATCTTGTTATATGTGAATGGATTGTCTTATGCAGCATAGATGCCTACGATCACCTTAGACCACAGTTTCCTTACAGTTTTGGCCAAGAGAAGGCACTTAGAGAGCTAGTGTTTCCGAATCCTGATAGGAGAGATGGTGGTTACACTTGAGGAGGTTTGGCACATATTTTGTGTTCCCATTATCGGTCAGTTAGTTGAGTACATCAGCAGGGATGAGGATATCATGGGTAACATGATTGTGGTGTTTGGTGGTATTGATATACCTTGCCAAGGGATGACATTTTATCTGAACTGTTGTATTATAGACCCCCATTTCATCATATCACTGTATAATTAATGTCTCTTGTTAGTGGCATCCTTGTCCCTAATAAGACAGGTGCTACCTTTCCGCTTGACTTCATTAAAGTTATAACAGGTTTACTACGAGGTGAGAGATATTACTGGAGATAGTGTATGTTAGCTCACTTGTACTAGGATTTACATCTTACTACCTACCACGGTCAGAAGACCGTGGTTCCAATACTTTTGTTATAGATATGGTCATGGGATCATATAGCTATTTCTCACCATGTAGGTGAGTTACGGGCTTGAGATCTAAAGGAGCCATTTGTTATGGGATGGGTCTCAATAGGTGGTGACATTCGAGGACAAATGGGTGATACCTATTGCTATATGTGATAGTTTGATGATCTTACACAATAGGTAATAGTGTGGAGGCCTTACCACTATTATCAGTGGGCTGAGGATGCTGATGAGCTCAGTGTAGCAATGGTAGAGCACTTATTGATAGGTAGCAGGGGATACGTTATAGATTATTATCATGTGGACTGATGTACTTGATAGTTTAGGGGTGTTCAAGATTTTCCCAGCCTAGATATGTTATATGCCCGCAGGGCTTCCAAGAGATTCAACATGGGGACCCAAATTCAGCTAGCTAGGGCTCAATATAGTTTTGATAAGATGGTTCCAAAACATTGGCTTCTATTGAGGCACATCAGAGATGTTGAGACCACTATTTAGTATTCTCCTTGGTATTTGATAGTGATACCGTGCCATCTCACGATGCTGTACGCAACATGCACCGTAGGAGTTAGGGAACATATGGAGGGTGAACGTGAGGATGAGGATGATGGGGAGGAGGAGGAAGAGGAGGATGATGAGGTAAAATGATAGGTTGTTGATGTGGGACATGGTCCTCCACATTTACAACAATAGGTAAAGAGGCAACAAGTCTGAGTACGACATATTGAGATGCCCTGAGTGGTCAGGCTTGCAAAATTAGAGCTCCTAGATGAAAGATGCATCCACGCTCTCAACCATCTCAAGGTGCATCAAAATAGAGTATTTCAGAACTACAAAAAAAGGATCACACCTCGTCAGTTTGAGGTTAGATATTTAGTAATGAAAGAGAATCAGTTCAACACAAGGCTAGAAAGGGAGAAGAAAGGAAAGTTTAAACCTCATTGGTTAGGACCTTATGTAATTGTGGCCAAATATGGATCAAGAGCATACAAGCTTGCCCATTCAAATGGAGATGAGATCTATGAACCCATGAATTCCATGCATCTCAAGTGGTTCTATGCTTAAGCATGGTGTGAAAATTAGAAAATACCCAAAAAAGTGAAAAATCATAAAAACATGAAAAAATAAAAAAAGCAAAGGAGAAAAAGAAAAAAGAGAGAAAACAAGTCATCTAAATGTGAAAACCATGCAATTGTGGCACTTTGGATAGGTCCCTTGGTGAAAAATGGTTTCTAACACTTTGGGAGGATTTGTTTTTCACAAGCATCATGTATCTAGTGGGTACTTTTACTTAGCCTAGGGCTAGTTCCGCACCTACATCTGAGATTCTTTATGAACCTATCTTGTCAAGCCTTGATCTGAATGATTATCCTCTTGTAAATTGGTGAAGGGATTACCTTTTTATCTTCCCCATCTAATGCTTGAAACACCTTCACACTTTCATCTTCTTGCATATAACATGTGGCACCTACCCTTGTATATTCACATCTAACGCTGCGAGCATCCACGTTTCTCAGTTTCCTGTACATAGCTTCGGAAAACCTTTTAAAAATCCAAAAACACTCAAATATGTTCGGAAAACACAAAAACATTAAAAAATGTTCAAAATCTCTAAAAAAAATTCACATAATACTTGAAAACCCCAAAGTAATAGAAAAACGGAAAATACAAAAAAACAATAGAAAGTTGTTTTATAAAACTCCCAAAAACAACGCAAAACGCATTGAAAACAATATCTCAAAAACATAGTTTTAGTTTACTTGCTTGGTTTGGTTTCTTTGTTTGGTTTCTTTCTTTTCTTGTTTTGTTGCATGTACATTGTTTGTAAATTTTTTACTTACTTGTACATTCGTATTGAGTTGCTTAAACATACCACTTGAGATTGATCTTTTCTTACTTATAATAGATTTATTTGCATGTGTGCCTATGGAGTGTTTTTTTGCATGGTTATACATAGTTTCTTTTCTTAAGGTTGTTTTCATGTGTATATTTGGTAGATTTGTTAACATTTGATTGAGCTTGCTTATTACTTGTACATAGTTTTGTTATCACATCATCATATCTCTATCTATATCATCACATCTAACATCATCTATACATCATATATAAATAAAATGCTAATTTTACATCATACATGTACACTAAGCTAATCAACACATACTGTATCATAAATGGGGACAAGAGGGATCGAAAATATCAAAATCTATCCCCCCTGCACCAGTATAATCATATCATCATGTGCAATAAATCAAAACAACATCACATATACAATAACAAATGATAACATCTATGGATATATCATGAATCAATAAACATGTGATACATCATCAATAACATAGAGTCCATCATCATCATAATCATCATAAATATCAAAGGGAAAATGCCTGTATACATGTATGTCTCAAAATGTAAATCATATGAATACAAAACCAGTCATCATGGGCCTAGATCAAAATAAACCTTCATCGCAAGGCGTGACAATAATACAACATGTCAATCGATCAAAAAAGTGGCCCTTCATAAGAGGCATACATCAGGTACATCTACAAAAATACCTAAGTCAAAGAGGAAGATTCATCCATGATTTTCTCCCTCACCTGGACTGCCTGGCTTGGGGCACTAAGGTGATATCTGTTGCTACTGATGAGAAGGCCCTTCTACTGTACTCTATTGCACAAATGACTACTGTACTGAGGGAACAGATCTAGATGTCCCATGGGATCTATTCCCTGACCTACTAACAATAATCTATTCAAAAGGTGCAATCCTTTGACCCTCTGGAACTTCCTTGAGGTAAGCTTACTTGTAATAGGTAGCTTCCCCACTGGATCTCATGATACTGGAGAACATATATATCTGTCCAACTGTTGTTTCTACCTCTATAGCGCATTCCTGCTCTCCTGTAACCTGAGCTACATCAGCCTGTGCATGTGTCAATAAAGAAACCTTTCTATTCCTATCTATAGTAATAGTGAGGACCTGGGCATGTGCCTGCTACAGTACACTTGTGACCAGAGAAATCTGGGCTGCCATCTGATGTTGTAGACACCTAAATTCCACTTTTGCAATCTTATTGCCAAAACACACACAAGTCACTCTCATTCTCACCAATTCCATTATAATTAGTGATTTCCACTAATTAACTAACACTTTCCCTCTAATATGGTTAATTAATGACAATTTTTTGAATATCCACCCTTTTTCACATTCAGGATGCTAATTGACATCAAATCGTAAGTTGCTATCCTCTTCCGGGAATCAATTAGTGTTATTAGCTAATTAAGCCTATTTTGCCCTTGATTTGGTCAATATGCCCTAATATTGGCTCAAACCCCTCTTATGACCACTCAAAATCACCCCATTCACCTGCACAATGTCTCAACAAGCTTCAAAAGCTTATCCTAGCCTCCTAGTTTACCCTAAGCGGTTGATTAAGGCCCCATACCTCTTAATCACTTGATAATTCACTAATTGTGATTAGCAAGGCCTAATCATGCTTAGCAATTCTAATCTAATTTGGGGCTTTTAGTCCCACATGCACCAAAATACAAGTTTCTCCCAAAAGGAAAACTATAAAAAGAGTGCACTTCATTGCTTTATACTTTACACCATGCTTTGATTTGCATCTCATATAATAAATATGATATATATATCCAAGTTCAATCCTTTCCTAAAGCCTTCAACAAGGTTAGTAGATGAATAATCTAAAGTGACTTAACAAGTCATTTGGAGAGGTAATTTCACCTTATTTGGAGTAACAACCATACCATTTTGATTTCCCTCTTAGGTCTATTTAGGCTCATGTTAGGTAATTCAAGTATATTAGTAGGCATGTTTAATTAGATTTTGTATTGTTTTCATACTAGTTAAGCATTCTTTTAAGCTTCTATCTTAATGCTACATTGCTAGACTTAAAACCTTGGCTAGATGGATGGCAATGATGTTAGCTTTCCTTGTTTAGTCATATAATTTTCTCTGTAAAGTTTATGGTGCTTTCATTTGGCACACCTGGTGGGAAAATACCCCATTGCATTCAATTTTAAAGCTTTTTAACTTAGTTTCAAAATTTTTCATTTCAAGTTGTAGATTAATTTCAAGTTTTCTAGATTAATTTCAAGTTTTCTAGTTTACTTTTAACCTTTCTAGAGTACTTTCAAGCTTTTTATATTAGTTTCTCAAACTTTTTAGATTAATTTCAAAGTTTTAGAGTAATTTTCAAAGTTTTATAGATCAATTTCCAATTTTTAAAAGTTGTTTCAACTAGATTAGTGTAGAATTTTTGTTTTTATGCTTTTTGGAGGATATAATGAGGCTAAGCCCTGTCAAAATTGCCTCAAAATATCAAAGATTAAATATTTTTGAAGATTTTTTTTCCAAAATTCAGATTTTGGCCACCTACAAGAAAAGATTGCATATGTGCATTAAAGAGTGCACATGTGCATCGAGAGGCACACTTGTTCATCAAGAAGTGCACCTATGCCTCTCTGGCCATGCCTGTGCAACACTACAAATTTTGGTCTCTGAGTAAAGCTTGCGCCTATGCATCAAAGGTTGCACCTACGCCTCTCTGGCCACGCTTGTACACTATTGACTGTGTAAATTTGACAGAGTTGTACCTATGCGCTAAAACTTGTACATGTGTTTCCAGGGGTGCACCTATGCTTCAAAATGTGCACCTGTGCACTCAGGACTGCGCCTGTGAATTCAGGTAATTTTTTTTTTCAAGTTCCAAAATTTCAATTTTATGATTCTTGTCAGTTTTTAAGGTTTTTTAGATGTTGTTTTTGTTAATTTATTGATTTTAGAGCAATGTTCCCGATAAAATTCACTTAGGGTTTGATAAGTAACCTTTTGTTAAAATTGAATTAGGGTTGGATAAGTGATTTTTCATGCTTTATTTGAATTTGGAATAGGGTGTGTATGCTATTCCCTTTCACTTATTGTGTTCTTGGGAAACAAAAGCACTTCTGAACCACTTTTTTTTGCTATTTTAGAGTAAGCAAAAAAAATCATCATTCATTGATATGCTAGATCTTTTAGTTTAAGAATTTTTTAGCTTAATAAAGAATCAAGGCTGAAATTTGTGTATGCTCTTCCCTTGCACCTAGTGTGATATTGGGATCCAAAAGAAATTTTTAATCTCTCATTAAGAAGCACTTAGATTAATTGGGAATAAACTTTACTTTACAAATTTTTTTATGGTAGTTAGTTGATTTACAAGCTTTGTATTTCTATTTTAGTTGGATTATTTGTTGTGTATGCTCTTCTCTTGCACCTAGTGTGATCTTGAGAAACAAAAACAACACTTAATCCTCTTTCTATGATAATGTGAACCTTTTGGAACTAATAATAATTTGTGTGAAGGACCTAAAACGCTTGTGATAGAAAAAAGGGCTCTCTTTAAAACCAAAATTTTAACATTCACATGTGTTGTAGGTTGCCATTGGTGGTCTAAACCAAATTTCTTAATCCAAAAGATAAAAAATACACCAACTCACCATTTAAAACACTGTATTGCATGTTTTTTGTTAAGAGATACGTCTGATCCACTCAACTAGGACATAACCCCTTTGGCATAAGCCTTAAGCTAAAAAAATGGGGGTGGTTCTAGGAACCCTAAAGTAGTTCACGCAAGAGGGAACCTTGTGAACAAAATATGAAAGTGCTCCACACTACCGACTTGACTAGTACACCTTGGTTAGATTAGAGTCAGATATCTGTATCGTGACCCTAGTGAAAGTATAATTGAACACACTTTGATTCTCATTAAACTAAATGGGGTAAACTAAATCCGAGATACTCCTTGGGAAACCTTGGTAAATTGAGCTTGCTCTAGATATCTTGTGACACCTGGGGAGAGAACCATCTAGGAAGTTTTCTAGCTTGGAGCCATTATTTTTGTCTTAGCTATTATACTTGAGAGCTCTCACAAAGTGAAAACTTTTGTGGATTCAAACTCTTGTTTTTTGAACAAGGGAAAGAGTCTCTTAAAAGTTGAAACTGCGTCATTTTCATCATGAAATATACTTAGTGTCATTTTGTCCTAGTTTTTCACTTGCCCTAAGACAAGGTGAAACTGTGCAAAAATAACACCAAGTTTATCAACACCACCTGGTCTACACCCTTGTTTTCTTGTTTCCCATTGTTGGAGAAAAGGAACCAACATATACGGATACCGCTAGATATCGTGTGCCCACCACTTTTGTATTCTACTTTCTTGACTAGGTTGTAATGCCAGAGCGCAAGTATTGAAAGTGTGCATGGTACGTACTCATGATCTAGTAGGCCCCCTTGTCTCAAAAACCCATATCAGAGACTTATTATCATCATAGTTAGGTGAGTTCATCCTTGTCTTCTTTTGAGTTGTTACACTTCCAACATTGTAGCCCTACAATCGTGATACTTACATCTTGTTTCCATTTGTGAAACTTGTTTTAAGTCTCCATATTGTAGAGGTACACTGCTCACACGAGTAATAATTCCTTGGTATACTTAGACATAGTTTTTGATTCCAACATTGTCTTAATATTTTGAGGGTGTTGATATTGCATTGTTAGCATTGTGGTAGCATCATTTTGGTACTAGAATCTTTCTTTTCTTACAAGGCTTGATTGACGTGTCCAAATAGTGTTGTTACATTGCTCACATTGGTAAATCCCATTTTCAGAGACTTAAACATTGTTTGTGTCTAAAAATAGTTTTTGTACACCTTGTTGGAGGATAACATTAGTGATATCTAAGTATTCAGGTCTTGTTTATCTTTAAAAATTGACCTAGGTGGTAATATTGTATTGTCACTATTTATTCTTGATCCTATCTTAAACAAACGTGAGGAAACTATCGTCATGATTGTGGTTATAATCGTGTGCTTAATTGTTGTATCTTAAGTACTGCTTGGTATATATTGCCTTGTTAGGATATATCGTTCTTTATTCATTATCCTAGAGTTCATGTTGATTTTTTTATATTCACGGTTATTGTATAGTCACCATTTGTTGAGACGATTTAAGCATTGTTATGCTGTAAAATTTTTCCTAGGGTCCATTTGTCAAACCTTAGAAAAAACATCCCTTATTAAGCAACTCTTGTATTGATTTGAACATAGGAAAAGAGTTTTCCCTTGTGTCCTTTGTGTTGCCCAATTTTGATAATTTTTTTTGATATTTACAGCTATGACTTGTTGTCTAAACCTTGTTGTTTTGCCAAAATTGTATCATTGCGATACCTATTTTCCTTAGATTCTCTTTGGAAAAATCACACTAGCTAGGTCTTGGAATTTTCCAACAATGACTAACTATCACATGGATCCTTATACATATGATAATAGGGAACTTAGTTTTCTACATTCCTGTCAAAGGATGCCCATCATGGCTAAGCCTTTTTTGGTTCTTTGTGCTAGAGAACCCATTTGGGTACCGTGTTCCCTACCTTCATCTCATAGTTAATGGTATGGTTTGGATGCTTATGATCCATATTATTATTTAGGTTCCTCCCACTCTTCTTCTGAATCCGATCCAAACTATTATTTTGATTCTTTAGATTCACCTTGATGTTCTAAAAATTCTCATCAGAGCTGTTCATATAATTCAACTCTTAAGTCACAGTCCTCCCTTTCTTTGCAGGACTCCCCTTATCAGTCACCTAGATGGAATCTTCCTCCTTTGAAGATCCGTGCAGCCCCAAGTCTCGGTACTCGAACATCTAATTTGGTTCTTGAATGGTAGTCCTCCCTTGCCTTACAAGACCTCCTTTATTTTCCACCTCGACAACCTCCTCCTCCGTTGAAGATCTGGGTGACCCCAAATTCATCTAAGCCGACACCTATGTCGCATTCATCCAAGATGACACCTACATCATAATCTCCCAAGTTGACACCCACGTCACAATCATCTAAGACGAATCCCATGTTGCAATCATCAAATTCGAAACCTATGTTGTAAAATTCTAAGTCAACTCCCATGTTGCACTCATCTAAGTCAACACATACATCAAAAAAACCTCAGATGACTCCTATGTCACAACCATATGCTGATTTTATACATGATCCTCATTGTTTCTTGATAATATGTTGTCTTCTAGGAAAGCCAATACCAATTAGATATCTCAAAGCCATGTCTTTTTCTACTCGTGAGACATCTAGATCCCCTAAAATTCACCTCAAAAAGGGGTAAATGTAGACATCTAAATTCTGCTCTTACAATCTTATTGCCAAAAT
This sequence comes from Taxus chinensis, assembly GCA_019776745.2. Classification (NCBI taxonomy): domain Eukaryota; kingdom Viridiplantae; phylum Streptophyta; class Pinopsida; order Cupressales; family Taxaceae; genus Taxus; species Taxus chinensis. Next base: position 244,338,707 of record CM034150.1, on the reverse strand, counting down.
GTACACAAATCAATCTCATTCTTGCCAATTCTGTTATAATTAGTGATTTTCACTAATTAACTAACACTTTCCCTCTATTCTGGTTAATTAATGACAATTTTTTGATTATCCACCCTTTTCCACATTCAGGATGCCAATCGATGTCAAATCGTAAGTTGTTATCCTCTTATGAGCAAAAATTAGCGTTATTAGCTAATTAAGCCTATTTTTCCCTTGATTTGGTCAATATGTCCTAATATTGGCTCAAACCTCTCTTATGACCACTCAAAATCACCTCATTCACCTCCACAACGTATCAAGAATATTTAAAAGATTATACTAGCCTCCTAGCTGACCCTAAGTGGTTGATTAAGGCTCCATACCTCTTAATCATTTGATAATTCACTAATTGTGATTAGCAAGACCTAATCATGATTAGCAATTATAATTTAATTTGGGGCTTTTAGTTCCACATGCACCAAAATATAAGTTTCTCCCAAAAGGTAAACTATAAAAGAGTGCACCTCATTCCTTTATACTTTACACCATGCTTTGATTTGCATCTCATATAATAAATATGATATATAACCAAGTTCAATCCTTGCCTAAAGCCTTCAACAAGGTTAGTAGATGAATAATATAAAGTGACTTAACAATTCATTTGGAGAAGTGATTTCACCATTGTTTGAAGTAACAACCATAACCATTTGATTTCCCTCTTAGGTCTATTTAGGCTCATGTTAGGTAATTCAAGCATATTAGTAGGCATGTTTAATTAGATTTTGCATTGTCTTCATACTAGTTAAGCATTATTTTAAGCTTATATCTTAATGTTACATTCCTAGACTTAGAACCTTGGATAGATAGATGGAAATGGTGTTATATTTCCTTGTTTAGTCATGTAATTTTCTTTGTAAATTTTAGGGTGATTTCAACTGTATCTGCTGGAACCATGCGACACCATCTCCTCCCTGGCCATCCTGTGTCTTGACCTCGTCCTACCCAATTGTCAGTGTATGTACCTGGACCCTTACCTCATCCCATTCAGCTATCAATGTCTGTACCTGGGCCTTGGCTTGGTCCCTCTCTGTTGTAACCTATAGCTGGTCAGCTATGACTTGTTGTAGTTGTAACTGAAGAGCAACTATCTATCCCCTATCTCCATTCTCCTCTCCATTCTCCTCCACCATCTAATCTCTACCTCCAACATCACTCGATGGGATAAGAAGTGGCCCTTGATGTGGAGCTCCTCATGTAGGAGGACCTTGTGGTACTCTCTGTACTGGCACCTACTGTAGTGGGACATCTAATCCTACAACCATGCCCACTTGGGGCATCTTAATCTGCCATACCCAGACTCGTTTCCTCTGTACCTACTGCTGTATAGGTAGAGGACCATTTCCCCCACCACCAACATGTCACTTTCCCTCATCGTGCTTAGAGCTTAAACAAGAATAATTTACCAACATATTTGCATTAGAACATGAATAAATATACAAACTAATATGCTAAGAAATTAATCTCTATCTCTATTGAATGCTAATCAATGAAGTGAACCTATTTATATCCTTAACAATCAAAAGAGTTGATTGTATGTTTGAATCCCAAGGTTTCAAGAATGGAGTGTTTTCAATCCATGGCTACAAGACTACTTAACATATCTCCATATGACTTCAAACTTGGATAGATGAATGCAAGAAATGAAGATGGCTAGCTCCTCTAATGGAAGAACGCTATAAGATGATAAAATGGCTATAATATAGGTTCTATGCTCATTTAGGTGTAAGTAGAAAGGTAGGAGGAAGGATCCTTATATAGCCCAATGGATAAAAGAAGATTTGCATCCCTTTACATGTGGGATAATAGCAAGGTTGAGTTAGTTGGGGATGATCATGGTTAAAAGAGGGTTGAGTCAACCTTAGGAGAGTTTAGTTTTTCCTTTAGCGACTCATGGGGTTTGAGCGGATTTATTAACTAACCAAAGTGATTAATTAATAGGTGAGCAAGCTTATAGAAGATTTTTAGAGAAATAATTCGTATGATTTAAGGGATAATAAGGGTTTAATCAAATAAATGATGATTTATTGATCTAATAAAAGAGGAAAATTAATTAATTAATTAAGGTAAAAGGGGTTTAATTAATGAAAGGTCGTTAATTGTCATCCTTGCTAGATAGAAGGGTTAATTAAATAGTGTAATGTAGTTAATTAATGCTGATATAAGATAAAATGTGCGACATTGATGATATGTCGTCAATTTGCGGGAAAGGGTATAATTAGCACAATTTAAGTATTTTAATTGTTGGAGCTAAATTATGGGTGTCTACACTAATTTCTAACTACAAATGGTACATCTAAATTATTTTGGAGTATCATTCCCATTTTCTAGCTCTACAAGTTCAATGAATGAGTATTTTCTTTTCCAGTCTACCTGAAAAAACCTTCCAATTGTCTAGGTAGTTTTCTTCCTTCTCACAAATTTATTTTTTTGAAGAGTAATGTCAATATCATCTTCTTCTTGAATATTTTCATTAGAGCATTCATCTACTGGAGGCATTTGGTGGTGAGGATTGTTTTCCAGCTCTGACATGTCATCATCAATTATATCTTCATCTACTAGAATGTTAATTGTTTCTTTAGGGTCTATGTTTTGGTTCATTGTTTCATGCTGAATAGAATTAATAGTTAGGGTTTCTATATTCAAACATGAAAAATGTTTGACAGTTATAAAGATATAAAAAATTTAAACTAAACTGAAAAAAATTAAATAAAAAGTTAATGATAATTGTTTAGAACTTATCATTACCCATGTTGATGTTTCCAGTGGATGCAAGTTTGGTCCTCATTTTTTTGGTTGGTTGAAATAATTTAATATTCTAATTTTTCTTTTGAGTTGACCTTCCTTGTGTTCATTACTCATAGAATCCATTGTACCTATCCAAGTGTAATTTTCAAATAGGTTAGTTTTTTAAACATAATATTAAAAAATTGTAAACAGAAGCTAAAACAGACTGGAATCATACACAATGCTACCAACCAACAACATTATGGATGCTATCATTCTGTAGCATTTTGTATGAACCTGGACAATAGCATCCACAATGCTACCGGATGGTAGCATCCACAATGACTAAGCTACCATATGGTAGCATGCACAATGCTACCGGTCGATAACATTTTACATACTACCAGATGATAACATTAAGGCTCGTAGCGATATCATGAAATACAAAACCATAATAATGAAAACTAACTTAAAGTAGAAATAAATATATAGTCAATGTGGATCTCGATCTTTAAAGTAGAAAGGAATTGTGAGGAATATTTAATAATCAAAATTTGCATACAGAATAATGAATTGTAAATACTTAAATTAGTATATATATGGGGCCAATTTGGAAAAAAATAATTTTGCACTAAAGGTTATTTGAATGAAAGTAGTTGGTTGTTGGTGGAAAATTCTTAGTGAACCTACCCCTAAAATTAACCCCCTAGAAAATTTTGGTGACTTGGTCCTAATTTGTACCCTAAAAATTTGTCAACTTCAAAATCGAAAATCTAAAATATTTGTGAATTAACGAATATTTGCCACTAAAATTTTCGTTGCGGATATCTATTAAAAGAGTAATGTGCATGCTTGAACCTGAAGCCCAAAAAAAGTACCTCATGAATAAGTTATAAGATCCTAAAGCACAATTCTTGTTCAAAGGTTTTGGTCTAGGTACATATTTTATAGCCTCGGAGGAAGATGTTGAGCTACCCAATCCAGGTTTGATTGATCTAGTGGAAAAAAACATAATGAATTGATGGAGTCAAAATTTGATGGTGTGTTATTTCCACTAAGTATGGATGCATGTTCTCTTTTTAATAGTGATGAAGATCATGGAAATATTGACTTACAACAAAGCAATCCCAAGGTGTTGAGCGGTGTGGGTCATGAAGGTTTGTTTGGTGAGTATGAAAGTGACTGTGAATTTGAAACCTTAATTTTCCCATTGGGAGACGATGAAAACCTTCTCAATGAGGAAGTAATGAATAGGAAGATGCTTAAATCTGTCAAAGTTGACTCTAATCAAGGAAAGGACGTTTTCATCATGGAAATATATTTTTAGGTTTAAAATGGTCAAGATGGGAGAAATGATGATTTACATGTATTTTATGCCTAGCCTTGTGCTCATTTTATTTACAACAAGATGAAGTAATGTGCACACCACACCATAGTTACAACCATGTTAAATATGAACAAATTTGTGTGAAGAATAATTGTTTAGATAAATTGAGAGAAATGGAGCATGAAGACACTTATGAAAGTGTTCAAAATATCAAATTATCTACCGATAACTAACTCATAAAGATCATGGTCATAAATAAGGTAACTAATAAAGGTAAAAGGTCTATCATAGACCATAAGCCTTGCTGTGAAAACAATATGTTTGACATGACCAAGAATCACTCTTGTAGACGTGATAGAGAATCATGAATAGGAATAAATTCACGAATAAATGATAGACGGAAATAGGATATTAAAGTAATAAAGGCAATGAGTTTTCTAAATGGACCCTCACTTATAAGAACAATCATGCAAACCTTCCATGGAAATTAATAAAGGGGTCATGTTTCATGGAGCCAGTCAATGGATTTGTAGAACAAAGGCATTTGGTAATACTCATGCATGGGTAAACATTAAGTAAGAGTTAGTGCTACAATAGTGAAGCAAGTTGTTCCTTGCTTGTATCATATTTTCCTTTTGCTTTTGTGTGGATTTTTGTTTGTTCGATTTTCCTCTTTTTTGGTTTGGTGTGTTTGATTTTTTTGTTCTCATTGTCTCTTTGATCCTTTTCTCTTCAAATCTATGGAAAAATGGATAGGAAATTGTAGGATATGAGGTTATCTCCCTTTACATTATTCATAATCCAAAAGTAGTCCTAAGCCAGAGCCAACTGTTATCCCAAATTTTGAGTTTATAATAAATTTGAGTAACCCATCAATTTTTTCATCTTTGGTGTAACATCCTAGATTTAATTAAATTCATTTATTGAATTTTTAGATCATTTTTTATAAAATTTTAATCATTTTATGGACATTGCTTTAGCAAGATGCTTATTAAACAATGGCCATTACAAAGACAACATGTATCGTGAATCAATTTTACTAGTTAAGTACGAAATTTCAAATGTCATAAAGATGCCATGAAATTTCACTAGGAACTGTGAACTATAATTGTTAAGGGTATTAACACCCCCTTTGCCAATGGGTGTTTGATCCCATTTACGTTATTACTTGTCTAGTAAAGGATTGTTTGGTGTCGATTTAATGAATTAATAATACACACACAAACATATATATATATATATATATATATATATATATATATATATATATATATATATATATATATGTTTTGGCATATTAATGGTCATGAGACCACTTATCCTATGTGTTTATGGAGTTTATTTTGGTTGTTACGTGGCATTGTTAATTGGTTAATGAAATTGGGTGAGGTGGAGATTTGACCCCCCACAATGCGGGATATGTGGCTTTAGAATTTAAGTTAAAACCTAATTTGCATGGCATATTTGTACCATACGATTTATGGTTTAATTGGTTGTTTGATAAGCCATGAAGTGGCATAACATATAAGAAGGTTGGTGCAATATTTATTGCAAACAAGGATGATGTAGGGGCATAACTTGCGGAGACCATAACTTTGATCCGACTGTTGGATCGTATTGAAATTTAACAGTGTGGTAGATATACATTAGTAATATGATGGGGTTGACTTTATTGCAAGGTTGTGGAAATTTCGGCACATTTTAGAGCCCAGGATCCTTCATCTAGTGGCCTAAAATTGGTTCCAAATGTTTTTTTTCACTTTTGACTGTATTAGAACTATAATAACTTTTGTTATGTTTCTTATAATAAGTAAAAATTTCACTCGATCCTTAATTTATGAAGGCATATTTGGCACACAAATTTTGGGTCACATCCAAGGTGTTTTACTAGTAGGTAATTTTTTGCATTTTAGGGTTTTTTAGAGTAGACGTGAAATAAAAGGAGGATTATAATGATGTAAAAGCTTAGTGTGGATTCTAGAATGAGAAGAAAGCTATTTTGAAACTCCTAGTTTTTATTTACAAAGCTGTTTATGTGTGTTTTGGAGGTATTTAAACCTCTTGCAGATAGATTCACATCATGGCCTTGGGAAACATTATCTTCCTTGAAAATCTATGTCATGCAAGTAATATAATTATTTCATTTTTATTTGGTTGTTTTGGAGCTTTGTTTGTGGGCTATGCATGAAGATTTTAGGAGAATAACTGTTTTGGTGACTATTGCACGGATATTTCACTATTTTATCTCTAGATATTATGGTGTTTTTAATATTTAAATATGTTGTTGACAAATTTAATGAAAAATGGAGTGTTTTAAAGTTAGAAAAGTGCATAGAAGTTTGGAGGAAAAATATGCAGGTATGGGTTTTTCTACTCTTATTCTTTGCTATTATTTTGATGATGCAACTGAATACATTTTGGTTTTGGATTATTATGAGAGATATGAATACATTTTGGTTTTGGATTATTATGAGAGATATGAATACATTTTGGTTTTGGATTATTATAAGATATATTAATACATTTTGGTTTTGGACTATTATGTGAGATTTGGAAAATGAAATAAGGATTTAGTGTGAAATAAAAATAAACTTGATTAATTTTACAGTTCCTTCTTAGAGCAATGTTGTTATCATTCTTTATTTTTGTTATGAATAAATGATGGAGGTAAAACCCTGCTGAGTGCATGGATTAAATGGATTCTGGGTTATTGTTCAAAAAATGGGTTCGGTTTTGGGGGAGTATGGTTTTATAAAACTATGGATTGTTTGTTGTTTCATAGAATCATCTCCCTCACAGACGTATTGAAGTTAATTTAATCTATTTTTTGTGGGTTTAAAACTTGGGAAAATAACTACTAGGAGTTATGGGATTATTGTTGTAGATTTGTTTTCTATTTGGAAACTTGAAAATAGGAAGGTTATGGAAAACATAAACTGGAATTACATTTTAGTTTATTGTTACTTTCAATTTTTGAATATGGAAGTTTTAGGAACAACATCCAACTCCATTGATTGTTAACAATAGTGAAGGAAATGACTTTTTCATTTTGTATGTATATGATTGTAGTTGGGTGTGTTTTTGGGTTATTGCTATTGATATATATGAGTAAGGGATCGATTTTGTGATAACAAAGTGTGATTTTTTGAGTTATTTGGGGAAATTCTTAGGAAGGGAATAAAGGTTTATGTTTCCTTCTACTAATTATTTTTGATATATGTAATATAGTTGATGATGATTTATTTATTATTGATTAAATGAGTCTTTGCACATAATTATAGATGTTCTTGTATACAAAGATAATATATATGTGTAGTCAACTAAAAAAGGGTCTCTAAAATAGAAGTAATTCATTAATTTTCATTTGATTGAGGTTCTAATTGGGATATGATTGATTGCTGCAATGTTATGAAGTTTAACTCTGCTAAAATATGAGTTGTTAGATAAACCATTGTCGTTATTAACCACCTGCATTATGAAATCCATAGTTATTAATAGCGGAAAATTGCAAAAAAATATTGGGAGTTATTACATCTTTAATTGATGTTTGTGTTGTAGTATATGACCCACTATTGTCTAGATGTCTAAGTCATATTAGGTCGGTTGTATAGAATAACAATGGACATAATGTCTTTATATAATTAAGAAGTTTCATTAAGATATGTTTATAAGGTAGATTTCATAATAGAAACTATGAAATTTATGATTATAACTAATTGGTTGTTAATAGTTCTTAGCCAATCTCTTATTTTGTTATTTCATTATAATTACAACATAGAATAAGAGTATGCAGACTCATGCCAGTTTATATGAAATGATCCATATCTATCTCTCTCTCCTACAGTTTTGCAGGAAATGCCATCATACTAGAAGTAACTACTTGGATTAGATTTGTGATTGTTTTTAGATCTTCAGTTTATTGGGAAATAAATCCCAAATAATTATTTGTAATCAATTTGATTATGCAATTAAAATATCACTGCATCTTAAAAAGGGCATTATGGTCCAATGTATTATTCTTGTTGATTATTGTAAATCATTATTAATGAAGATTAATATATTTTTCCTTATTTGAAATCTGGTCTTTTGACTTATCTTATTTGAACTGAAAATGTAGATATTCTATTTACAAAGATGATTTATTAATTAAGCTGATAATTTATTAATTTATGTGATTATTTATGATTTCATTAATTCAAATATAAGAATAAAAGAAAAATGAATATCGACAGATAAACCAAAAGGATAACATAGGAAATGGAATAAATATGTTTGTATACTTTATAGTAATAATGGACTAATCATAACGAGTAAATGTATTTAAATGACTTAGTATAAAAACAAATAATTAACCTACACCTAACGATAATTACTAAGCTATTAAAAGTACGATGTAAGATGAACTAATATTATTTAGTAACTCGTTGAGTTACTATGAGTCTCTTATGGAAACCTATTAAGTCTTGTGAAATAATACTTTTAAAATGACTTGCTAACGTTGACTTAGTTACATTACTCAACTAAGGTATCCTAAGTATAAGGAATGTGAGGCGTAATGTTCCTACGTCATCTCACTATAGTCTTAGCTTAGTGCCAACTTAGGATGGCTATGAGAAGGGTAGTGAGGATGTAATAATGGGTAATCATTACGTGGTCCCTATGTTTCCCTTAGGAATCCTAAGATGGTACATAGTATATTATTTACATATAGGGAAATGAGCCAATAATGGACTCTCCCTCTTCTCAGCTAGTTCACCTTCTTAAGAAAAATAATCCAGATAAATATATTGAGATGGTTGTGTGGTGACAGAAGATGAGTTTCATAGGATAGTGGGAGGGTCTCAGAACTAAGCTTCCAAAGCAATGCTTGAAAGTTTGGCCAAAGTAATTTATTAACTGACTACATTGTATGATTACTAATCCCCTAAATAAATAGTGTCAAATATGGGATGGAAGTTGCATGAATGTCTTCCAGGTAGGCACTTAGGAGATGCACATAGTTCTCATAACCTGTAAAGGGTTAAACAAAGTATACAAAAGTGTACACACTCAGTTAGAGTGATTTAAGGGAGATCGTGGAGATCAGGATACACCCTTATAACTACACATGGTTAGTATATGTTATCAGATGGATTTTGAATATTTTAACTATGCTATATTATTTGGTAGTAAGCTAAATAATAATTTTAAACAATGGTAACATTGCTTGGATATTAAGGGTAGGATTTTAAAATTTCCCCCCTTAATTTGGTTGATCATAACAAGGGTGTTACATTTGGGGCCTTAGGAATTTTGCCACCTTTCCATGAATCAAAAGTTTCTAGCCTCAAGGGTCCATTTGAAATGTTTTTTTGAGTTTTCCTTACACCATAACATATTTCATATTAACATTTTCTATATCACACATTCCCCGTTCCTTGAGACCTGACAAGTCCTTTATATCAAGTTTTTAGGGGTTAGTTACATCGGTACATGTGAGGGAAAATTCATATCATACGTTCCACATCTTCTAAACCATGAAACCCAATACACAATGTGTGTCGAGTTTTAGGGGGTGAGAGAAATCAAAACATCTTAGATAAATAAAGTGTTTTATGTTGATCAAACCTCGATTCCTAAAAAACATGTTCTCCTTTATGTATCGGGTTTCTAGGGTTGTTAAGCAACTGCATCTCCCCAACTTGCTTGTGTCAGAATTTTCAAGATGCTCAGCAAGTGAATTTCCCTGACTTGCTTGTGTTAGATATTTCAACATGTTCAACAAGTTTAATTCTACGACTGTGTGTTGAGTTTCTTAAGGTGTAAAACATCAAGCAAGTTTTGTCCAGTGTGTCGGATTTTTAGAGGTGTTAAGTAGGGAGGAAAATCTAACAAAAGTTGTTTGGGATTTCTATTGTGCAAGTCAAAGTGGAAGTTCCAACTATTGTTTCAAAGCATTCAAAGGAGTTTTTACCTTCAAGTTCATCTTTGAATGTTTGGATAATTTTTTTTTCGCTTAGTCCTCACATGATTCTCCATCTTTGAATCGAACATGTAAATATTTTGGATGTTTTTACCTCATATAGATTATCATGTTGACTTGGTCATTGTGCAGGAATTAGTTAAAAACATTAAATGTTTTCCAACCACTCCCCTTTCTCTCTCTCTCTCTCTCTCTCTCTCTCTTCCTTTTTATCTATAAATAGAAATTGTTGTGGCATTGTAAGAAGGGAGGATTATTCAAGGATCAAGGGATTTCATACTTGGTGCTAGAAATCCATTTTCAGGAATTTTAAAGAGAATAAAAAGTTTGTATTTTTAATCTTTGATATAAGGAATAGAAGATATTGTGTTAGAAACCTTTTGTTGAATGTATCTCTTTGATTAATGTATTGTTCTTAAGTCATATGCATCATATTTTCCTTTAAATTCTAGTTTATTTCTCTTTGTATTTTCTTTCAGTTTATCACTATTATTTATCTTGTGTTAGTATCTTTGGATCTGTGTTTTCTAGAGAAAAAGTAAAAGTATTCACTTAGCTCCCTTCTATTTCCCTTCCATTTTATCTTCTAAACTCTTCCTCCATTCTATTAGAGTAGGTATTTACCTTAGCTCATGTTCACCTAGGTACTTTATTTACCTTTATTGTATTTATCCTCACCCACTTATGTGTGTGGATATTTCTTTTATCTTATTTAGATATTAGGAGATATTATCTAGTTGTTAGGTATAGTTCTTTCCTTGATCTATGGTATTGACTAGTTCTTTGCTTGATCTATGGTATTGACTAGATCCTTGATTCTCTCCTAAATCTATGGTCTTGACTAGTTCTTTGATGATTAGTTATTTCCTTGATTTATGGCTTGATCTACGACCTTGACTGGTTCTTAGATTGTTATTCCTTGCCTATTTAAGCAAGGCCCATTCTCAATGTATTGCATTTGAGTTCCATAATAATATATGATATTATTTCTCATTTGTTTGCAAAGGTTTTATATAAAGTTATTCTGGTGAATTACTTTCATCTTATTGATCATGGTGTTTGATTAGCATTTGTGTTCTTGGCTTGGTACGATCTGGTTATCGTTCCTTTCATGGTATTAGAGCAGGGGATAGCTGTTGGCATTCGTATGTAAGTTTTATTTTGTAAATAAATTATTTGTGTATTTATATATTTGGGATTTTGTCATATTTTGTTGTTGCATGTATTTTTATGCAAAACAGAGGCTTCCATTGGATCTAGAAGGCATGAAAACCCTAAGATCGACTGTAAAATTGGCCAATTCTAGAGGCAGTCATTTTTTTGTGGTTTTTTAATTTTTGCATAGAAGCACACAGGCGGGTCTCAAGATTCAAGCCAAGAAAAAAAAGTGATTTTATTTATTTGGGTTTGTTGGATTTCTCGAGATCTGTACTGGGTTTTTGTTGTTGTAACGCATCTGTCTCGGTTTATGCGTAGGAAGGTTTTTGGATCTTTCCTTTTTTGGTAGGGGTCCACAGATGTTGTGCACATTTTTACTATTTCGAGAAAATCTGCAGGTTGCTATTTTCGGAGTAGTTTGTACCAGAAGCAGCAGCTAGATTTGACTTTCTCGAAAACACGTGACACACCCCAAAATAGTAAGTTGTGCGTAACTTTTGATCGATAACTCAGTTTTGAGTGTCGTTTTTTGTAAAAGTGCTTGTTTTTTCATGCTCTTTCCATTGGAACTATTTATTTTGAGACTTGCACTATATTTATAAAGTGCCAAATATGGAGGAGTGTTGTAATCAATGGATGCAATTTCAGCTAAGCTCGACGTCTTAAATTTTTGGGAGTTGTAGTTTGTACCTATCATAGATTCTGAGAATGATATGCTTTTCTCTGAAGTATGTGGACTTCAAGAGGATATTATAAAATTTGTGGAAGAAAATAGATCACTCAAGAAGTGAAATTCTCTTCTACAATCACTCATTCATGATAAGGATACAATAATACACTCCCTGCAAAACAAACTTGCTAGCCTACAACATCACCATCATACTATGGACAACTACAACCATGCTCCTAGTCCACTTGCATCTATTACTCCTGAACCCACTGACATTGATTTGTCAGTCTTTGAGTCTATTCCTGCTCTTGATGCTCATACACCTATGAAGCTTGTTACTGCATGTTCCACCACATCTGTGCCTATTACAATACCACATGTTATGTATCCTATTTCTACTCAGCTACATGGATTTTTTGAGAAGCATACTACTACATTAAGTTCTTGCATGCTCCATTCTATGGGTCTCACTAGCAGAGTCATTGACAAAAATTCACAGGGTATTGTTTCCTCTATTCCACATGTTAAGTGGAATTCTCGTCATGAAATTCGTTTTTGAGTAGATACTTCATTTGGATCACACATTGATAGAGCTCCTTTTTTTGTTTGCTCGACTCCTTCTGAGGATCCTGAGCAACACATGAGTTCTACATCTTCACTCAAACTTGGAAAACCTAAGATTTCAGTTTTCAGACATGATCAACCTGACACACATTCTAATGTTCTTTTGCATGCACCCATTGTGCATTTTGCACCAAGTCATATACAGACATCTTCTTCATCCATCGGTGTTAATTTGGGGGTGGATATCTGATCACTCATGGTGGCGACATAGGCATTCATTGAGAGGACTCTACAGGTATGGCTCCTCCACCATTCGGCCTCTTGCTCCACTTTCTATACCTTCTGCATTGTGATGCTTCTTGTTTTGAACATTTTTTCTTCAGCAGGTGTAGTGTACCTCTCTTGTTTGTTGAGAGATTTTGTATCTGTATTTTTGACACTTTTGGCATGTTGACAGTATCTCTTATGGGGGATCTATTTTGGTGCATTCCAGTGTTAGTTTGTCAGTGTTTGAGTAGTTGTTTTGGGCAACTCATACAGATTTGTAGCATCACTCCACCCATTGAGCAATATGGGAGGGTGTGGTGTTGATCTTGCTTCTTTGGGTTTCGTGTCCTTGCATTGTTACCTTGGCTTTTCTTGGATCATGACACTCTGGAGTTAGTGTCCTTGCCTTGTTGCTTTGGTTATTGTTCTTGGATCATGGCACACCTATTTGTAACAATTGATCGAATTATGTTTGTTGTTTTTTTTGCACTTTTGACATCACTCCATTGACAGTCTCCTTGTGTGGAGCTATTCTAGTGAAACCCAGTGTCAGTTGTTTTTGAGTTTTGTGATTGAGTAGTGGATTCATACCACAGTGCACACCAAAATTCTTCAACATTGTACAAGTTTTTTGAACCGAGCTTCTTGGGATGCCTTGGAGCGGGTCTTTACTCTGTTTACTTTGTTGTTACTGGTTTTGGGTACCTTGCGGTGTCCCTTTTTTCCCAGTTATTGTACACAAGTACCTCATCAGGCCTAGTTACCGGGACTCATACTGTGGACATGCCACATCTATTTTGGCCCCTAGCTTCACTTGAGGGGGGGTGTTAGAGTTGGTATTTACCTTAGCACATGTTCACCTAGGTAATTTATTTACCTTTATTGTATTTATCCTCACCCACTTATGTGTGTGGATATTTCTTTTATCTTATTTAGATATTAAGAGATATCATCTAGTTGTTAGGTATAGTTCTTTCCTTGATCTATGGTATTGATTAGTTCTTTCCTTGATCTATGGTATTGACTAGATCCTTGATGTCTAGTTCTCTCCTAAATCTATGGTCTTGACTAGTTCTTTGATGACTAGTTATTTCCTTAATTTATGGCTTGATCTATGACCTTGACTGGTTCTTAGATTGTTATTCCTTGCCTATTTAAGCAAGACCCATTCTCAATGTATTGCATTTGAGTTCCATAATAATATATGATATTATTTTTCATTTGTTTGCAAATGTTTTATGTAAAGTTATTCTGGTGAATTGCTTTTATCTTATTGATCGTGGTGTTTGATTAGCATCTGTGTTCTTGGCTTGGTATGATCTGGTTATCATTCCTTTCACATTCCATTCTAGATATATTTTCCATTCTGAATCAAACCTACCTACTGAGATGAGATCCCAACCCATAATGGTTGAAATAGTGTAAATATTGCGAATACTCTTTGATGTTTGTAAACTAGAAATAAACATGGTGCCTCCCCTTAATAGAGGAGATATTTTTTACCACATTCTATGGTTTAACCTCATTTTTTTAATCTTTGATAAAATATCAAACCAAAACAAAAACAATAAATACATTATCACAATGAATAAAAAATCAATATTGTATTTTATTATTTATAGTATAGACTCAAATTCGTAATGAAATCTCATACAAAGATCCATATATTGAAAAAAGAAAAATATGATTATTATAGGATAAAATCAAATTGTAAATGATATTTCACACTAAGAAAAATGAACCCATTATTGCAACTAGGTTTTCTTGAAGTACTCAAAAATCATGTTTCTTCCTTCATCTCCTTCATAATTCATTTAGGAGGAAAGTGATAATGTCTTCAATGACTCCTAGTTTATCAAATATTTACTCTTTCATGTCCTTATTTTTAACATACTTGAAATTTCTAAATTCTTAGAAAATAATCTATTTAAATAATAGAGATATTGGAAAAAATATGTTGAAATAGAAACCAAAGAGAAGTTGATAAAAAATGTTTATTAACTCTTGTAGAGTTTTTTTACCAATACAAAAAACAACACTTAAAATAACCATGGTGTATACTTTTATAAAAAATAAAAAATTCCATTTATAAAATTAGTATTGAAAATATTGTTTAAATAATTACAAATGTGAATTTTTTTTCCCAAGCCCTAATAACATGTGAACTGTAGAGAAGTACATGAAATCCAAAAAGGCCGTAATAAATATAATAAAAAACTCATGAAAATGAAACTATCACTCGCATGTGTTTCATGCGATGTGAACGCCTAACGGTATATGTTATTTGTTTTACAGGTATAATTATTACTTTTGTAGTTGATGTTGATAAGGGGAGTGATTGATTTTGTAAGTGTAGAAATATAGATGGACCACTTAATTTGAAGGTTGTTTCTACATTTCAAAGTTGTTAAAAATTCGTACATGAATACATTTGATACCGTTTTCGATAGTTAATTTATTTTATAGTTGATGTTGTATGTATTTAATTCCGCTTTATTGTGTTAGTTGTGCATCGGTTGTTCGGTTGGTGTTTTGGTGGAAAAACTTTTATTGTACAATGGATAATGTGTGTGATTGATAGTTGTATTTTATGAATTTAGTTGAAACATTACATTGAATTGTTGTATGTGTACATTTAATTATGTCTAAACCAAGATTCATACATATTAAAGTTGCTTTTAGGCAGATATTCATGAAAACATCAAATAAATGAAGATAGGACGTCACACATAATGATGTACATGTACTAAATCTTATGTTTTCCATAGTATTTAGCCTATCATGAATGGTATTTTCCATTCCTTCCAGTTTTTGCAATTTCTAGTTTAAGAAGAGAAATCATGATTAACATCTTCCAGTACCTGCCTTGACAAACCTTGACATGTGTTGAGGTAATTGGAATAGAAGAAGCTGTTGTAGTACCAGTAGTTACGAAATTGGGCAAGGAATGTTATCAAAGTAGAGGATCAAGGTAATTTGAAAGATAAATGTGGCTATAGAGAAACTAAAAGGTAGAGGCAAAGACAACAAGAAATTAGTTAATGAAGTCATAATTCTACAAGGAAACGAACACAAAAATCTAGCCAACCTAATCACATGGTGTATTGAAGAAAACACATTTTATTTGGTGTATAAATATGTTAATTTTCTAGGCCCTTCTCTGAGTTGGAAGCAGTATCTGAGGATAATAACAAATATAGCTGAGGGAATACAATACTTGCATCTTAATAAAATCATACATGTTGATATCAAACCTCAAAACCTAATGATGGATGGTAAGGATAACAAAATAAAAATTATAGACTTTGGGTTTTCAAGACATGTGGATTGGGAAGGCACCCAAAAATTGACTGATAGAATAACAGGTATGAGCGGTTATTGGGCTCCAGAGTATTGCTTCAACCATAATCTCTCTTATAAGCATGATGTTTACAGTTTTGGTATTGTAGTGTTGGAGGTGATAACAGGGCAAAGGCATGTTGATAATGCATGAGGCTCAAGCAAGTTCCATATTCCAGACTATGTATGATACATGATAGCCAACAATCATTTTGAAGAAGCTTTGGATGAAAGGCTAAAAGAGGAAGGCTGGGGTGAGTGTGATCTCACGAATGCTTTGGCTGTAGCAAAGTTAGCCCTCAAATGTGCTGAGAATGACAAGGAGGAGAGACCTGATATGGATTATGTGATGAGAGTACTCGATACTGTGAGCAAAGAAAATGTTGAAAGAAAGTCTTCTGATATAGTCAATTAAGCCATGGGAGTCTACCTAAAATATATCAATATCCCTTTGAATCCCACTGGCCAAATCCTCCATTACCTCTTCTAAGTATAGATGATGTAATTTCACTTCAATAATATTTCCTAAACTACAACTGAAACATTTTCTTTGATCCTTTACACCTCTTTGACATTGGTAGCATAGGATTTACCAATCTTAGAGCTTTAGGAACTGTAGATAATGTTGTAGGGACATTGTATGGACATCCTGATTTTGTTTGTTTCACATGGCATCCTCTTGCTATCTCTAGTTTAGCATGCTATTTTTTTTTCTAAAAAAGGTGAAAATGATGATATTATAAAAGGAGTAAAAGAGGAGTAAAATAACACTTACAAGATATTATCAATTGCAATATCTCTTGGATGATAAGACAATGCTTATGTATATGAGTATGCACACTCATTGACAAGTAAGAATGACTGTGGTGTTCGTGAGGGTTGTCTAGGTAAGCACCACAGGGAAAAATAATAAATTTGAGAAAGGAAAAACATGAAGAGTGAGCACTCATATGTAGATAGTTGAAAATAATTTTTTCTATCCTAGGGACAAAGGCTCTTTTAGGTGCAATGTAACTTTTGATTGTCATCGATGATTTTTCAACTGTACGTTTTATTTTCTAATTCAAAAGAGTGAATTCCTAGAGAAGTTCAAAGAACTAGGCACTTGCTGAGAATCAATGTGGTCAGTTTCTTAAAATTCCTAGGAGCAATACTTGCAGTGTGTGTTTTGTGGGAATAATTGTATAATGTGCTAATAATGTTATGTGTCTTTTATCAACCAACATAGTTTTACTTGTACACAGGCAACATTTTTTACCGAGTGGAGTTTTTTTGTTGAACAGAAAAACATGACTATTATGGAGATGGTTGGGTGTCTATTGCTTGTTGATGTATGAATTACAAATTTTGTGCCGAAGCTGTATTTTTTGCTTGCTATATTTTGAATAGAATACTGATGAGAACTACTTAAAGAAGTATGGAGTGGTTGCAAACCTATAGATTCTCATTTCAGGATTGTTGGATACAATGCTTGAGACCACATTTTGTATGAATATGGAAAGAAATTTGATCCCAAAATCTATTCATTGGGTGTAATGTGGATCTAAAGCTTGCTAGTTATATGATCCTAAGTCTTGGGATATCATTTGATGGGGTTTATGGGTAAGAAGAGTTAGCCATTGACATTCACCCTCTCCTATTTCTTTTGATGATTTTCTTGCTGCTGTTGCTTCTGTTATTTTTATGCATATTTCCGGTGCTTTAGAATTGTCACCTTTCATACAACTAAGACTTCTACAGTTGGTGAGATTCGTCAACCCATGTGGGCCAGGAAGAACCTTTCATGTTACCGGTTCAAATATAGATAATGTTTTGGGCTCTCAGAATAGTTTTGGATAAAAGCATCATACTGATCTAGCTCTCACAAGGTTTTGAGTCTTCTTTACACGTATTTTTCCAAATTTCCTTCTGTTAAAACATTATGGACTATGAAAGTTTAATATCTATAATAAATTTCAACTAATTTACATCTACAATCTAGAAAACAATCTATGGAATCAGGACCTGTCATGGAAATTATCAGTCTTACAAACTTTACAACCATTTTTGATATTGGATGTTTTACTGTATATCTATCTTGATCTCACCAAGCTTTTCAAAGATTTTCCTACTCAAACAAATTGGTTGATTTGTATAGAAACGTGAAAAGGGAATTCACATTGATACTAAAAAAAGTTGTAAATATTTTTGCAGCTCTGTATATTTATGCTTACACAGATTAATTTCCTTTCCAAGATTACCATCCTAATATTTTCAGTGTGATTTGTTTAATACAGTAACGGCTAGAGTACAATTAATTTGGCTTGTGACAAACCAGGGCAATGGAACATAAGAGAAGACAAAAACCATTGGTATTTATAATTTCATTGTAAGGGACAACCATATATTTCATAAAGAGCATAAGAGAAGAAAAAAACCTCAGAAACAGGGAATAACAGAAAGGGATAAGAATGTTGGTCCCTCAGTGAATCAGGTTATTAGCACGTGGTAAGGTGAGTTTGTTGAAGGGCCTGTTAAATATGCTTCCAGGTTCAGAAGAAAAAACATTTCTTGCAATTAGAGCTCGATGCATTTAAAGGTAGAGCTTTATACCCAATACAAAGCCACAACAAAACTCTACAGAATTTGAATCCTTCGCCATTGTTTGACAGAATATCCTATGAGATATATGTTTTCCCCAAATCAGCATTAGCAATGGATAAAATCACATATTCACTCACATCCTTTTATTGAGGAAGGGGTGAATCTTACCATATAATTTTTTGTTTTTAAAATTTTCTAATAGACAAATTATTAATTTTCAGTACTTTTGCATGGAAGCCCGTGCTATGGTTCACCTACAGGTTAGAAATACATGTGACAAAGAACAAGCAAAAAGATTAGAATTAAACATATCCAATGCATTCAATGAGATCCTTGGTTTCCCTGTTAAAGTTAAAATTATACTGGAACATGATACAACAAATGAGCATGAAATTTCAGATGATCATGAAAATGTAGAGAACAATACTGTTGATTTTAGTAAGAACTAGGAAGGCATGCCCCATAGAGAGGAAACAAAAATCCTTACTTCCAAAGCTTTAAGAAGACATAATTCAAGAGGAGTTAAAATTTTACCACACTACCGAAGGAGAAATAGAATTGTTGGTATGCCTGATAGAATGCATGGACCGTGTGAGTCTGATATAAATAAACACAAAGTTAGCTCAGATGATGGTGAATTATTGGAAAAATGCAATATTGATGAAGGCCAATTAACCAAAAAAGATCTACCTAAAATAGAGGAGAGAAGAAATGATGAGCAATTCAATAATGTTCATGTTCAGACAAAGGACTGGGA
Source organism: Taxus chinensis (assembly GCA_019776745.2). Taxonomy (NCBI): domain Eukaryota; kingdom Viridiplantae; phylum Streptophyta; class Pinopsida; order Cupressales; family Taxaceae; genus Taxus; species Taxus chinensis. Next base: position 244,319,317 of record CM034150.1, on the reverse strand, counting down.
GAGTCAATAAAGGTCTATCACATCACTAGGCACAAATTCATTTTCATTTATTCACTGGGTTGAAGGAAGTGTTGATGCCTACAACCAAAACTTGCTATTCGATCATGTCAGCTCAGGACAAAAGCAAGGTAGTGGGAGGATATTCAGAGTGGGCTTCATGGAAACGAAGGATTCTTATCCAAAACAAGGAAGCATGTGAGTATTGAATGTTTTGTTTGATCTTTTGTTGGTGTTTCTTTCTTTTACTCCTCTTTTCTAGTTGAAAACTATAAATAATACTAAGATAGAACATAACCTGATTTTTTTGTATGAGAGAGAGAGAGAGAGAGAGAGAGAGAGAGAGAGAGATCGAGATCTGCTTATAAGAGTAGATATATAGAGAGAGAGCGAGAGAGCGAGAGTCTCTCTCTCTCTCTCTCTCTCGCTCGTCTCTCTCGATCTCTCTCTCATCTATACTCTCGACGCGCAGTAGATATGAGAGAGATCTCGCATCTCCTCTCTCTCTTCTCTCTCTCTCTCTCTCTCTCTCTTCTCGCTTGCTCAGCTTTCTTTCCTCTCTCTCTTTCTCTTCTCTCTACTCTCTTTATATCTATCGCTCCGCCGCTCTCCTGTTCTTGGTCGCTCTACTCTTCTCTGCTGAATGACCGATCTCAATTTCTGTCTCGTCCTGCTCTGGACTGGCGCTCGTGACTCTTTGGACTCGTCCTGTAAGTACTCTCAACTTACGTTCTCTCCCTGGACGGAGGCGGTCGTGGGCTGTGGCTATGTTAGGAGCTCCCTTGCTTCATAAAGTGTTCGCATCATTCTCGTATCGAATACCAAGGTGTCAATGGGCGGAGGTAGACTCTAAGTCCCGGTCCATCTCGGAGTTTGCTAGCGTCTAATACGATACTGGATGGCTGGGCTGTACAATGGTTAGCCTAATCGTATGCTTAATTGCCTGTATTGAATCTTAGATCTTCGGCGGTATGATAGCAGCGTTGGCATATCTGCTATGGACTTGAAGATATGGGTAGTGCTGGAGAGGGATGAGAAGGGGGGCTGTAAATGAGAGGCTGCATGAAATAGATCTGGAGCCTAGACTGACGTTCTAGGGGGGTGGGCGTTCGGTTCGGTCTCTTTCTCTTAGAGGTGGAGGGCTATATTAAGGTGCTGGCTGCGGTCGTGCTGGCTACGTTCTGCTAGATCTTCCTGGTTCGGTTCGTATTAAGAGTGCGTAGACATGAGCTTGGCGTACGATCTGTTGGACTGCGCGATGGGAGAGGTGTCAGAGGATAGAGTGGCGATAGGAATAGAATAGTACGTAGGATAAACACGTTAGAACGTGAGGAAGTGGAGACAGACCATAAGATAGAAAAACGCGGGAAGGTAGAAAGAAGAACGGGTGGCGGAAAAAAACTGGGGGAAAGGGTTGGCCATGCTCGAAAGCATGGCGAGCGAGTTTGAATCTGAGCGAGGGTAGCTCAAAGACGGGGGGGGCGGGTCTATTAAATGGACTCAATCTCTCTTGGAGGCATTGGCGGGACGAAGTAAACTCTCGTAAGGGCGGGTCTAGTAGAGATAAAATTAGACTGTCCAAGATCAAACACTAGCTCTCTTCTGCTACAAGGCTCTGCTACCGGAGCAGATTCTAGACGACGGCATGGCTAGTGTAGGGAGGAAGATGAGGACTAGATAGCTACTATCTCAAAAGGATGTACAGGGCTCTAGGAGACTCTACTGGTAACGGCTGGTGAACGGTACCATTTGTAGGGAAAAGGAGTACAGTGACGTGGGGGGGGAGCGAGGGGATTAAAGGGAGGAGGCGAGGCAACTATGTGGGGTAGTGTAAAGCTTAGGAGAAATCGCGGGGTGTTGAGTCAAGGGGGGGGGTTCTTACGTAATATTGTCCTGCTATACATTTGTGAAGGCACTTGCTTTTCGGGGGGGACAATGAGGGTTGGTTGGTATGCTGCAGCCAGAGGGGGGGGAATGGGAGAGAGGTCTTCGCCTATTTAAGGGGGGCGAATCGTAGGGGATATAGGGGAAGCGGTGAAGGAGTACCGCAAGGTCGTGGGTCTGAACCCATTTTCTCAGGAGTCGAACCTGGTCTCGGTCCAGGTCTTGCAGCTCCTCAAGGGAGGTGTGGATTGTCTCCTAGGGTGGGGGGACTGGGTTCTATATACGCGCGCTTAAGAAAAGGGATCAGTGGGTGGGGGAATATCATCTGCCGGTCGCACTTGCAGTTTGGGGAAGGAGCGAAGGTTTGGTCCTCTAGGAGGCAATTGTCGACGGAAAATGGGAAATTAGGGGAAAAAGAGATGTGGTAGGCATGCGGAAGGAAAACTCAGGATGGTCTTCTGATAGACGCAGAAAAGCCGGATCGGTTACTGGGGGGGGCCCGATCCCTCTCAAAATGCGTGGGGTGTGCGGGTTAGCGTCTGGCCAGGTAGAGAAGAAGGTGCTCCAGTGGCTCTTGCTCTAGGGGGGGATCAAGTGAGGGGGCTCCACTTCGGTCTCGCTCTTCTCTCTCATTACGTACTGCTGCGGTCTCGGGTCCCCTGACTGAGGATCTCTCTCTCTCGTGACTCGTGCTCTGCCCTCTCTCTCGCTCTCTCTCTCTCTCTCTCTCTCCTCGCTCTCGCCTCCTCTCTCTCTCTCGTCCTTCTCTCTCTCTCTCTCTCTCTCTCTCTCTCTCTCTCTTCTTCTCGTTTCTCTCTTTCCCCTCTCTCTCTCTCTCTCTGCTCTCTCTCTCTACTCAGAGTGCGATAGTCTCTTCTATCTCGCTCTATCTATCTACTCCGACCTAGATAGTACTATGAGAGGAGAGAGAGAGAAGGCCCGCCCCCCAACACCTCACACAAAATTGTGAACCAATGATTCATATATGGAATGCTAGAGACATCAAACCATAGGTTGCTAGGCTTCACCACGTGGGCTATTTTGTTTAAAGTTTCTTTGAATGATAAAGGAGGGATATTTAGCTTGTGTATTGTGGATAGGAACCTGATTTCCATGGAAACGAGCTCTACTGTTGACATATCTATAGGCTTGATGCTGAGGTGGAGATTGAAGATAATGTTGTATGGCCCGTGCTTCTTCCTGTCTCTGTTATTTCCTGGCAAGATAGCTTCAAATTATAGAGGGAGGGACTGATCGATAATTATATAATAGATAATGGTTTTGAATTGGATGTTGTACGAAATACCCTTCTGCATATGTATGTCAAATGCGGAAGGATAGAGGATGCACATAATATGTTTGAAAAAATGTCAGAACGAAATGTTATAGCATGGAATGCAATGATTGCAGGTCATGCTCAACATGGTAATCTTAAAGAAGCTCTTAAAATCTTTCACGAAATGCCAATGCCTGATGTGGTTTCCTGGACTTCGATTATAGCAGGGTATGTACATAACTGTTATGGTGAGGATGCGTTGAATTTTTTTAACCAAAATGCAAAGTGACAGACATGATTGGTGTTAAATGTGGTCCATTAGGTAGATTGGAGGTTAGGGATGAGAAAAGATGAAAGGAGGGTAGAATCAAATTTTAATACAGACCCTCATGATTTCCCTGCTAATGTAAGGCTAGAAAAATGTTGAAAGGAAACTTTCAGAAGTGGAGACTCCTTGTTATGTAAATAAGGGTGCGCAGTCGAATCCATCCAAACAATATCAATAGAAGTAGATTCACAATAGAGTTACAGAAAAATCCTATCAGATCAATGCCAAGATTGACATGATAATCGAAAAAATTTTTATGGGAAAAATCATATAGCAATGTGGAAATACATAATCAAGAACTGGAAATTACCTGGCACTTCTAATCCTGACCTACTCTGTGCTACTGTGAATTGAATTGATGGCTCGCAGTTTGAGTATTTAAAGGTAACTATATGCACTATTAAAAATAGCCCCCACAAAATCAACTATCATAAATAACTTGCGCATACAACATGCACTATTAAAAATAGCCCCTGCAAAGACAACTATTTCAACTTGCAAAAGCAAAAATTGTTGTTAGTTAAAAACAAAAGCTAAAATTGTTAATTATTAGAAACAAAATTATTAAAAATAAAAGTTAAAATTGAACAAAATTATTAAAAATAATAGAGAAAAGCTAAAATAGGGAGGAAAAATACAAACGTCAAGACCACCGTCAAACCATGAAATTTAACACAATCATAGAAACGTCTGCAGTGGACTTTCCCATAGGGGGAACGCCTTGCAAAAGCTAAAATTGTTGTTAATTAAAAACAAAAGCTAAAATTGTTAATTATTAGAAACAAAATTATTAAAAATAAAAGCTAAAATTGAACAAAATTATTAAAAATAATAGAGAAAAGCTAAAATAGGGAGGAAAAGTACAAACGTCAAGACGGTCATCAAATCGTCAAATTTAACACAGTCGTAGAAAAAAATTATGGGAAAAATCTCAGAGCAATGTGGAAATACATAATCAAGAACTGGAAATTACCTGGCACTTCTAATCCTGACTTGCTCTGTGCTACTATAAATTGAATTGATGGCTCGTAGTTTGAGTATTTAAAGGCAACTATATGCACTATTAAAAATAGCCCCCGCAAAAGTAACTATCATAAATAACTTGCGCATACAACATGCACTATTAAAAATAGGCCCTGCAAAAGCAACTATTTCAACTTACAAAAGCTAAAATTGTTGTTAATTAAAAACAAAAGCTAAAATTGTTAATTATTAGAATTTTTTTTATTAAAAATAAAAGTTAAAATTGAACAAAATTATTAAAAAAATAGAGAAAAGCTAAAATAGGGAGGAAAAATACAAATGTCAAGACGACCGTCAAACCATGAAATTTAACACAGTCATAGAAACGTCTGCAGTGGCCTTTCCCATAGGGGAACGCCTTGCAAAAGCTAAAATTGTTGTTAATTAAAAACAAAAGCCAAAATTGTTAATTATTAGAAACAAAATTATTAAAAATAAAATCTAAAATTGAACAAAATTATTAAAAATAATAGAGAAAAACTAAAATAGGGAGGAAAAAATACAAAACGTCAAGACGACCGTCAAACCGTCAAATTAAACACAGTCGTAGAAAATAAAATTATTATAAATAAAAGTTAAAATTGAACAAAATTATTAAAAATAATAGAGAAAAGCTAAAATAGGGAGGAAAAATACAAACATCAAGACGATCGTCAAACCGTCACATTTAACACAGTCGTAGAAATCTCCGCAGGGGCCTTTCGCATAGGGAGAACGCCTTCGACGTAAAAATGACATTTCTTACACATGAATAAAATTAATTTTAAATAAATAATGATCATACTTGATTACTTGAATTATAAATGTTACATCATCTACAAAAAAAAGTCTGCATACCAATAGCTCAGAAGTTATTCCAACCAAACTTTAATATCCTCCACCTTATTAAAGGAAAAGAAAACACATGGAATGGGAAAACAAACTTCTTTCTTATCAAAAAAATACTGTGATGTACAATTTTTAATATAGAAAAAATTAAATATAATAACGCATTAGTATGCGTGAAATGTAAAAAAATATATTTGAATTCAAAGCACACTTATATCAATTCCAACCCAGTATAATTAATATATATGTTTTAGTTAAATTGTTTAATCAACTGTAATAATTGATTTATAGAAGCAGGTTAAACCAACATATCATGCGTCCATGTTGTGTTAACACCCTTCATGAATGACACATCACCTCCATACATAATATAAATTTTTTTGCATGTCCTCAACATGCAATAAAACTATACAATGGAATCTTCTTGGTGTTTTTTACAATTAATTCCATGAACTCTTCTCCATACATTAAACACACCTTTATTGATTATGAATAAATCCATTTCACTTATCATTTTTACCAACTCTTGATTTAAGTAGTGTCATTCTAACATTATTTCAATAAAAAACACCAAAAATAAGGGACTCAATGTGATTGTTACATTTAGTTAATAAATTTGGATTAAATAATATTTTTAGATCATTTATTTTGTCTGTTATAACATGGTAAAATTGACTATTATAGTAAAAATTAAACCTGTAACACCCAAAACCCTTAATCACATTTATTCCTTCATTTATTTATAACTTGCAACAATTATAATCCGACATAAAATAAAGTTTAAAATCTATCTAATAACAATATAAACATGTGCAGCTGTAAGGGTCAATCAGATCTACCCGATCCCCATTTATTCACTCTAACTGAGTGTGTATAAATTGTGTGCAATTGGTTAAACCTTCATAACAAGTTTTGAGAACTTAAGTGAAATTCCTAGTGTCAACTTGAAAATTAGTAAATTAATTTTCCATTCGGTATTCGACACATTAAGTTAGGATTATGGTGATTAGAAACTGTAATCAGATAGTTATACTACTTGGGCATAAGTTTTCAAGCATTACTTTTACAAGCTTAGTCCCATGTTAGCACACTAAACATCATAACTTGTCTTCGTTGCCACACAAATATCTCATCATAGTTATTTGGATCTTATTTCCATTGTTTATAAATTTAAGTTTTAATTCTTGAAGCTACAAGGATCATGGCTCGATATTTAGATCAACTGGATCATGTCAGTCTCATTTTAGGATACCTATGAGAAAGGAAACACTCACTTAATGACTTGCGTCATTATGTGATCGTCGTCCTCCCTTAAGCCATCTGAAGCCGGCGTGAATAAGATTCTAATGACGTGAATGCTATTTCATAAGATTTATTCTTCATTTAAAAATTAGTTATCTACTTACGACAATTAATTGACTTCAACTTATGCTAGGTTATATCATATAGATACACGTCATTCATTGACATTAACTAATCATAATATCTTTACTAGATATCATCATTATTTATGATCATATAATATTATACCATCACAAAATATATTTTTCGTTAATAAAGGAGGTTTATCATTCATCTTTTGCATGAAATAACATAATTAATTGCTTAAAAGGATAATACATATTATCGTAGTTTTATTGTCATTAATGAATGGATTTTTTTTATATGTACAATAATACCATACTTGTTTGATCATATTGTTTTCGTCATCGGAATATGTTATGTATAAACATTATTAATTATAATGACATCATAAAAGTGGATATAATAACTCATTATGACTTCATTAATTTTAAACATAATCTGTTGTAAAATAACAGTTCAATTATTTCATTCTTCACAATCATAAAAATTGAAAACACTAGATATTTAACTAATAATTCAAATGTTAATAGTACATATTTATGAAATGATTAGCATCGGATAATCATAAAGTACAATAGGCCAAATTTACATTAAACAACTCACGAATTAATACTTTCATGTTTCAATTAAAATACATTTAGAGTCATTACAAATATCTGAAAAAGATTAATAATAATCATCACATGAAGAATCATATGTCGTCCAATCCAACATATCACTTTGTAATAATTACTCCGTTTTGCATGCTGTAGGAGAGAGAAAATTGTATACATGGCCAGTTCGATGAACTGGCATGAATTAGCCACTCACAATCATGTTGTTATATTACGAACTAAATGAATATATAAGGTTATCCTATGATACAAATCATATCTTCACCATACATTTAATAAGTATAAATATCCACTATCAAATGAAGTGAGCATAATGATGTATCCTATGTATTTAATAAATCATCATTCCAACAATTAGTATTATCTTTATGAATTTTTAAAAATTTATTTAATTAAAGTTTGTTATTTCAACAATAATCAGAAGCTCTCAAATGAATTCAAATCATAAAGACAAATAACATTTTGAATTTTAACCAATCATTTATCTTGTATGATATTATAGTATATAAATTCCTTATCCCATAAGAACAAATGAAAGAAGATAACATAACCTTTGATGGCAATCATCACAATATTCAGTTGAAAAATATCTAACTAAACTCATTCAACAATCAACCTTACACATTCCTAACATTATTATAAAATAGTATATCAATCAACTACAAACAATACTATTTCCTTTACATAAACTACTTCACCATGCCTTTTGCTAAGAGTTCAATCATGATTTTTCATTTAAGGAAGTTACTAAATCTTGGTAATCTATCAATTTAATTTCAACAAGACCTCTGTAATGAAATAAAATGCACTAATCATCCATTTATAAACAAACTTAATTAAACAAAACTCTGCAAGAGTCCATATTAACTCTAATTATTTATCAAATGTAAAAAGAGTTTCTTAATCATCATCATCAATGAAGGAGATTTATAAAAGGTAAAGTATTTTTCAACTCCGTAATATCTCATATCAAGATGGTATAACTTCAAAATTAATGAAATCTTAAATGAAAAAATGAAAGTAATAGCAGTACCAAAACCCATTTCAACCATCGAATCTCAGAGTTTCCCTCATAAACGGTATCCACAATATAACCAAATAACAAATAATGTCTATTCCAATTTGTTTTTGAGGGAGAGGAATATATCTTCTTTTTTATTTTTCTAACTGTAATCAACAAATCTGCAAAGCCAACGAATAACAACAATCTCTGCAAATGAGTTGAGTTGCATACAATAAGTTTTAAGACATTCAAATAAAACCCAGATCCGTATTCATAAAAGAAACTTGTTTCCATTTTTTTGAAATACCCACTTAAGGAAAAATATTCTCTTCTCTTTTTCCAAATTAAGAAAACCGTTCCAAATTTTCATTTATCAAATGAAGTTTAAACAGTAGAATGTAGTCACATAAATCAAACAATGTAAACCAATTTTCGTATTTACATGTATGGAAACCCCATTTCTAATTTTTTCGAGACACCCACTCAAGAAAAACATTTTCTCCGTTGTTTTTCCACGTTTTAAAACAAAAATTGAAAATGAATAACATACCAGATCGAACAGACATAACCAAACAATATTCATCTATGTTGAAATGAAATAACAAGAAGGGAGTTAATAATCCATGCTTGTAACCGTAAAGACTTATGTGACTTTTTCCACTATCTTCCTTGCTAAAGTATTCAGATAAATTGAGCAAAACAAAACCTCCCCAAATGTTCTAAATTTATACAATCTTAAAGCCAAAAATCCAAAAATAACACCACTTATTTTTAGCAGAGCAGACCCTCGTAATAATCTCAACAGAAAAAACTCTTAATCTTCCATGCACAAATCCCAAAATGAGATCTTAAAAAAAAACAATAAAATGAAACCCTCAACAAATGCCCAAGATTCTCCAAGAATCTTACCAAATTCTAAGAAAACCATGCATTCATTAACTTTAGTAGTGCCAACTCATAGTATGGCCTGGATAATTTCTATTTTCCCTCCAACTTGAATGGTGAATGAGCGGTCAAATAAAATGATAAACAAACAAAACATAATAACCAATTTTCCCAACTTTGCATGGTGTCGGTCTATGACTGAATATAGTAATAACCAAACAATCATAATGCTAATGGTTATGGTTGGGGACCATCATAATTTATAAACTTACATTGTCACCTTTCATGGTATAATACCATTTAATAAAACATTAGACTTTAGCAATTTTTCCATGGTCTATGACCCTTAAAGAATTAAACAATGTATTGACACCTTACCACATGCCAAGCATCAGGAGGAGATCATTGCTTCCTATAACCAAGCAATTTAAATGCAATTATGGTCTATGACCAATTAAAACAATAATCATCATAAAAAACATTCAACTTACCCTCATTGTCATTGACACCGCATTACGGTCTAAGACCATTATTCTTTGCATCAAGATTAAGTCAACATTTCAAAAATAATACTTACGTTATTAAACATTGCTAAGAAGGATAATCAAACAAGTAACATTTACCTTGTCGAAATTTCATAAACCTTATTTTGAGCAACGAAAAAAATAATTTTAATGCCTTGCGGTCTATGAATGATATTAAAATCACAAGAAAATTAATAACACCTCAAAATAAAAATTATTCTAACACTTAAATAATGCAATTTCAACGTTGTAACTGATTTGTAAAACATTACGAAATCATCCTTTACAAAAACAAGGTGGAGTAGAATCATTCAAGAAAAGTACACCACTTGAATAAGTCACGAATCTTAAATAATCGACGAATGCAAGGTGACGAGTGTGGGTACGATGCTGGGTATGCACCTACACACACACAGACACACACACACACACACACACACACACACACACACACACACACACACACATATGTACATATGTATAACTGTAAACACATCCTCATAAAAACACTATTCAACATACTTTCGTAATTTATTTAATATATCACAACTTGTTTTCTCAACATAACATAATGAAAATGCAGGGTGTGACATACATCCCCCTTAATGAATCATCGTTTTGATGATTTAACTCATTAATAACAAACATACTAATTGAAACAGTTTCATACATCATTGTTAAGGAAAAAATTCACATTTTTCACAAAAAAATGAAGTTTTTCAAATTTTTAGTTTTTTATCGTTTAGAATTCTTGGCTGTAACAACCTTATAATCATCAAAATTATCCCAAAAGTTAGCAATATAACATAATTTTTTCATTTAAGTCAATCAAAATATAAAATAATATCAAATATATCATAATAGATCCTCAAATATAAGTTCTCATCACTGAAACAAACAAGGAAACATAGTTTTAATTTATTCCAGATTCTCCTAAGTTGCACTTTCTTCAGAATATTGATCCCATTGGACCTTGCATTGAACGATATCTTGATTTATGAGGTGCAACCTATAATTTTCTAGCACTCTAATAGGTTTTTCCATAATGATTTTTGGATCCTGAACCTGTAAATATTTCCAATTGAAAACATGCATTATATCTGAAACATACTTTTTAAGCAATGCAATATGAAAAACATCATGCATCTCAAAAAATACATGAGGTAATGCCAATCGGTATGAAATTGGAATTATGAATTCAAGTATTTCAAAAGGTCCCACATATTTAGGTGATAGTTTGGCAGAATTTCCAAACATGATTGAGATATTTTTGGGTTTAACCCTTTAGAAAAATTTATCTTCAAGCTCAAATTTTCTGTTTACTCTTTTCAGATCTGCCTAGATTTTTTACCTATCGTAAACTTCCTTCAATTTCCCATGTATGAGATTTAATTACTTTTACATTTATGTTAACATGTCAGGGCCTACTACCTCTCTGTCCTAAGTACTATCCCAATTGATAAGAGCTCTACACTTTCTCCTATACGACGCTTCAAATGGCGACATTTTCAACGAAGAATGATAAATGTTGTTATAGGAAATTTTGACCAATGGAACATATTATTCCTACTTATATTTTTGATCCATGCAATACATCCTAAGCATATCCTCCATAACTTGGTTAACCATTTTAGTTTGACCATATTTTTCCGGATAGTATGCTGAATTGAAGTTTAGTTTTGTTCCTAAAGCTAAAGTTAAGGTTTTTCAAAATCAATTGGTCATCCTTGGATCCCTATCATAAATTATCAAAATTTGAAATTCTAGCAATCTGAAAATTTCATGCACAAACCATTTCTTAAATACAGGTGATTCATATTTTAGATTACCCTGTATGAATTGAGCTACTTTACTTAGTTTGTCAACCACAAATAAAATCATGTCATGTTTATTTTTAGACATTGGTAGCCTTTACATGAAATCCATGTTAGTTACTTTCTGTTTGTAATGCGGAATTCTATGAGGGTACAAAAAACTAACACAATGCATGTGCTATGTCTTAAAACACTGAAATTCAAAACAATGGGAAATGTATTTGGTCATGTCTACCTTTATTCCTTTCTAGAAGTATTGCTATTTTATATCAGCCAACATTTTTGTCACTCCAGGATGCCCAAAATAAGGAGCATCATGGAATTATTTCATGACTTTTATTCTTAAGTCATTGCACAAAGGTACATAATTTTTTTAATTTTATCCTGAGATTCCTTCATTTTCAAACTGTAGACACTAAATAAAAAACTTTGGATATATTTCTAGGTCCTGATCACATACCACTATTTATATGATTCCTAAGCAAGAAAAGTACTAATTGACCATTGTCTTTGGATTCTTTTCTTTCTTTTTGGATTCCCTCTCGGTATTACACACCTTCTTTCCCAGTCTAACTTTTGAAACTTCAATTTTTCTGAGTCTGGACACCAACACCCAAGCACCCCCATCCCCTCTAGGCGCCCCCAAACTCTTTGTATCTTGTTCACATATTTTGGGTCCTTTTTTAGCTGTTGGGCATCTTATTTTCTTGGTGTTCAGCCTTTTAGTGGTTAATTGCAAAATTCAAACAAGGGAATCATATAAATATACAACTATGTGACCATAATAAAGAACTAAGCATCTACTACTATCACCTAAGGTTGCATCAAAAGGCATTTCAAGAGTATCAAAACATCCATCTAATGTCCATTCAAGGGATAATGGACTGCATTCTTTTGCATACACTTCATAGGAGGGGAATTTCATTTTTCCATGCACACATCTACTTACATTTGCTACATCTAGCTATTTTTTGCTATTCAGTGCATCTTGCACAAGAGCCACCTAGGGCATGATTCTACACACACACAAGCACATAACTACATGGAGTCTGAAATGTAGTGTAGCACCCAGATCGTAAGTTCACTCAATTGGGTGACCCGTGGGGTCAGTCTAAATCCCCATTTGCATCTTTTTATTTTTAGGATTTGATGTGTTTTGGGGTTTTGCAGGTACTTTTTCTCTTTGCAAGTTTCAGGAGAATTATGTGGGGATAGTGTGACACACAGGTGATTAAAAATGAAGGGAAGTGACATAGAAGTGACACAAAATAAATCACTTTCTGACCATTTCCACAGTCACAGGTGCCTATAGAAGGTACCTGACGCCTAGGCACCCTTGACCCAGTCTAGGCACCCTAGTCTGAACATTTCTTATGCTTACATAATTTTTTGGGTTCGATTGTGATAGTCTACGTTCATGTTCCATCATTTTTCCAGATCAACATGGCTTTAGGATTATTGTGAAATTAACTAAGTATCTTACCCCTTGTCTTGCACTTAGGGTTTTAAATTTATTAGCTTACTTGTTTGTGTCAAATATGTACTCTATTATCTATATCTGTGTTATGTAATTAAGATTTAACATTTATAGTATTTATTTTCCATTATTTTTTTAATTATTTGGTGAGCCCCACTCTTTACTGATCTTTTGGATCCTTCTTTAACATATCATCTTCTCTATCATGGCTCCTAAGGTTCGTCAATTCTCTTTGTCTCAATTACTTAAAATGCATTCACCTTGTAAATAGGTTATTCAAAAAGCCCTAAACACATTGTTTCTTCCTAAAGATAAACCAATTTTTCAAGTAAGTGCCATTTTGATTGTATCGTTGAAGACCCTAGTCTTCACGATACTCCATCCAATAAACCCATCTTAGAGTCAATTCAAGCCTTGCATTATTTATTTCAAGAAAAAATTCAGGCTATGGAATCAATGATTATGTCTCTTAAAGCTGAAATCCAAGATCTCAAATATGCTTCTCAAGCCCATGCTTGTTCTCCTTCTACATCTCATTCCCCTCCTCCCAATTCTATGTCTTCTACATGTGCTCATATCACTGAACAAGAATTCTTACCACTCCCCGTGCCTCTCAAGTTTCATTTCAATGCTAAGAAACATGATATTCTTCCTTAGATATCACCCATCAATTGATCAGTGTTCTAACTACTCATTGTTATCCTCCTTATCGGGTGGTCAAATATCAAGGTCTCCCATTTTGAAATTATTATAAAATCAATGGACATAATGAGAATGATTTTTATGCTTTACAACGAAGAATCAATCATCTTGAGTGTTAAGATTTTATCTCATTTGTTGTACAACATTTTGTTACATGCTCATCTTCAATTACTACATCCCAATGCGTTCCTACATCTGATTTATCTATGTCTAATGAGAATCGTGCCATCACTCTTAATGTTCTTCCTTCTGTCACTCAAGTGCTACCTATACAACCCACTCAAACTAAGAAATCACCTCTCAAGGTTAGTCATCCATCACCTCCTCTTATTAAGTCTTCTTCCATGTCACCTCCTAAGCAACCACATCTCAAAATCAATCTGACACCACCTTTAGTTAGGTCTTCTGCAACATTACAAAAAAAGCAACCACTCACTAAGCAAGAAAATCAAATATCTTTTGACTTCCTCCATTCGACCCACATCTAGCCCTGATCCTACTCTTGCTCCTACTTGTTAACCATTTAACCTACCCGAAAGAAAGCTATGTGTCAGACCAATGTTTTTAAATAAATCCTCACACTGTGATTATTTTTGCTAAGGCCGAGAATCTGAAAATTTTGAATTTTCAGACTTTAGAGTTTTTCCTCTTTCGGAGTTTTTTAAGCTCGGATTTTGAATTTCATTTGAAAATTTTCGAAGTTTGAAACTCTGAAAGTACAAATTTTTAGAATTTCAAGATTTTAGGTTTCTGGACCTTTTGGCTCTTTTTTAAAATCCCTCTTGGACTTTCGAAGTCTGAATGTCTGAAAACTCGAATTTCAGGTTTTTGAAGTTCTCTGAGTCTTTTTTAGGATTTTCACTTGAAGTTTTCCGAAGTTTGAATGTCTGAAAGTCTAAATTTTCAGACTTTTAGGTTTTCAGGTTTCATATTTTTCCATCGCCTAATTCGTCATTTTGCCTCCCAATCCCCGAAGTCCAAAATCCTGAATTTTCAGAATTTCAGGTTTTCAGGTTTCAGACCTTCGGAGATTCTACACGTAATTAATTTTCACCTACCTCCGTACGGATCGGATCTTTACCATTAATATCAATATTTCTATTTGAACTTAGATTTTTACTTGTAATTTTTACCTGACACATTTGCTCTGACATTCTATTCTTGTATTTTGTGACATCTTTTTCAAGGTATGGTTTTTTGTTAATTTTTCTTTTGGTTTTAGGTATGTTTCCTCTGTTTCCTTCTTATTTTGGTTTCCCTTTGTGTTTTTTGATGTCATTCGTTTGATTCACCATGTTTAGTTTTTTGATTTTTCTCCAGGTATTTGAGGTTGTTCAAAGGATCTTTTTACGCCTCCCATCTTTTCATTTCTCGTATTCCAGATTTGGTGATTTAACATCATTTTGTAAATTCCTCAGACTTGTTTGGAGAGAATCATTCAAAGAATTCTTTCGGGGAATTCCTTTGGAAGATCATTAAGTGAGAAATTTTTTCGGGAAACTCCTTCAGAGAAAACCTTCAGAGGTCTCAATTTGGGAAGTTTCTATTGTAACTTTATCATTTTAGAATTTTGGAGGTTTGTTGCCTGTGGGAAACTTTTTTCAGAACCTCTAGCTTCGGGAAATTTTTTGGAACCTCCGGCCTTTAGAACTTTTGATTTTATAAATTTTAGTTCGGGAAACTCCTTCAGAGAAATTTTTTGGGGATTTCGATTCGGTGATTTCTTTCATAAAATTTTTGGTTTGTAATTCAGAGGTTTGTTGTTTTCAAGTTTTCATAATTTCTAGAACTTCAGCTTCCGAAACATAGGGTTTAATGTCTTCTTTCACTTCAAAGGGAAAAGAGAAGATGAAATACTCATTTCTTGAGGTTTCTCGCCAATCCTTCCTAGCCTCCGACTTGGGAAACATTGGGGACACTGATTTAGGACAAATTGATCTTCCCAATTTCTGGGAGAGATTAAAGGCTCCAAACAAGAAACCATGGATGTATACCATTTACGACAGTGGTCTTTCCCTTGCCGCCGGTTTTCCCACATCTGTGCATTGCCCAAAATTTTTCTTAGCTGCACCAACCCACTTCAACAAGGACTCCATGTTGGTTAGGGATAGTGATGATAAGGTGGTAATCCGTTTGGACCCATATTTCTTTGAGGATCTGCTTAAAATTCAAGATGTTCAAGATTATGCCACAATTTCACCAGAAATAGCAGTGGAACATTGGGATAAGAAAGAGGAAGTATGCTCAAAGATTATGATGAAATCCTATCTGGCTAAGAATTTCACCAAATTACCCAAAACTATGCATCGATTGGATTTTATTCAGGAAGTCAACGATCTTATTGTGCTGTTAAGAAGAGTTTCAGGTCTTCCTTCTGCAAAGGAATTTCAGGAATAGATGTTTTTGTACATAGCAACTATAAAGAAGAATGATGAGTTTATTCGATGGGGGGAGTATATTAGTAGCAAAATTTGCTATCAGTTGGGTAAAGTGTCAGAAACAAAGACCTTCTACATGACATCTTTCCTGGTATATGTGGTTGCTGCTATGGGAGATTTTGCGGGTTTGAATACCAGGGGTGTTGGCAGCACCTCCCAAATATATGAGTTTTATCCCCAACTCACTCTGGATGAGGGAAGAAAGCATTTCTAAAGAGTTAATGACGATTTCTTCATTTTTATCCTCTATTGTTTTGATAAAGAACTATAAAATCAGAGGGTTTCCCATGATACTTTCCAAGAGGTGTGAGAATGGGGAGTAATCTACTTTAAGTTTCCTACATTCACCTACATTCAAATTTCGGGTTTCATAGGTGCCCCAAGAAAATTACCGAGGTGTCCCATTGACAAATGGATTCTTTTGGAATTAGTTCAAAAGTTGTTGGATTATCATCGAATCCAAATAAGCGTCAAAAAGTGGGAATGCATTTCCCTATTTCAATTGGCAGGTATTCTTGCCCAAATATTCACAAGGAAAAAAATGTTGATGCAGAAATGGATGAGGTAACCTTGCAGACCTTTCATCTGCATACTAATTTTGACTATTGGGGTAAGTTTGGGGAGACAGGTCAGTCCAGTGCTCACGTACCCCAATTAGAAGATATCTAGATTCATTGTTGGGATGAATACATCATGTGACAAAGGGATTATGAAAGATTAACCCTTGATGAAGTTTGGAAATTTGGTTTGGCTGATGTGCCAAAGGACATGCAAGACAATGATGAGATTATGGATTCATCATACAAGAGCGATGATATTTCCAATCAACCACTGCGATGGATTGATTGGTATGTGGAAGAATGCAGTAACACCAAGGAGAGGGCGGGACCCATTTTAATGAGGCCTTTCAGTTAGTTGACCACCTTGGGAATCTCACCCAAAGGGGAAAATCAACCTACAAATACAGGGGCTACACCATAAATAAACCAACCAACACCCATAAAGGGAAATAGGTTGACTCAAAGGGCTCCTGTAATTCCAAAGAAGATTTCATTTGTTGTTGGTGGCTCATCTCTTTCCAAGTCTATTGCTCCCAAGATTATATTACCTGCAGTGCCTATGGTAGAGGTGGTTGAAGTCAGTGAATCTCCTAGTGTCATCCAGGATCCATCACATCTTCTCCTTCCTCCATTATCACTTCCAATACTAGTTCTTTCCACTTCCACCATCATTTCTTTTTTCCCATCCCCTTCTATGGAGCAACTATTCTTGTCCCTTCCAGTTCTATCAGCTGGGGAAAATATTGGGTCACCCATTTCCTCTTCACTTCCTTTAACACTTCTATTTTCCTCAATTACAACCCCCAACATTGCTTTGTTAGTTCTTATGGCTGTCCTTACATCCACACCTTCCATCATTGTTACCTCTGCTCAAATACCAGCTGATGTTTCTAGTGATCTTGCTTTGACTGATGCTTCAAGTATTAGATCTATCACTCCATCTTCATCAGCTCTAGCCATACTAGAATGGATGTTTAGAAAAACTCCCAAGCAAAAGAAGAAGGTTCCTCTAGGAGATTTTATAGATCTCATCATATTGGAGTCTATGTCGAGAAGAAAGGCCAAGAGACCGAGAACTGTATCAAATTTGACGGATAATTCCTCTGGAGAACATGTGATAGAGGCAGCCACCCCCGTCGAGGGAAAAACTAAATAAAAAAATCATAGCATCAGATTATCATATATCAAAGTTCTCATTGGGGAAGGCTACTCATGAAGGAGCCAAGAAAGATGTACACAAAGACAAGGCTACCAAGGACGAGCTCAAGGCCAAGGTTGAGAAACTCACTACGCTGTTGCGTAAAGTAACCCAACCCACTCCATCCACTGATGTCTCAACTACTATGGCTATGAAAATTTCATCTACAATCGATGATATTTATTATCATGAGCTTGAGAAGCTAGGCCAGAAAGGGAGATCAATGAGTGGATGGATGGAGAGAATTCTGCAAGAAGCTAATCCTTTGATCAAGGAAGCCATTGAGATATATAATGATTTGGAGGTTACAAAAACCACAATTTCTTAGATGGAAGAATCCTTCTTTGAGGATAATAATAATTTAAATTTAAATTTGGCAACATGGAGTGACATTAGAGAAGAGGATTCTGACTTGCTTCTTCAGAAAGAGGTGATTTATGATGCCTCTAAATTGTTTGAATATCAAAAGGCCATGGAATTCTGGTGTCAAGTATTACAAGATCTGATTAAGAAATTGGAGGAGAAACAAGTGGAGATTACAGATGCTATGAATGACATCTCAAAGGATTTTGACAACGCCAATTGCAAATTATTCCATGAAAATATCAATGCTCTTCCTGAGGATCAGATTAAGGAAAATTTCAAATATTTGGTGAAGCGTGACGATGAGGTCACCAAGACTTTCAATAGTGACTCCATTGACCGACTGGTCTTATGTCAAAATTCAATAGAGAGACTAAAGAAAGTTACAAATAAACTTCAAAGATTTCCAGCCAGGATCACGAAAGAGATCGAGACAGCGGATGTAGTAAATCACTATGCTTGTGGGCCTAGAGATGAAGAAACTCAGGGTGTTATCAAGCGCTTCTTTGAGTATAGACACCGAATGGCTGTATGGGAGGAAGGACAATAGAAACTTGCAGATAAAGGAGATGCAGATGGATCAGGCCAAAGCTGAGCGGCCATGAAAGGAAAGGTTCAAGCTTTAGGATTGGTCAAAGTTGTAGGGTTGATTGAGTCAAACCCTCTCAACAAATTTGCTATTTTTATGGGAGCATGTTCCCTTAATATTAATGACATTACTATTTTTAGTTAAATTTTAGCTAAGGGCCCAGTTGTAATGGCTCAACCTAGGAACTTATAAATAGTGGAATGCTTCCATTGTTTGGGAGAGGCATATTTTTTAGAGATTTTTTGGTGAAGTTGCTCTTCAAGCTTGGAAGAGTGCTTTCCGAGATTTGTTGAAACCTTTTAATTATATTCAGAGTTATACCTTGCACTTGAAGATCTGTTTTATTGTGTTGAATGATTAGTCATTGTATGCTTTGTGAATGCGATTCCTTGGCATTATTGATTAGTTTGCCTTTACTTCAGATTATCTATTTCATATGGTGAAAATAATAGTATGATCACAGTGTGATTACCTTTCATCAATTGTGAGAAAATATTTTCCTTCTATTGATTAAAAGTTGCATTATTATTATCACTTAATTAGATGCTTAATATGTGCTTGTGATTATCCTCTTGATAAATTATCTGTGTATCAAATCAAAGTTGGTCTTTCTATTGTGTATGTTTAAAGTTTAACTAAGGAACGTGTGCTTCCAGTCTGTGGTATTTTGTACCATTTCCAAGTTGTAATAGGTGAAGGTGGCTAATGATGCTAGCATCCTACCCACAGTAACCCTTCCCGAAGTTAAACATCCCTTTTCTTGGTGCATCAACACTTTTAGAATAGATTTTATTTCCTTGCATTCTCTCTCCCTAATCCCATGAAATGTTAGCATAGGTTTAGTTAGCCATCTTTCTTGCATTAGAAGTAGTGTTGTGCTTAGTTTAGGAAGAGGAGTCCAGCCTTCACTGGAGGTTCACCTCAAGCATAAGCCCCATAGCTTGAGAGGTGATCCCATGTATCCCAATCACACTGAATTTCGTGATTCATTTTCAAGCCATTCAAGGGGTGCAGTGATTTGGTGACAACACTACCCACCATTGTGTTAACAATATGCTTTCTTACAATACATTTCAAATGATGTCACCATCACAATGTCTTTATTATATTGTCATGTAGCTCTACATTACTGACATACTTGGGGGCATCACACTTCTCCCCTTTCCTTGCACTATTTATTATTTCTAACAATCTACTATCAAACTTAACACTCCGCACCTCATGATTCATTTTTCTAAGTGATTTCAAACCCCAAGTGATACACTTATATATTCATTACCTGATGACAAACTCTTGTCCTATGGTTCACAATGGGATATTGATGGATCACTACATTCATGAACCTCACATCATTACATTACACAGTACACACTCGGCACACTCACGACACATATTTCTCACGCACATGCATCATCACAACACAATACCTTATGACACACTCTAGTTCCATGGTTCATACTCTACTACTGAGGGTCTAAATTTGAAATGAACCTCACCACACTCTCTCACTCTCTATGCTCTACCCTTTGTCGATCATATCTTTCTAGCACGCAAATTCAAACCATTTCCTGATGACACACTCTTGTTCTATGGTTCATTATCGACTGCTAAGGGGGAATTTATAAATGAAACTCATCTCATGTCTAGTCATTCACATTTTCTCAGGGGGTACTCTCCTCCTATCACACTCACATTGCATTCCATCTCATCTCACTCACTCATATCATACTACATATCTTGGTTACACATTATTTTTTTTGCTTATACTCGTATGATACATCTTGCTTAGTATGTTAGCTAGACACATGGTATGTAATTATATTTTCTATATACAAATATGCATTCAATCACCTTCTCGTTGTGATAAAATACTTTACATATATCATTACATGTAACACAAATGCTTGGTAATGTACCTCTTACCAGTCTCGCAACAAGCTCTTGGGGGCATCCACTTTTGTACACACTACAGGTGATATTATTTTGATTTATACTACTTCCTATTTTTACTAGTTGGACCATACATGTTTTGACATACTTTCTATCTTTCTAACATGCTAATGGGTGCTTCATGTGCCACATTTTTCATGCAGGAACTCTTTGCTACCATGGTTGTCTGTTACTATTCACTTCCTAATGTTTGTCATTGTATGCCATTGTTTGCGGGCTATGCCCTTTGTCTTGTGTGCACATTGTATGCTTTTGGATACTTCAGACTTGATTGTCTTGTGACATTATGAGAGATGTCCCATTTTTTCAACTTGCATTTTGTGGTCTACATTGTCTTCTTGCTTGTTAGCTTACATATTGTCTTCTATATGCATATTTTTCTTGTTTGAAATAACACTTATCTCTAGCCAATTTGATTGTATATGGCTTGGTTTCTACCATGCACATTTGCTTCCCCCTATAGAGAATCAATTTTAGATCAACGTCTAGTCCTCCTTTGGGTTGCATCCTCTTAGAAACATTGCATGTACCCTATATGAGGGGGCATCACTGGGTGAAACAGTCACCCATACAATGGTTCATAGTCACAGTACAACATAGTTCAGTACTAGTAAAACACAATCTTGAGTCTCATAAATGGCCCAGAATCTGAGTTAGGGCTTCAGCACAACACAGATACTAGCACCTAGCTCTATACTGTAGCACATGGGCACCCCTAACTCTTCCTGAGCATCTATGACTAGATGGAAATTACACAGTGTTTCTCACATCAACAAAGTTCTTAGCAGTCTACACAACATTTTTACCAGTACAGGAATAGTCCTTTAGTAATCAATGTGCATGCATTTTATCCTCTTTTTCTACTCATGTTGGATCAAGCTAGATCAAAATGGATCAAATTTGAACACACCATCTGCAACGGTGTTTACATTTTAGGAATCACTTAAAGGTTGGATAATAACACTATACCTTTCTCACTAAAATTTTTCTGCCATGGCGTGAGACTTCCCAAAAAACTCGCACTTTGAGAAGTTGGCATGAGATCACCTGAAAAAATCATTCTTGGCCTGATATTGCCCAAAAAAATTGCTCTTCTACAAAATTTTCAATATCCTTCCTATCTCCTTTCATTCATCATGGATCAGGTGCACATGTTCCTTTTTCAAATTTTTAAGAAAATTTTTACACACTTTTTACACATTTGGATCAAATTTTTCATAGACACATATTTGAAAACTCTTTTTCTTTTCTCTTTTATAGGTATGTCCTTATGGGAAGCAACAATCACATCATCGAGCATCAAACAACATCAACAACAAGTACAATGTGACATATTCACATACACTCTCACCCCTAGGGTCATTGTCACTTCCTATTCTCTAGCTTCCATGCTTCACATTATTCACTACATGTTTTTTTACCATTGATCTACATGGTTATCAGGTACACATATCGTATCTACTTTATGTTATCGATAATTTTCTCAACAACATAAAGTGCATGCAAATGTAGACAATAAATCATGCACTTTGGGTATATTTCTAGGTCTCGATCACATACCACTTTTCATATGATTCCCAATCAAGAAAAATACTAATTGACCATTGTCTTTGGCTTCTTTTCTTTCTTTTTGTCTTCTTTCTTGGTCTTACACACCTTCTTGCCCAATATGAATTACAAAACTTTAGTTTTTACGAGTTTGGACACTAGTTTCCATCTAGGATGCCAACGCCTAGGTGCCCTCATACCCTCTGGGTGCCCCAAACCTCTTTGTATCTTGCTCACATCTTTTGGGTCCTTTCTAGCTATTGGGCATCTCATTTTCTTGGTGGTCAGAATTTTAGTGGTTAATTACAAAATTCAAATAAGGGAATCATATAAATACAAAGCTATGTGACCATAATAAAGTAACAAGCACTAAAAATATACTACTATCACCTAAGGTTACATCTAAATGCATCTCAAGAACATCAAAACATCAATCTAGCATCTATTCAAGGGATAAGGGAATGTATTTATTCTACATAAAATTCATAGGAGGGGAAGTTAATTTTTCCACACACACATATACTTATATGTGCTACATGTAACTATTACTCTCTATTTAGTGCATCTTGTGCAATAGCCACCTAGGACACGATTTTACACACACACATGCAGAAATACATGGACTCTGAAATGTAGTGCAGCGTATGAATCATAAGTTTATTCATTTGGGATACCACTGGGGTCAGTTTGAATCCCCATTTTCATCTTTTTATTTTTATAATTTGATGTGTTTTGATGTTTTGTAAGTACTCTTTCTCTTTACAGGTTTTAGGAGAATTCAGTGGGCATAATGCCACACATAGATGATTAACAACCAAGGGTATTGACATAAAATCAACATAAAATAAATCACTTTCCAACCATTTCCATAGTCACAGGTGCCTACAGAAGGTCCCTAGTAGGTAGGCACCCCTGACCTAGTCCAGGTTCCCTAGTCCCAACATTTATGATGCTCACACAATTTTCTGGGTTTAGTTGTGATAATCTTCCTTCCTGTTCCATCATTTTTCCATCTCGCCACAACTTCAAGATTATAGCAAAATCAGATAAAAATCTTACCCCTTCTCTTGCAATTAGGGTTTTAAATTTATATCTTACTTACTTGTGTCAAATATGTACTCTATTGTCTACGTATGCATTGTTAATTAAGATTTAACATTTATATTAATTATTTTCGAATATTTTCTTAATCACAAAATTAAATCCTTCATACATTTTATCATTCAGATTTGATACTAATGCAACCTTTACATGTTGATAATACAAATCAGTTAACATTTACTTCTTCACCTCTTCTTTAAATTGAGTCCTAAGGGTTATAATAGCGGAAACATGCTTCCTATGACTTAGCTCATCTGTCACTTTGTTCTATTTTACTTTAATGTAGCTTATATCAAAATCACACAGTGACAAAAATTCAAGCCACCTATGTTTTATTTCATTCAAGTTAGGTTGCATAAAGATATATTTCAGCCCTAAGTGGTCTATTTTCAGTTTGAAAGGATTTCCCAACAGGTAGTGATGAGCATCATTGATACTCATACTTTAATTATATTATATTTGTCAGTTTAGGGCAATGTCGATAGTTGTTTACAAAAAGGGAACAATTGGAATTGTTCTCAGCACATACTTAACAACGAAATTAACTAAATAATATACTAACTGTAACTGTGAAATGAAATGCATTGGAAGAAAAAGAATATTAAATACATAATTTAAAGGTATGAAAAAACAATTCAATGCAGGAATCTTAAATAAATGCGTAATAATAGAAATGAAACAACAATAAAATATCCCTTCTCATTAGGGAGGAGTGGTCCTTGCTCCTTTCCTTCGATCAAGTTTAGTGTCCAAAGTTACACAACAAATTTCCCCCCTAAATCTATAATTTTATTGAATTCAAAGAACTGCCTTTTACAATGATGAAATAATTGAGCCAAAATCTAAATCTCAATACATTATATTTTTTACACCAGAGAAGTTTTAGTTCCTCTAGGATTGAAATATTTTATTTGAAATTAATATCACCTACTTAACTCGATTCTGATTAAAACAATGATAACTATTCTAAGAATTATAGTTATGGAAGGATTATTTTATGCAATGCTTGCAACTACAAAGGACGATGGATATTTTAGATCTTAGATTGATTCCATATAATCATGGCGATCATAAATCCATAAGTGTCTATCTTCATCACGTTTCCAAGAAACTGAAATTAAACTAAGGGTGACTAGACCTCATAATCCACATGAAGGTAGGTTGAGACATTGGCACACATTTCATGCTCATGTCATTGTGCTTCCAGCTGCATCAAATTATAGTTTAACCATCCGAGCTATTCATATCCTTTGCATAAGTTCCTTATTTCAATGAAATCTAAATTAATGATCTAGATGAGTCCTGCAGTCCACAATGAGTCCTGTGATAATGCAAAGGCGAGTCCTGCGCTATAAGGAAAATCTTGCACTAGTGCACCAATGAGTCCTATGCTAGTATGCAATTAACTCCTGTGATGACTCAACACATGATTTTCCAAATAGATTGTTAAGACTAATAAAAGAGTTTAGTTAGCAATATTTGAAGAAACAATAACAAGATAAAACTAAAAATAATATGCACAACATTTCCTTCCAAAACATAAAAAAGTATTAATTATAAACCACCAATATTATAATCATGCAACATGATATCAAAATAATACAGGGCTTTTCATGGGTTTACACATGACAAAATAAGGGTTCATCACCCCACTTGACTTAAGATTTAACAGGTCATCCTACTACTTATTCAAGTGTTCTACTATCCTTGAACAATTATGCTCATTGGATTTTTTTTTCTAGGTTTCATTCAATTTAGTATTACAGAACCCAACGAAATTAGTAACCCACTTCCTCCAAGTGTTAGAAATTCCCGCTAGTGGATCAATTGTGGAATCCCATTGTGGTACTGGTACAATGACTAATAGAGGCCTATACTGCATCCCAATCCACTTCTCCTGCATCTCTAGAATGATTTTGCAGAGGTCCTTAGACCCTTTTAGTGACCATCAGAGGTTAGTGGGTGAAATCACCTCCTTTTTCTTATAATGTTCTGTTAGAAGTTGATACCGTACTTGAAAGGAAAGGAAATTTACATTCAACAGTGGGAGTACTTTCTCCGTGAAATTTCTCACACAAGTTCTCAGGATATCATTATACCGGTCCACCAACCGTAAACATTATAATTGAGACTAAAATATATTGAAGAATTGAATGGGGGAAGGAAGATAATGCCTCATTAAGAGGCCTATATTATATTCTTCTTGAAAAAATGTTTCCCTTTGTTCCCTCTATTCAGACTGGTGCTTTACAATAGAGATAAATTCTCTTAACTGTACTTCACCCACATAGAAATTTACGGGGATCTCAATCTGCTAAGGAAGAATAAATTTGTGAACATAAAATTCATAGAGGAGGTTCTTTTCAACATCAATTCTTGATGCATAAGTACTGAAAAATTACATTTCATCTTCAAATTCAATATCCTACATTGCATAACAGGAGCTCTAGTGATCTACTATTTTAGAATCCGTTCTTTCAAAATAATGCATAAAAATTAGAAGGGATATTGCATGAAAGAACTTGATCATATAACTGACAAATAGTAATGACATTCTCTTTGAGTAGTTTATTTTCTTCCTTTAAATCCTTATTCTCATCAACAAGTGCTTTGAGCCTATAACATTCTTCCATCCATTTAACCATTCCCTTCAAGTTAATAATTTGGGAAAAAAATTATGTCTTAGTTGTTTTCCCTTTAGTGACCACATACTCTATTTCCTGCCTATTTTCTTTCAAAATTGCAAGGGATGCATTCAATTCATATTTTTTGGCTTAAAGGGAGTGGATTTGCTGTTCTTTTTATTCCAGGGCATGTTGGAGTTAAAGATTTGCCTCTTTTTTTTGCTCTATAGTCTAATGTAACAGTTGAATCTTTTGATTGTTATCAACCTCCAGCTGGGAGAAACTTGATTCCTTAGCTTTAAGAAGGAGATGGAGATGTGTAATTCTCTCTTGAGCTATTTGTAGCTCACATATTGGGTCAAAGTCAAGGGGAGAATTATGTTATCCTATCACCATAGGTGCCTTACCTTTATCTGTAATAGTGGTTGTAGTGTGCTCAAATTATTTATTAGTAAAAGGGAGAGAGGGTGAAAAATATTGTAGGGAGGACACAAGTGGCGTCTTGAGTAGGGTTTACATTATGGCCACTACTTCTTGTTCTTCCTGAGAAGGAACAATTTTAGTTGGTGTTTTATTAAGAGCTTGGGCATGCCTAGATACCCTAGGGCATTTCTTAGGTCTTTCTGAAGTGGAGGGATTATGCTCAAGGACCAATTCAGACTCTTGTGAAAACTTCTTATGGATTTTAAACAATTTCTTAGGGCCATTCCTCTTCCTAAAAAATTGATGTTTGCAAATCAAATGAATTAGGCCTTGGAATTTTAGGTAGGATCCCCCCAACGGAAATTTTTAGTTGCCGAGACAACATAATCATACAAAAACTAAGGAAAATTTATTCTGTGCTTGGGTTTAGTTTGGCCATGGTGAAGGTGTATCATAATTCTCAACATGGGTCCGAAAATGATCTCATATTGTCCTTTATAGGTGAAACAATTGACTACCCATTTAGCAACTCCTACCTAAGGCTCAGGGAGAGTGTTCTGTTTTATACCTTTTTCTTTCCCCTTGTTATCCACCACTAATTATAATTTTTTTCTTTTTACCAATTGAAAATCTTTTAATAATTTTAGCATATAATGTCCTATTACTGACTGCTTCACCTTCTTCAGGTATACTAGAAAGATGACTAATTTCAGGGGGGCTGAATGAGATTTTCTTACCTTGTAAAATAGAGCATCCTTCCTCCATGTTTTTGGCGAATATAGACACCTAAAATTTGCACCGTTCATCCCCTTTATCATTTATTCTTAATTTTTCATCTTAGCCTAAGTCATAAACCCTTTACAACATGAAAATATCCTTTCTACATCTATCAAATCTACACTCAACCATCCAAAACCATCCTAAAATTAATATTAAATACAAGAAAAATCACATGTAAACTATTCCATAAGCCCCTTAACCATGAAAACTCATCCCCAATAAATTAGCAAACTATTTTGTGAAACATAAGCCAAAACAAATTCATTTAGAAGTGGTTTAAACCAATTTTTCACCCTAGATCCCGATAAACCTAGATCACTAGTGATTCAGGTAATCTCCAATGATTATAAATAATAATTTTGCAGCCTTCATCCATAATCCTCAATTTTGAATCTCAAGTCCCTGATTTCAATATTACTCTCCATCATCCAACACACCATCACTTAACACCAGAATATAAAAATTATCATCAAGTAACATTGTGAATCATCATCAAGAATTTTTAAGACATTTCAGAGCCTCTGTGGATCAGCTTTTCAATATTCAACTTGACAATTACATCAATCATCACAAGATCATCTTCAAGCAAGGTTTGGGGCATATTTTAGCTTCATTTTGATTTAAGGTAATTTTCCAATTTTCATCTGTCCTTTATCATTCATATCCAGATTTCAAATCAGTATGAAGCATTAATCTAAAACTTCAAACACCTAATTTTATTAAACTGTCAAAAATCACCTGAATCACCAGTGATTAGCCTAATTGCCAATGATTCCTATCAATTTTACACCTTAATAACCTATTATGAAATTTTATCAAGTTTATCATAGCTATAATATCATGCCTATTGCTTTTAACATGTTTTAAAGCATGGCTCATTATTAGATGGCAATTGGCAGTCAACCACACAAAAACACAAGCATTCACTCAATTCTAATAGTCAAACAACCTTTCTACTGGGAACAATTTGACATCCTTCATGAATTGAATATTTGTGCAATCCAATTTTCTAACACTGAATAAGACATCGAAGATCAGATTGAATTCTTACATGAGATTGAACATGAAGTTGATGACTTCTTGTACGATTACTTCGAACACGTACAGATTGCATCCAAAATTTCCTGGGCCACATTTAAAGCTCGACAGGACCTACCATTCAATATTGAATTCTACTCATCTTTGTCTACTATTCTTGTATCTGTTTATCATTTATTTCTTATGCATTAAAATTCACTTGATTGTTTACAAAGAGAGATGAAATCATTTGAGGAATCCCTTTGGATTCTTATAATCAACATTTATTGAGCAACTTGCCTATCTATCTATCTAATCCATTTTATTTAGTGTCTTTGAGTGCAAGTTTCTTCGCAGGAAAAGAGCTTGTATACACGTTTGAATGGAGCACAACTTCTATCAACATCAAACATCACCTATCTTCATCTACGGGTATCGTTAAACTCCGCATCTTTTAAGGTTAGTATTGTTTTTATTATTTCACTTTGTTAATTCAAGTAGAAAGGTAAAAACATCTCTGAACATTTTGACACACCTAGTGGGACCTTTACTTCTTTATTTTCATTCATTCAAATTTCATATTTTTCATATCTAGGTATTCTACTCTGTAATCGCTAGCAATTTGGTTAGTCACCAGGGATCGTGTGAATCACCAATGATTCAGTCAATCACCGATGATTTCTCTAAATTTATTTATTAATCAATAGTTAGCCTTGCAACCCCCGGTTTTCTGCTATTTTCTCTTTTATACTAACTTGTTATTGTAGTTTTCCTATTTCCGGAGGCTTTTTGCTTGCTGGACTGCTATATTGCTAAATAATATAAAAATTAAAAATTACAAAAATAAAAAAGGAAGTGTTACTAAGGTGATTCCTTTTCCCTTCTTTTTGCTTTCCATACTACATTTTAGTTGTATTTCCTCATCAAAATCAATCATCCTTTTGGATTTAAAATGATCATTGCATATTGATTGGTCATATATCATTAATTAGGGAGGTTAACTGATTGCATTCACATTGTCTTTCCTCACACACAGCCAAATCACACCAAATATCAAATTTTAATCAAACACTCCTACCTAGGTGATAACTATTGGGATTTCATCACCCAATAGGGAAATAGAATCGATGTTCAAGACGAGTATAAAGTACTGATTTTTGGTATATTAGCTAAGCACCTGACTCCCTTATCACTGTGGGACTGTGAAGTGAGGGGGTAGGCCTTAATAGAAGACCCCATACTGGCACCAACACAGATTTGAGCCTCACATACCTTTGGATATATCAAGGATGCCGACTTTAAACAGTCCTGAAACCAGCCATAGGATCCATTTCCTAGGTTTCCATCAACCGTTTTGCACATTTCATATTTTCTTAATTAATTCAAGATAATCTAAAAATTCATTTTTCTTGATTTTTCTAATGTTTGGAATCAATCCACTTAGTTATCTTTCATTTATAGGCGATTGTGTGTTTATTAATCATGGTACTTACAAGACAAAAATATTGTGTCAAAACATTCAAAAACATGTCTAGTTTGTTCCAACAATCTACACCATTACACCATCAAAACCCACAATTTAAATCAATTATAAATCCAAATCAAGAAATATTCACACCAAAATAAGAAAATAAATTAATTTGGGAGGAAGAAAATGAGCGTTATAATGAGAGTATCTGAAAATGCCTTCTATATTCCACATGCCTACTCCATTGTCAAAACTCTCATCCATCTCAGACAGAAAAGTTCTAATCACCACATTCCCCTAGCTCTCAATTTATATCATTTGAAATCCCTAATCCTCCTAGTCCTCAATTCTTTGATGGTGGGAATCCCATCTTTTCAGAGGTTTTAGATTCAAACCCAGTGGCCCTTAATGCTTACCTTACAGCTAGGGGTTTCCAAATTTAACCTTCATTTCCTAAACCACCTCCGTATGTTCCTAAACCACCTCCATATGTTCCTGATCCCTCGTGTGGTTTTTCCCATTTTATTGACCCAACTCAGGAATCTATCATTCAATAATTACATCCATATCCACCTCATACTCAACCTGAAACTTCTAATGTCTTGTTTTTCATTCCTATTTTCAGTCTTCATATGATTTCTTCTCAAGACATGTCCACTCAACAACCTACATCTTCACCTGGTCCTTCCATTGGTTCCACACCTCTTCAAAAAAATCCTAATGCTTCTTAAACTACTCCTCCAACATCCTCAACCATTCAAACACTTCTAGTTAGTTATGTTTATGTTTCTATCACTATATCTCAGCCACCACCTTCTCAATAAAACACCAACCCCATTCAAAACATTACTATGTCCATTCATGCATCCATCCCTCTAATCAACACTAGTGTCATCATTAGCACCCACCGTATTTATTTATCATCTTCTACTCCCCTTATCTCACAACATGTACCCAAACCATCGTAGTTGCTCATTTCTATAGCCCAATCTATTCCTATTTAGAATATCACACAACAAGCGCCATCCTTTGTATCTTTTAGACAACTGCTCACTTATTCAAAACCCCTTACCTATACATTTGTTCCCTTCCAACATATCCCCCAACCATCACAACCTATTGTTAACACATCTATTCACATCCCCTATCAATATGTAAAACCATTCCAACCCTTAGTGTCTCAATTCACTTATAATATCCCCACTAATATTCCATATCAGTAAAATATTCCTTATAAAAAAAATTCCTTATGAGAAAAACATACCTTATCAACAAAATATCCCTTATTAGCAGAATATCCCTTAGCAGTATCCATCATACCCACAACCCAACAAATTTTCACTCAATAAACCGGCTCATCCTCACAAAAACCACCACAACTAGACCCCCTTCAAGGTGTCATGAACAAAATATTCAACCTTGAAGCTGCTTCCTCGGGTCCTAAGAATGTGCTCTCTTATGAACAACTTTGTAATGAGCCCATTCACCCCTCAGTACCTTATAAAGTATATCCTCCTCACTAAGAAGTTCCGAATTTTATCAAATTCTATAGTAAAGAAGATCCCCAATAACACATTCATGCTTTCCACATGCTTGTTATCTCATAGCCCACGACCAAGATCTAATGCTGATGACTTTCCCCATGTCCCTCACCGGTCCTACCCTGGACTAGTACAATAACATCCATTAGTACTCCCTTTTCTCATTCACACAACTCACCAAACTCTTCTTGGAACACTTCTCTATAAACATCTCTCAAAAAATCACCATGACCGACCTTTATACCATAAAACAATTTGAAGATGAATCCATTGTTGATTTTGTTGTCCGCTGGAGGGGTATAATCAATCAATTATTGTTCACGCTACCACAAATTGAGTTAATTGAATTATTTTGTTGTTCACATGCTAAACACATCTCATCTACACTTCAAATACAATCATTCTAGATGTTTGATGAAGCTTTCACCATGGCCCATAAATTAGAATTGTGAGCCCTCAAAGAAGGTAGAGTTAAACTATGACCTAAGAAGCCAAAATATGACTTTTCATCTAAATCACCCTCCAATTCTGACAAGTCTAAATCATCAGCAAACACTGTAGTCATTAAATCCACATCTAAGGAAAAATCCTCTACTGAGAATTCCAATCCACAACATAGTTACACACCCATCAAAGAGACCTATAGCACAATCTTTAACAAACTCCTCACTGCTAATATGATCTCTCTTCCGCCCATCAATCCCATTGACACATCCATATCTAAGCCCTCTTGGTATAAGTATAACGATTATTGTAAATACCATAGGGCTAAGGGACACGACATCGAAAGGTGCCACTTGTTCTGTAACATCCTCCAAGATTTTATTGATAAAGGTAAAATCCATTTAGATAATCCAAATGCACCCCAAAATCAAAATCTCGATGTATTCAAACAACCTTTATCGAAGCACTATCCATCCACCAATCAACTACAAGAAAACAATGTTCACGCTCATCATACCATCAATACTATCAATCAGATTATACCTACCCCTGAACTCTTATCTATATCCATTGGACCATCATCCACCTCTATCAAGTCTCAAATTATTATAACCGAATCTAAACCGACTAAAAATACTATTGAGCCCACACCCTCATCTTCTGAATCTACATCCACACCATCCACACCTCCTCAGGACACTTCTAAACACACATTTGATAAACAATTACAAACACCCCCTAAATCTATCATTAAAAATAAATCCTCCACATCTATTACATCAACATCCAAACCTAGCTCATCCAAGAAAACCACGAAGGACCTAAAAAACAAACCATTGTCTAAGTATTTAAAAGCCCATATTACACCTTTATAGATCAGCACCATTTACGCGACCCTCAAACCTTCATCCCACCCCCTTCTAAGAAGGTCACTATCATATCAACTCTAAAACCAACCCACAAAGCTTCTATATTTGGTCCTTGTCCCTCATCCGTCACTCCATGTAAGAATCTCCCTTGAAAAATGACTAAGAAGACCACTTCTAAAGTTGTGTCTCACTCGAACACCAGATCAAAAGAGACCCCTCCATCATCCACATCTACACATAAGGGGTGTTATGTGAACATCCTGGATGATCTCCTTTAACAATCACTCATAACATTACCACCTTCTAAACCATCTGACCCTCGAGGATGGAATCCCTCTTGGTATGACTTCAATGTCTCTTGAGACTATCAAAAGACACAAGGACATTTTGTAGAGGACTACAAATCCTTTCACTTAATTTCTAATAAAATTCATAACTCGACCTTCCTTCCTTAAGAACCATAAGAAAAACCAACATCTCCACCATCATCCATATCCAAATAATCCATATTTGAAATTTCTCCTCATCGGGTCAATGAAATTCACATAACTACCCACTCATGAAACTACAATGACGATTCATCAGAACCAAGGAAATCCAATTTTTTTATAGCTATACCACCACCTTCTGAGCTAGTTGATTCATCTAGAAAACCTAAAGTATCCATAGCTATAGCTCCAGAATCATCTAATCAAACAACAACATCTAAATAAAAGGTTTCAATACTTGTTGCATCGCCCTCATCCACCACAATACAGAAGGTCGTTATCAAATAGTTTCACTAGGATCCTATCAAAATTTCACTTTATGAGCTAGTTCAAACATCACCATCCCATAAAAAAGCCATGATTGAAGTCCTCTAATCAATATTAGTACGTGCAGATGACCCCCTCCCTTTCAAAAACTTTGTAGGATCCCCTAAAGCATCCACCACCATATCATTTGAGTCATCGTAAATACCTTTTCTTAGACTAGAAGACCATGAGTTACCACTCTTCATCACCACTCAAATAAGTGATGTCCTCATTAAGAGGGTCATGATTAATGGAGGAACCACTATTAACATCATATCATCCATTTCATTTAATCAACTTAAATTACCTCACACCATTATTACTCAAAATCTAGTTTTACTGTGAGCCTTCAATGATAATATCACACCCACGTTAGGCATTGTTATCTTACCTCTTAAAGTCAGCGTTAAAAACTTACCATAACTCTTCTACATCATAGAGGGAGATTTCCAATGAAAAATGTTATTAGGATGACCTTGGATACACACCATGTGTTATGTCCCTTTGACGCTTCACCAATTCCTTAAATACGAACATGAAGGTTAGACATTCACCATCCCTGAAGATCTAAATCCCTTCACCAATTGTAACATGACATATCATCCAAATGATGTCCTCATACCTAAATCCACATCTGAATCTTAAGATGAAGCATTTACTAGCATGACCATATCTTCATCCAAACTACCAGATGACTCTTCCCCTGGTGACATTATGAAACATTTCACGTTGGGGGAGTATTGCCTCCTCATGCTTAACTCCATACCCACACCTAAGATGTATGGTCACCCTAAAAAAAACCCATGTACGAGCTTGATGTAAGAGATGTTATTTCCTATGGTCCCTTATATCTTAAAAAAACCTTGTCTATGGATGAATCGATTTCCCTTCATCTTGATCCATTGAACAAAATCATGTCATGCCCTTTTTATCATATTTTCAATCTCTATATAATATTTTTTTTCTCGTATGTATCTTCACCGTTGTTCTTGGAAAGGCTTTGGTTTTGGGCATTATGAACAAAGAATACATGACTTATTAGTCAAAAATTCTCTTAAACCACATGAAAAATATGGTCTAGGATATAAAATACCCACTACAAGCTCACCTGAACAAACCACATCCATACACATCACTGAATTTGAACCATCATCATCCGCTGAGTTAGATGATCCCATGGATACTGATGAAACCATATCCATCCCACCTAACATTTTTTTAGTCAATATTATTTCCTTATGACTGTTAACTTATCAATCCAATCATGTTACCAAAAAACTCCCTCTCATTTGGCTAGAAATGATTGAAGAAGATTCACCCACTATTGATATCCTTTAATGTCACGATGATCAAGACATCCTTTCTCATATGGGAGTTGCTAATCACTTTATTCAGAAATCCCTACCACTTGACACATCAACCCTTCTTAATGAATCCACCATCGAAATTAACTTAGGAACCAGTTAAATTAGGTCGGTCACTAAACCCACAAGAACTCGAGGACTTCACCGCCTTCTTATTAAAGAATAGTCAAGCATTCACCTGGTCATATAATGATATGCTTGATATTGATCCTAATATGATTGTACATAATATCGTCACATATCCTGATGTCAAACCCATTAAAAAAATGCTTCGTAGGATGCATCCCCATGTGGATCTCCTTATTAAAGAAGAGTTACAATGTCTTTTAACTGCTAACTTCATCATACCTATTGAATATAAGCAATGGATCTCTAACATAGTTCCCGTAACCAAAGCCTCAGGTAAGTTGTGTATCTGTACTGATTTCTGGGGTCTCAATCTTATATGTCCTCAAGATGATTTTCCCCTTTCGAACATCGATAAACTCATCAACCTAATGAATGGCCACGAAATGATCTCTCTTATGGATAAATTTTCTAGTTATAATAAAATCCTCATTAGTACTAATGAACAACATAAAACATCCTTTATCACCCCTTGGGGAACCTTCTGCTACCGCGTTATGCCATTCGGTCTTAAAAATTCAGGAGCTACTTATCAACGCACCATGACCTATATTTTTCATGATCTCATCCACAAAACTATCAAAGACTATGTTGATGATCTTTTAGGAAAATATAAATGATGTAAAGATCATCTTGCTATCCTTGAATCCATCTTTACTCACCTTATTCAATATTTCCTTCATCTTAATCCTGCAAAGTGTTTCTTTGGTGTTCTCACTGGAAAATTTTAGGATTCATCATATCTATCCGAGGTATTAAAGTGGACCCAGCCAAGGTTAAATAAATCATTGAAATTACTCCCCCATACAATATTAAACAACTACGTAGCCTTCAAGGTAAATTGCAATGTATCTGATGTTTAATATCACAAATTTCTGATTGTTGTCAACCATTTCATCATCTTCCCCACAAAGATGTAGAATTTCAGTGGGATTCTAATTGTTAGAAGGCCTTTGATGAACTTAAACACTACTTTCTATCACCACTAGTACTTACACCTCCTTGTGAGGGGGAACCATTATATTTATACATATCTACTTTAGAAAATTCCTTAGGTGGTGTACTTTCTCACCGTGATAACCAAGGTCATGAACAAGCCATAAACTATATCAGTCACGCACTCTAAGATTACAAAACTTGTTACACTAAAGATGAAAAACTATGTTGCACCTTATACTTCGCCACTTCTAAGCTACGTCACTATCTCGTCACTAGCTTCAATCCACTTAAAAACATTCAATCCAAACCATATAATAGTGACCATATATCTCAATGGCTTATGCTTATGATTGAGTTCAACCTTGAGTTCATATCACCGAAATCTATCAAGAGCCAGGCTATCAGAGACTAGTTTGCTGACACACCCCTTCCTGATAATCAACTTCCTCATGAACACTTTCCAGATGAATCAATTAATCATGTTGATGAATAAAAATTCATTGATATCAAAATGACCCTCTTCTTTGATGGATCTAAATGCCAACAATGGGGAGGGGCCGGTGTCGTTCTCATACCACCCTGGGGAATTCCTATTTTTCTATCATTTAAACTAAAGTTTGAATGCACTAATAACATGGTAGAATACGAAGCTTAAATCATGGGCCTTGCAACTGCTATTCTCACAAATTTTCACATATTAGAAATCTATGGAGACTCACAACTCATCATCAATCAAGTCAAAGGAGACTATCAATGTAAAAATGAAATCTTGCAAAAATATAAATCTAATGTTGATTTTCTCCTCAATGCCTTTGATCATTACACTATCCAAACCATTCCACGATCCTCTAACAAGTTTACAGACACTATGGCCTCTTTAGGATCCCTCATTCCACTAGAAACTGAAGAATCAAAAGACAACACTAAAGTATCCATGGTCATTCAGAGACTAGATCACCCCTCACATCAAAATGAACTCCCTCCTATCAACATTGTTGACAATAATCCAACTGATCTATGGTATTCTCAAATATTTGACTATCTTTCTGAATCTAAAATCCCATCTGATTTATCATGCAATGCTAAAAGATCATTTCTTCAATGTGCCATCCTCTTTGTCATCATAGGTGGTATCCTCTATAAACGTGGCTTTGATAGTATTTTGTTAAGATGCCTTAAATTCCATGAATCAATCAAAGCAATTGAAGAAGTCCATGATGGTATTTGTGGAGGTCATTTTAGTGGAAATTTTTTCACTAAATGTGTCTTACGACTAAGGTACTACTAGCTTACTATCAATCAGGACTGTTGTGCATACGTTAAGAAATGCGTCAAATTCCAACTACATTCAGATCTCATCCATGTCCCCAGTCAAGTGTTATAACCTACTCAAGGCCTATGAACTTTCTCTCAATGGGGGTTAGATCTCATCAACACTATCAATCCTAAATCATCTCAAAAACATCATTCCATTATCATAGCTACTGAATATTTCACTAAATGGGTTGAAGTTATCCCTTTAACCTCAACTAAATCAGGACCTATCACCAACTTCATATATCAATACATCATATGTCATTTCGTTGTTCCACATAAAATTGTCATAGAAAATGGAAAATATTTTAAAAATAAAGAACTTAAGAAACTCTGTGACACATTCAACATCAAACTCAGCTTCTCATCACCATATTATCCTCAAGAAAATGGAAAGGCTAAAGCCTCTAACAAAACACTCATTAAAATCCTTATGAAAATAGTAGACAACGCAGGTAGGAATTGGCATCTCCAAATCTTGTTTACTCTTTGGTCTTATCAAACTAACATCCATACTCCTACAGGTGTTATGCCCTTTTCACTTGTCTATGGCTAAGGATGTCCTACCCCTCAAATTCCAAATTCCTTCATTTTGTGTATCTCTTAAGGATTTCATTCCCGATGAAGAATATTGACAAGATCACTTAGCACAACTTGAATTATTAGATAAAAAATTCATAACATCCCTTGAACATCATCAATTCTATCAAGAACGTGTCAAATGAGCCTATAATAAACATGTCAAAGAATGTGACTTTAAAATTGGTGATCATTGTTCTCAAAGAAAATCAAAATGTCACTACATTAGAATGGAGTAAACATGGAAAATTTTCCCCTAATTGATCAGATCCATACATCATCACTCATAATTATGGGTTGGGGGCATATCACCCTTTCTCCCTTGATGGTGAACCTGAAAAAGAACTTCTGTGTTCCTTACACTTTTGGCCTTTTTACTATTAAATGATTAGATCCTATCATGACAATAGTTATATCTAAGATCTTATCCCATCAGCAACAATCCATATTATCATAGTAATGGTTTGAAAGTATGTGGTCAACCATCACTATCCTTAATACACCTTAAAGATGAGCACCATGGCTCTATTCATCACATCTTTCACTATGGACAAGTTCCTCCTTCGTAGGAACCCCTCAATCATTACATTCACCTACCTTGTACTAACTGAAAACATGACATGGGGCACATGTATGTGTAGGTCACATATACACCTTCTCCCCTCCTTGAAATATTTTATTAGGGTCTTGTCCTCAGCTCAAAATAAATTCAAAAATATTTATGGGTGCTCTTTATAAAATAATAAAATAGATTGATCCCTTGAAGGAAAACTATTCAAAATATTAAAATCATACTATCAAAAAAGTAAAAGTAGACTGATCCCTCGAAGGGCATCTACGGTCAAAATCATAGACCGATCCCTCGAAGGACGACTATCTTGTGAAAACAAAAAATAAAAAATGTAGACCATACCCTTGAAGGATGGCTACCCATGTATAAGGCTTCCCACATCGATCAACCTTTAAAAAAAATCAAGATATAAAAATCATCCTAGGAAAGCTTCCCACATCAATCAACTTTCCCATTACAACAAACTTCCCACATCGATCAGTTTGCATCAAAATCAAAAATGTAAAGATGGGGCATTTCTCTATGAACCCATTGAAAAGGAGAACCCCTCTTCCACATTTGGTCTACACATACGACAAATCCCCTTTCATGACCTAGGAAGGTAGAACCACATCATTCCACTCTTTGACTAAGATCTTGTGTAACTACCCATTGACTATCTCATTTAATATTTATTGCTAATGCTACAAATGCAAATGCTTTCACATTTTCTTATAACCATCATGTATGTATCAAATCCAATCAAGACAATCATTTCATTTTTTACCCTGTCTCATTAGTCATATTTTGATAAAATACAT
The DNA here is from genome assembly GCA_019776745.2 of Taxus chinensis. Taxonomy (NCBI): domain Eukaryota; kingdom Viridiplantae; phylum Streptophyta; class Pinopsida; order Cupressales; family Taxaceae; genus Taxus; species Taxus chinensis. The sequence continues at coordinate 244,280,197 of CM034150.1, read as the reverse complement.
CATGAGATAACATTTAAAGTCATGTCATATATAATTATTTTAATCTCCACTTAAACGTTTCATCACATTTCATAAGAATACTTAACATTTTAAAGTTAACATTTTCTATCACTATATCCAATGCATCTACATTAAATTCACATGTCAACATATGTCATAATTCAACACATATAAAATCACATAAATAATACATCATGACATCAAAAAATGAAAAAGAAATAGAAAAAACCATCACCCCACACACACACACATATATATATATATACACACACACACACACACACACACACACACACACACACAATCAAAGTCCAAAGAGTCTTAGTACATTGTATGTATTGAAGGCTTCACAAAGAGAAGTATACACGTCAAGTCTCCAAAAAATAAGATAAATATCATCTTTATCTATTAAAATGGATATCATCTATAAAATCACTAACTCAAATAGCACTCCTAGCACCACCCTAAGCACTTTCATCACAACAACTAGCACCTTTATCACCACTAGCTCCTCCCTCCAATCTCCTAGGTGGATGGCCCATGCTACTTACACTCATGCTACATGTTGTTCCTCTATGCACTAGATGATCTGCATACAAAGTGGCATTCATAAAAATGTGTATCACCATATCCTCGTAATACACCAACTCTGCCCTCAAAGACTAATAATGAGTAGCACTGATAATACCTTGTGCTCTCATTTGGTTGCTAGCCTGTGCCCTAGCTGTCAACTCTGTGCTAGATATAGAAGACCTTGTGATACCTAGTGCCTTCTTCATTATGCGTCTCTTATGGAAATATCAGTCTCAATCTACATTAGCCTGAGTAACTGAATCTTGAGCCCATCCTACTCAGTCACTGCATTATCCCACTCCGCAATCAATGCATCCCAAACTCCCATCAAATCATATATCTCTATCTCTCTCTCTCTCCTAAAACTATCTCTCTCTTCCTCCGTCATGGCCTTCTCGGCTGTTAACTCTTATAGCTTCCAAATCCCCATATACATCCTCCTCCTCACCCTCATCATGACTAATCTAAATAGTCTCTGGTGCTCCCTCAACTCGTGTACTCTCCTCACTCTCTACACCACTCGAGTCCTCTCAAAATCTCTAAATTATCAATTCCACCAAGGTCCATACTTAGCTGTGACCCCTACATCATCTATTGACACTATATATCCATCATGATTAATTTCCATGGACCCTCACTCCTCAAAAATCATAATAGGTATACCACAACTACCTTGGGAGTCTCCATATCTCCCTCCTCCTGTCTATACTGTACGAGATCCTTAGGAACATCCTATACCAATCCAAACTGCCATCTAACATGGCTGAATCAAACCATCTCATACTCACCCCCTCTCTGTGTCTGTACCCATGTGTCTTTCTGTTTACCAACAAGCTCGTGCTCTTACTCAGGCCAGTCATGAAAATCTAAGTATGGTCTCCAAATGAAATCTCCAATTTGTATCCCTATCACCATGTCCCTATAATAAATCATCTTCCTCTTCCTCTTTGATCTACCCATATCCTATCTCCACCTCATAAACCCTACATTCCTATCAGCTATCCTCCATGGTAATCCATGTGGCCGAGTAATGGATATATGCTCGTACACCCAATACTGTAACAAGAAAGAAATATCAATCCCGAACCTCTTGTTAGCCTTCCAGGCCCCAAAATATTTATATGTCTGAGAAAGTAAAGTGGGTTCCCACTCAAACATTGTCTGATGCTCCATCATCTCAGCAACAACCCTAGTCATCATCCAAGGAAACCTACCTCCTCTATAATCACGTAAGGAAAAACATGATTTGGCCATCATCCTCATCGCCATCCTAGTACATCCACCCCTCAATGGAAAATAAAAATCTTGATATGAATACCCTCCTAAAACATACTTCACATCATTTGTCTTATCCTCGTATAATATCCTCATAACATATATCCTCTAAGACTCCTCAATATTACAAATTCTCTCCCCACGCACGGGTAGTCTCATAATCCGATGAACATCCTCCAACGTAATGGTCATCTCTCCCATGGGTAACCAAAAAGTATAGGTGTAAGGATTCCACCTCTCCATCAATGCCAATATAAATCCCTGACATCTATGCACTCTCCTATAATCCCTCATACCTCTTAAACCCACTACCTCAACATGCTCCCAATCCTCATCCAACATGTCATCTTGTACCTCATCCAAAATGATAGGGAGCTTGTCACGGATTGCCAACTTTTCATCCACCTACATACGCAAACAAACATTAGTAGACATTTTAACATCAAAACATTCAAAAAGAAAATTCATAAAAATTAAGAACTGCCACTTAAAATAACACACTGTAACTTTACTAGTTGAATCACCAATGATTCATCAAAATTGTTAGCAATTGCATGAATCATCGTTGATTCCTATGATTCCAATAATTTAAGTCCATATGCTACCATATACAACCGAAATCCTAAAATATACTTCAAACAATCGAAATTCGAACAAATTCAAGAAAAAATAATAATAATCGAACTTACCTCCACCTGTGTGGGTTTCTGATGCCTGTTGGAGGATGCAATTGCACTCAAATCATGTCTTTTTTTTATCTCACAGTCGTCTAGGTTTGTTCGCAAAAATAAACTATTCACCTCCAAAACCACCTTTTATAGGCCCCAAATCACTTTTACCCTAATCATCGAAGATTCATGTAATCACCAAAAATTCATTCAAAATTGCTCGTGATTGCTGTAATCGTTAGCGATTTGGCTTGTTTTACACACTTATCAATGTTTTATCAAAATCAAATAATTTATCACCTTTTTTAAAGCATGTTACCTCTTTCAAATGACCCCCATTCCTCGAATTTAAAACATCTAACAATCAAATCAATCTCAGTATATGGCATACATCTATGGGACGCGAGCCCTTTGGCCTCCCATCACTTGACCTCCCCATTTTTTTCACCTACCTTCACGGATCATATGTCTATAGGATCTAAACCTCTCTAGACTCGGGAAAATTTTAAAACAAAATACATGTTACACTTATATAACCAACCTATCAAACTAGTGTTCCTTACACTGCATTGCAGTCACCCCATTTTGAGGGAGGATCACCCATACAAATTAACTCGGCATCATTTTTTTTCTAGCACTCTACCTACGCCAAATTACTAGACAAAAAGGGGCAAATTTATATGCCTAAAATGTACACCCTTCATCATTTTCAATCCATCATTTAACACCTGCAAATCCCTTATCCTAAGTCATAACCCCTTTATCATATATACCATGCATAAATTCCCTTCTTACAACTGTCAAATCTACATTTAACCATCTTTAACCACCCTAAAATCAAAATTAAATAAGGAAAAATCATATTTAAACCATTTCATAACCCCCTTAACCATCACAACTCATCCCTAACAACTTAGAAAACAATTTACCCGAACACAAACCAAACAACTTCATCTGAAGTTGGTTTTAACCACTTTTCTACCTTAAATCCCCAAAAACCCGGATTGCAGATGATTCAGCTTATCACCAATGATTATAAATTGTAGTTTTTTAGCCTTCATCCAGCATCCTCAATTTTGAATTTCAAGCCCCTGCTTTTAGCATCATTCTCTAACATCTTGCACGTCATCACTTAGCACAAGGACATCAAAATTATCATCAACTATTATCGTGAACCATCATTAAACATTTTCAAAACATTTTAGAGCCTTTATGGATCAGCCTTTCACCGTTCAAGCTATAGACTACACTATCCATCTTAGGTCATCTTCCAGCAAGGTTTGAGGCTTCTTTTGGCTCCATTTCAACCTCCAGGTATTATTTTTATGTTTTACCATCTCTTTAACATCATTTTCAGTCGTATGTTACTTTGAAACACTAATTAGAAACTTCAAACACTCAATTTTATTAAACTATCATAAATCACCTGAATCGCAAGCAATTGGCCTAATCGCCAACTATTCCTCTCAATTTTACCCCTTTTTCAACTTTATTCAATTTTTATCAAATTTATCATATCTAGCATATCACGTCTATTGCTTATTAAAAAAATTTAAGCATGGCTCACTGTTAGATGGCAATTGGTGGTCAATCACATGAAATCACAAACATTCACATACTTTTGATAGTCTTAAAACTTTTCTACTAGGAAAAAATTGACATCATTCATGAATTGAATTTGTGTGCAATCCAATTTGGTGACACTGAACAAGACATTGAAGATCAGATCGAATTTATTCATGAGATCAAACAAAAAACTGACAAATTATGGTATGATTAATTTAAACATGTGTAGATCACATCCACACTTTTCTAGGCCACATTCAAAGCTAGAGAGGACCTACCATTTGATCTTAAATTATATTCATCTCTATCTACTATTCTTGTATCTATCTATCTTGTATCCGTTTATCATTTATCGTTTATCCATTACAATCAACTTGATTGTTTACAAAGCGAGATGACATCCTTTAAGGAAGCTCTTTAGATTCCTAGAATCGGCCTTTTGTTGAGAAGCTCACCTATATGTCTATATAATCCATATTGTTTAGTGTATTTGAGCACAAACTTCTTTACAAGAAAGGATCTTGAACACACTTTTGGATGGAGAACAAAATTTTATCAACATCAAGCATCAACATCCATCATCTATGGGTATCATTAAACCCTACATCTTCTGAGGTTGGTCTTGTTTTTATTATTTCACTTTATTAATTTAAGTAGAAATGTAAACGTTTTAAGCATGGATCACTATTAGATGGTAATTCATGGTCAACCACATGAAATCAAAAGCATTCAATCACTTCCAATAGTCTAGCAACCTTTCTACTGGGAATAATTTAACATCCTTCATGAATTGAATCGGTGTGCAATCCGGTTTGTTGACACCAAACATGACATTGAAGATCATATTGAATTCTTACAAGAGATCGAACAAGAAATTTATGAATTCTAGTATGATTACTTTGAATGCATATAGATTGCATCCACACTTTCTTGGGCCACATTTGAAGTTGGACATGACCTACCATTCAATCTTGAATTCTAGTCATATTTGTCTACTGTTCTTGTATCTATCTATCTTGTATCCGTTTATAATTTATCGCTTATCCATTACAATTCACTTGATTGTTTACAAAGTGAGATGATATCCTTTAAGGAAGCCCTTTGGATTCTTGGAATTGGCCTTTGCTGAGAATCTCACCTATCTATCTATCTAATCCATTTTGTTTAGTGTCTTTGAGTGAAATTTTCTTCACAGGATAGGAGCTTCTATACACTTTCAAACATAGTGTAACTTCTATCAACATCGAGCATCATCAATATTCATCTACAGATATCGTTAAACCCAATGTATTCTGAGGTCAGTCTTGTTTTTATTATTTCACTTTTTAAATTCAAGTAGAAAGGTAAAAAAATCTCTGAAACATGAAATCCTCTGTCATTTTTTTGTTGAATTCTTCATATGCAAACAACAAATCAAGCCACCCTGCCTTTTGAAAGATTTCAAATGACTTTACATCAGCCAATAGTTATGTTGAATTGGTTGGTTCATTCCTTAGTCTAGGCCCCATAATTGGTGTGTATATCAGGTAATCTAAATATAGAGGGGCACAAGACTAGGAAGACAATGCCTGTAGAGATGAAAGTAGGCACAAGAATGGAATGGGTAGTAGTGTAGGAGTTTCAGAATAGAATTTGGAAAGTGACAGGGGAGGAGAAATGGTTACAAATAAAACAACTAAATTAGGAAAGGTATATCAAATCCCAATGTGATAATGATAGTTATTGGGTACGTGTGGTGATTATTAGGGAGGTGTATGTAGGATTTGAGGGGATATGTGAAGCGTGAGAATGTATTGGAAATGGAGAAGGTAATCAATGTGCATGAATGTAATAATTAGTACATAAATTAAAACTTTTCAATATTTAAGAAGGGAATGATACACACATACCTCATTAAATTTACTTGTCACATCATTGGATTTCATTTCCTATGCTGATTTGATCCTCCATCCACACATTTTCCTTCATTTATTGCCTGCAGGATTTAGGGCTGGTGACCACCATTACTGGTTTTCAGCCACATGAATTTATTATTATTATTAATTATGTTTTAGAGGTAGAGACTGCCATTACTAGTTTTAAGCCAATGCCTCAGAGGATGATGACTGCCATTTTTAGTTTTTAGTCATCTCCTCTTTATTCTTTAATGAAAAATAGATCAGTTCTGAATTGTGTTGGACAAAGAGACTTTGTCCAAACAATTCAGAGCTAAATATTCTTGAAGCTCGTTCTAAAATTCCTCTCTAGATGATGGTTCATGGTACAGCCTTAGTCTATTCCCATTGACCAACATTAATTTCTTCTCACCATTAATTGGAATTAGTTAGACTATCCCATTGTTGAATACTTGTTCAATTTGATATGGTCCCATCCACCTTGTCTGTAACTTCCCTTTGAAATCCTTGTTTTTTGAATCAAATAACAAAGCCCAATCCCCTTATTGGAAATTTCTTGGCTTTATGTGTCTATCATGCCATACTTGCTTCTAATGTTGGATGATTTCAGTATGATACAATTCCTGAAGTCTCATTTCATCCATCTCATTTAGTCAAAAAATCCTTTCTTGTTGTGCCTCAAATAATTCAATTCCCACCTTTGCAGTTGTTCTCAAGGTTTGAATCTCAAATTCTATGGGAATAATGGGCTTCTTCCCATAAAGCAATTCGTAGGGAGTAAAATCCAGTGTGTTGTTTTCCAAGTATTATTATAGGCCCATACTGACTTCAGGAATTTCTTTGAACCCGATTTTTCCTTAATATATCCACTATTTTTATTAGGATATTTTTCAACTCTCTGTTAGTAACCTCCACTTGACCATTGGATTGTGGATGGTATGGTGATGAATTCCAATGTTCTTCAGCTGGTATGTTTCCCACAACGATAACTGATTACCACTTGACATGAGGTGTGGTATCTTGATCATGAAACAATGGATCTTGGTGCTCCAAACCTTTGAAAGATATGTTCATATAATAAATTCATACAACTTTCTCATATCTTGCATATTCCAGTGCTTACACCTTAACCCATTTAGTGAAATAGTTTGTACAAAATAGGATGTACTCCTTCCCTTTAGAATTTGGGTCAATTGGTCTAATTAAATCCAATTCCCACTTCTCAAATGGTTTCAAGAAAACCTGAGGTTGGAGTGGCATCTCAGATGTAAATGTTGGTTTCCCCATCCTTTGGAATTGATCACATCTCCACACATACTTTTTGACATCCTTTAAAAAGGAAGGAAAATAATAACCAACTCCTAAAACTTTGTGAATGGTCCTTTGAACTGAATAATTCCCTCTCGATGGATCATCATGACATGCTCTAAGTATGTCAAATAATTCATCCTCAGCTACACACATGCGTAAAACATGATCCAATCCACATTTAAAAAGAATTCCATTTAACCATGTATACATCACACTCTGTTTAATTAATTTTTTTCTTTACTTTTGTGAGAAAAATGTTGGGAACTTCCATGTAGCCAAGTAATTAGTCATATTTGCATACCAAGGAGAGGTAGTAGAAATTGCAAACAGATGTTCATTTGGGAAGTCATCATTGACATGATATTCTTCTTTTGAAGTGGTAAGTATTGAAATAAAATCAGCTACCACATTGGATTTCCTTGGCTTGTCAATGGTTTTAATATTAAATTGTTGCATCAACAACAACCACCTTATAATCCTACCATGCACTAAAGGTTTTTTCATTAGATATTTGATAGCAGAGTAGTCATTGTGAACAATCACTTCATAGCCTATGATATAGTGGAAAAACTTGTTAATTACATATACGACTGAAATAAATTCCTTCTCCATTGTGGTGTAATTCCTTTCAGCAGGGGAGAGGTTTTTACTGATGTAGTAAGTAGCATGTATAGGCTCTACTTCCTCTTGTTTTCCAAGGAAAACACCTATTGCTTTGTTGGAGGAATCTATTTGTATATGGAATGGAAATTTCCAATTCAGACCTCTCATTACTGTTGTGTTTATTCATTTTTTTTTAGTAGCATCAAAATCTTGTTGGCATGCTTCTATCCATTCAAATTCTGAATCTTTAGTTAGTAGAGAAAATAATGGAGAAGGCTATCTTGCTAAAGTATGAAATAAAAATTCTATAATAACTTGAATGGCCAAGAAAACTTCTTACCTCTGTTTGGTTTATGGAAGATGGGAGTTTTGCAATGATATTGGCCTTGTCAGAATCCACCTTGATTCCTTCAGTTGAATCGTGATGGCCTAAGACAATCCCGTGCTCCATCATAAATAAACATTTTTTATGGTTCAAGGATAATTGATGTTTTTCACACCAAGCAAGGAATTTGTCTAGGTTATCAAATTCCTCTTGGAATTTTTCTCCATAAATTGTGAAATCATCCATGTAAATCTCTACACAGTCATGGCTGAGATAAATAAAAATTACCAACATGGCTCTTTGAAAAGTGGCAAGAGCATTACATAAACCAGAAGGTAACACCCTATAAGAAAATTTTCCCCATGGGCAGGTGAAAGTTTGTTTTTTGACTTGATCCTCAGGTGCCACTATTATTTGATTATACCCATTGAACCCATCAAGGAATGAAAAGTACATTTTTCCAGATAGATTTTCTAATACTTGATTAATAAGAGGTAATGGAAAATAATCCCTATGAGTTACGTGATTTAATTCCATGTAATCCACACAAACTCTCCATTTCCCATTATTTTTAGGAAATATTTCTAATGGAGATAACCCACTTATTGTCTAATGTTGGATAAATAAATTATACCTTCATAAGTTTTTCAATCTCATTTTTCACAATCTCTCTTAAAGCATGGATTATCCTCCTTTGAGGTTTTGTGACTGGTCTAGAATCAATAGTGTAGATATGGTGTGTACAAATATTGGGATGAATACCCTTCATGTCGTTATATTCCCACGCAAAATATTGAGGATGAGAGAATAAGAGTTTAAATAGGGTATTATCTTCCTAACTAGTCAGGACCAACTATTAACTGTTAGTGTCTTCCCTACGAGAAAATAGGTAGTTGTATTGGTACCTAGATGAAGAGGCTTTCGAAAATAGGATATTCTCTCAATAATGCATTCAATGGACACCTGTGGGGAAGTAACATGTGAACAACATTGATGTTTTGAAATATGGACTATGGTCATATCTATATTACATGCAAAATGATAGATGATAGGTTGGTTGATTTCATCCATAAAATCATCTCTCATTTCCTTTAGTTATAGCGTGGGACTAGAAAAAAACCTAGCACAGGACTCAGGTGCAGGACTTATTATTGTGTCCAGTGTACACAGGGCTCATGGTCACAATACTGAATTTTATTTGAGTCTTCTTGAATCATGACCATGGCTAGAGAATATATGATATCATTTGAATCATATGAATTATCCTTGCACCATTGTTTATCTTTATGTAGCAAAAGGTTTTGGAGAAGGTGTATATATATATAATTTTTTGAATCTTGTCCATTTGTAATCACCATATTCCCTGTCCTAAAATCAATGAGGGTAGCAGTTGTGGCTAACCAAGGACATCCTAGGATTATAGGATATCCAATCTTTCTATTCTTCATTTTTATGATCACGAAGTCTATTGAATAGTCCTAGATTCAATAGTGATGGTGACATCCTCTATAATTCCCTTTGGCTTGTTTATAGACTAATATGCCATTTATAAGACTATAGAGGTTGATTGTGATTTAGGCAGTGATAGTGTGGATAAGGTATCTGTGGTCATAACATTGATAACAACTCCTAGGTCAATTAGGATGTTAGGAATATGGACAGCTCCTATGAAAACTATAACAAATAGGACTTTCCAAGGTCTCCATATTTAGGAGGGGTCATATTCCCTTCTAGAATTATAGCAAGTTTACTCATCAACATGGATGGTATATTAGGTTGATTCTTTCTTCTTCCTGGAGTCTTAAAACAAAGCTCTTTGAAAAAAAATTTTAATTCAAGAATTTCCTTAATATCTTGCAATACATTGGTATCCCAATACTCAATTTCCTCATTCCCTAAATTGAACTCTAACTCTAGTTGTTTAGGAACTTCAGTATTTGTTTTTCTGAGGAGTCTGGATGGAAAATGAATGTCAACATTCGGTTGAGGAGTTTCCTCAACAACAAGACTAGACTGAATTTGCTCTGGCTTTTTTATATCTGCAGGGATATCTTCTATCATAGGAGATGAAAATTTTGACGTAACCGTCCTTGAGCACAACAAGATATTATTACAATCCACATAATTTACTATGGGATTTTTATCCGATTCCATAGTGTACGCTTGGTTACTCTACCTCACATATATTGGGTTTTCTACTCTTTGTGCTAGTATCTTTGGCTGGGTAGGTTGATCGAATGGGGCAACATCTGTAGGTCCAGTCAACAAGGCTTGTTGGCCTTGGGATCTTCTTTGATTGTAATATTGATGCCAAGATATTTGGGGTACATTCCAATGTTGTTGGTACTGATAGGATTAAACTGTTAAAAGGGTGGAATGTTTGGATGTGTAGCCAATGGGGTTGTTGATAATAATTTTGCTGTTGCATTCCACTATGGGCTCCACTCCTATGGGGATTTTTGAGCCCAAGGATTGGGGTTATGGCCATGGTGTATTCCATTGATTTGGGACCCATTATGATTTTTGGCATGTAGGACTGATTTTGGTTGGAATGAAAATTTCCTCCTTACCTTTGAGCCATACAGTTTAACTCAGATTCTTCTTGTGTGTTTATTTTTAAATGGTTCTTCAGCAAGGGAATAAACCCGCATTGGTCTGTGGACATACTTGAGTTCACAAAGAAGATAGATGTCTATCTTATCTAAGGGGAAATCCCTTAAGTCCCATGCTTTGTTTCTACATCTTGGGCAGTAGATGAATAAAGGATCTATATTACTGGCTTTCTCCCTATCCATAGTTGTATTGATTTGAACCAAAATTTTTGTTCTCAAATTTTCAATTTATTTCCTTATTTTGGATATATCACCACTGGCCATTTTTCCTTTATGTTTAAGAAATTTGGGGTGGGTTCAGTAGTAGTTCCTATAGAGGTAAATGATTTCTATAAATTCTAGTTTGATCATGTCTCCCTTTCCCATAAGATTGAAGGCTTCTTGTGTGTCTTCATCCAATCCTTTGATGAATAAATTTTTGAGAATAGTAATATCCAAACCAATACCACACCTCTTGTGAAGGAAGAGGAACCGATCAAGATAATCCTTCACACTCTCATCTTCCTTTTGTTGAATTCTAAAAATTTCTTCCTTCCTGTCCCAGACTCTATAGTAGTCTTGGTATTTATCCAATAAAACTATTTCCATTTCTTCCCAAATATGGATGGAGTTAGGGTTTAAACCCATGAACCACCTCCTATAGCCGTGTCTTTTAAATTTGAGGGAAATAACTTGAGATTATGGGAATCAGAAGTGTAATCATAATTTTAGCACAAGACCTTGAATTCAAAAAGGAATTGGTCATGATATTTTAAGAATAATCCCCAAAAGGTTGGTAAAATTGAGGGGGATATATTTTTCATAGGATCCTGATCTTTAGGATCCATTTGTATGGGATAGGTAAAAATTATTACCAACTAGAGGATTTCCATTTTCTACACCATTGGGGTTATCTACTTCATCAACCATCCTTCCTATGGTCACCAAATTGTTCCATAGGATGGTTTTGAGGGGGGTTTTGAAAATTTATGATAATGAATCTACCTCTACGGTCTCTAGGTATAAACATAAAATCATATCATATTGAGGATAATTCCCTAACCATCAACACTAAACTTGATTATTTTTGTTCAACATACTCCAAAGCATATACGATTATTGATGTCACTACAAGTCTTCTTTACTTCTAAAGAAAGAATGTAAATAAATTTTTTGAATGGAAACTTACCAAAAACCAAGACAACACTTCTAGCTATCACCTTAACCTTTGATAGCACCTTGATTTCCCTAGCAACGACACCAAAAAGTGATGAGCATCGTTGATACTCATACTTTAGTTATATTATATTTGTCAATCCAAGGCGGTGTCCATGGCTGTTTACAACAAAGGGAATAGTTGGAATTGTATCTCATCACATGTACTTAATAATGGAATTAACTAAATAATATACTAACTGAAATTGTGAAATGAAATACATTGGAAGTACAAGAGTATTCAAGATAGAATTTAAAGGTACAAAAACATTTCAATGCTAGAATCTTAAATAAATGCGTAATAACAGAAAGGAAACAATAATAAAACCTCCCTTTTCACTGGGGATGAGTGGCCGTTTCTCCTTCCCTTTGACCAGGTTTAGCATCCAGAGTTAAACAACAAATTTTCCCCCTAAATCTATAATTTTCTTAAATTAAAAGAACTACCTTTTACAATGATAAACTAATTGAAATGAACTCTGAATCTTAATCCATTAGCTCTTTTATACTAGAGCAGTCCTAGTTCTCTAGGAGAGAACTAGTTTATTTGCAATCGATGTCACCTACTTAATTGGACGTTGACTAAAATAGTGAATAACTATTCTAAGAATTACAGTTGTGGAAGGAGTCTTCTATGTAATGGTTGCAACTATAGAGGAGGCTCGATATTGTAGATCTCAGTTTGATTCTAGAGAATCATGGTGATCATAAATCCATAAGTGTCTATCTTCATCATGTTTCCAAGAAAATGTAATTAAAATAGGGGTGACTAGACCTCACAATATACATGAAGGCAGGTTAAGATAGTGGTACATGTTTCATGCTCATGTTATTGTGCTACTAGCTATATCAATTTATAGCTTAGCCATCCAAGCTATTCATCTCTTCTGCGTAAGTTCCTTCTTTCAAAGAAATATCAATTGATGATCTAGATGAGTCCTGCACTCCACGACGAGTCCTACACTAATACAAAGGTGAGTCCTACGCTAGTATGCAATTAACTCCTGTGATGAATGAACACATGATTTTCCAAATAGATTGTTAGCACTCATTAAAGAGTTCATTTAGGCATATTTGAAGAAACAATAACAAGAATATGCACAACATTTCCTTCCAAAACATAGCAAAGTATTAATTATAAACCTCTAATATTATAATCTTGTAACATGATATCAAAATAGTACAGGGTTTCACATGGGTTTACAAATGAAAAAATAGGGGTTCATTAGGTAGTGCCTCCAAAATTGCAAAGCGTGAACTATGAAAATGAGTTCTAAAACATGGGGAGCAAAGTTCAGCTCATGTACCTTCAATTTTCTACTTTCATACACAATAACATAATTGTTTTACATAAGTATTACACCCAAAAATTTATCAAAGGCACCCATTACCAGGATGAAGCTTCCGTTGGGCTCTGAAACCTTCTAAACAGGTGTTGTAGTTAGTTTTTCTTTCAACAAAGTGAATTCATTTTTACATTTATCAGACTAAACAAATTTATTGTCCTTTTTCTGTAGAGAAGTTATTGGAGCAACAACTCTAGATAAATATTTAACGAATTTTCTGTAATAGCCAACCAACCCCATGAAGCTTCTCACTTCATGTGAATTTTTAAGAGTTGTCCATTCTTTTATGGCTTTTATTTTTGATGAATCAACTGAAATTCCATATTTATTGATTATGTGCCCAAGGTATTGCACCTCATTATGATATAATGAACATTTTGAGATCTTTCTGTACACTTTTCTATTTGTAAACATGTCAAACACTACGCTCAAGTATTCATTGTGTTCTTCTATGTTTTTAGAATAGATTAGAATGTCATCGAAGAAAAACAACAAGAATTTATCTAGATACTCCTAAAAAATATTATTCCTTAAGTTCATAAATGCAGCTGGTGCATTAGTGATTCCAAAAGGTAACACCGTGAACTCATAATGACCATATCTTGTTCTAAATGTTGTCTTGTGAATGTCTTCATATTTTATTATCTGTTAATGATAACCTGATTTTAAATCGATCTTGGAATATACTGATGCATATTGCATCTGATAAAAAAAATCATCAATCCTTTGTAAAGGATAACTATTCTTGATTGTGTCTTTGTTAAGTATGTGATAATCGATGCATAGCCTTAATGTGCCATATATCTTCTTGATGAAGATGACTAATGATCCCTAAGGAGACACACTTGATCTAGTCAATCCTTTTGATAATAAATCATGAAGTTGAGATTTTAATTCCACTAATTCATTTGTAGTCATTTTGTAGGGATCCTTAGAAATTGTTTTTTTCTAGGTTTGATATCAATTGTGAAATCAAACTCGCATCTTGAAGAATTCTAGGTAATTCCTTTGAAAAGACATCCCTGTACTCCTATAACAATAGATAGTTATCTAGAGAAATCTTACCCTCCTCGCAAAAATTTGATATTTTTATTGTGTAAAGCATACAACCCTTGTTCTTAGCATTTTTGAGCTGTATTGTAGACATCTTCCTTACTTCAAAGTTTCTTTTTATGCCTTGAATGAATTCTATTTTATGCAGATCATCTAAGCATTTTATTCATTTTTTAAAACAATCTACAGTTTCTTTGTGTTGAGACAGCCAATTTACACCTATTACAACATCATAAGAACCTGAAGGATCTATGTATAGCTCCAATTATGTTGTAAAAAAAGGTAGTTCTAATGTTGCGTCAAATAAACATTGGTTTATAGTTTGGATAATATTGTTCCCGTATTGCACAGTTGATGATTTTTTCATATAACCTACTTTATTTTTTAGTTTTTCAACTAATTTACTAAAAATGAAACATTTAGTTGCACCAGTATTAAATATAATAGTTATATGTAGTCTATATAACTTACTTGGTACTTTAATGGGTGTTGCTTATTTTCAGCCTGACGGTTTACTACTGCATTGTGAATTCTTTACTGTAGGTTATCTTCCTTTTTCTTCAAGGGAAAAATGTTGGCGTAGTGGTCTCCACCACATTTAAAACATCCAAAAAATGGTCCTTTTCTGTCGAACTTACTGTCATTAACTACTATAAATTTCTTCACACTTTTTTTTAAAATTTGTAGTAGGTTTCATTGTTGCATTAATCTTTCCATTCTTAGCTTTACTACCAAAATTTTTACACCAAGTATTTCTTGGTACTAATGGCGAAGGTGAGCTGAAGGTTTTCTTTCTCTTTTCATCTAGCTGTGAGCAAATATAGTTTACAACTTCTACTATTTCCTTATGGTATTTAAAAAAAAAATTCCATGGTTGAAGGAACATGAACATCCACTTCTCCGCCAATGATGGGATTTAATTCCATGATAAAATTGTGTATTTAAAATTTTTCATCAGTTTGGTACTGCAGAACATACTTCAACAATGTAGTAAATTTCTCTCAATATTTTGTTACAATCATTTTACCTTGTCCCAAAGTTTGCAACTTATTCATTTTTAGTCATAATATAACTGTGGTAACCAACACTTCTTGAAGTAAAATTTAAATTGATCCCAAGTTATATCTACTATAACAACACCTAAATCCACCTTTTGGCTATCCCACCAAGAGGAAATATCATTAGAGAGTCAATAGGAACCCCATACTACCTTGTTTTCCTCATAAAAATACCCAATTTCAAAGTATTTTTCTATCTCACTAAGAAAATTCCCAGCTCCATCTCCCAAGGTTGTTCCATGAAAATTGGGTAGACTAATACGCTTAATGTATCTTGATAGTTCTCCTACCAAATGGGCTCTTTTGTTATCTGGCTAGTTTCTTGTGTTGGGATTTTTAGCATTATGATTCGTTGTGTTATGATTTACAACATTAATGTTATGCATTAGGATCTTATGCATTGTGATTTCCAACATTTATGTTTTTAGCATTGGGATCCTTTGTAGTGTGATTCCTAGTGCCAAGGTTTCCAGCGTTAGGATGCCCATGTTGTTGTACATCACTATCATTACTACTATCCTCAACCACTACCTTCTATTCAAGAACATCTATATGGTTATGAGTTTCTTGTAGGAAAACTAGTATCTCATCAAGTTTTTAGGTTGTTCTTACTTCAGCCCCTGCAACCCTGTTGTTTGCATTATTTCCTCTTGTTCTAACCATTGTGTTTTGTTACAAAAATAATTAAATATTTTGTTAGCGTAAGGACCCATTAAATCCAAGAGTTGTAAACCTTTAGCTATGATACCAAAATGTAACACCCTTGTTATTATTACTCCAAATTAAGGGAATTTTTTAAAAACAAACCCCTTAATCACATTTATTTCCTTCAATGATTTATAACCTGTAGAAATTGTAATCCAACATAAAATAAAGTTTACAATCCATCTGATAATAATATAACCATGTGCAGCTATAAGGGTCAATTATATCTACTTGATCCCCCTTCATTCACTCTAACTGAGTGTGTATAACTTGTATACAATTGGTTAAACCTTCATAACAGGTTCTGAGAACTTAAGTGAAATTCCTAGTGTCACCCTAAAAATCAGTAAACTGAATTCCATTTGGCATTTGAAACATTAAGTTAGGATTATGGTGATCAAATAGTGTAAACAACTAGTTACAGTACATGCGCCTAAGTTTTCAAGCATTGATTTTGCAAGTTTAGTCTCGTGTTAGCGCACTAAACATAAACAATTGTCTCCTTCACTACACAACTATCTCATCAAAATTATCTAGATATTATTTCCATTGCTTAGGAATTTAATTTTTTGTTTTGAAGCTGCAGGGATCATGAGTCGATATTCACATTGATTGGATCCCATCAGTCCCATCTTAAGATCCCTATGGGAAAGGAAACTGATGAACCCCTGTTTTGTCATGTTTATCCCATGTAAAACCTTGTGTTGTTTTGATATAATTTTGCACAATGTATGATATTGAGATTTTATAGTTAATAATTTACTATGTTTTTGGAAGGAAATGTTGTGAATACTCTTGTTATTGCTTCTTCAAACATGGCTTAAATGAGTCCTTTTATGAGTATTAACAATATATTTGGAAAAGCATATGTTGAGTCATCACATGAGTTAATTGTAGAATAACGCAGGACTCATTTATGTAATGGCACAAGACTTGTCTTATAGTGCATGAATCTCCTTTGCATTAGCGAAGGACTCTCCTTTGCATTAGTGAAGGAATCTCTATGGAGTGCATGACTCATCTAGATGACTAATTAAGAATTCATTGGAAGAAGGGAATTGTACAAAGGAGATAAATAGCTTGGATGGGTGACCTATGAGTTGATACAACTAGTAAATTAGTTAACACAATGGCATGAGCATGAAACATGTTCCATTGCCTCAACATACCTTCATGAAAATTATGAGGCCCAGTCACTCCTAGCTCAACTCTATTTTCCTAGAGACGTGATGCATACAAACACTTATGAATTTATGATCACCATGATTCTCTGAAATCAATCCAAGATCTGCAGTATCTTTCAACACTAATTTATTCTCTCAAAGGAGTCAATTATGGGCCTCATCTGCAGTTAATAAGATTAGTTCAAATCAAACACTGCATAGATTACTCCTTCCACAATTGTAATTCTTAGAACTATTAGTTATTTTTTAGTTAAGTAGATGCTATTAGTTGTAAATAAACCAGTTCTCTCCTTGAGGGACAAGGAATGCTCTAGTATAAAAGAGAGAATGTCTTGAAGTTCAGTTCAATTATTTGATTATTGTAAAAATAAATTCTTTCAATAAAATTACAAATTGAGGGGAAAAATTTATTGTGTAACTTATAACATTGAACCTGATTGAAGGGAAGGAGCAAGGGCCACTCCTCCCCAATGAGAAGGGATAATTACTTGTTATTTCCTTTCCATCATTTTGTATTCATTTAAGTTTCCAGCATTGCATTACTTTTAGATCATTTTATTTTGTCTTTAATAAGTCTTTGTTGTTGATTCATTCCATCTTCTAATTGTAACTATTATAGTATTTAATTAATTTTGCTATTAAAAAAGTATCGATAATGATTCCGACCATTCCCTTTGTATCAAACAACCATGGATACCTCCTTGGATTGACTAATATAATATAATTAGAGTGCAAGTATCAAGGACACTTGTCACTTTTTGGTGTCATTGATGGGGAAATTCAAGGTTTTATCAAATATTAAGGTGTTAGATAGAAGTACGTCCTGGTTGTCTGGTAAGTTTCCATTTAGAAATTTCATTTCCATAACTCTTTTGAAGTAAGAAGACCTTGCAGTGACAACAAGAATATTCTATGCTTTTGAGTATGTGGAACACAAACAATCAAGTTAAGTGCTGATAGTTAGAACATTCTCCTTAGTATGATAGGATTTTATGTTTAGACCTAGAGACTGTAGAGGTAGATTCATTAGAACAAATTTCTAAAACCCCCTCAAAACTGGCATGTGGAACAACTTGCTGACAAAGGAAGGATGACTGATGAAGTAGATAACCCCAATGGTATAGAAAATGGAAACCCTCACACTGGAAGAACATTTAGCCACCCCATACAATTGGATCCTAATGATCAAGATCTTATGAAAAACATATCCCCTTCAATTTTATAGTCCTTTTGGGGATTAGTCTCAAAATATCCTGGCCAATTTATTTTTGAATTCAAAGTTTTGTGTCAAACTTATGATTATACTTACGATTCCCAGAAACTCAAGTTATTTCCCTCCACTTTAAAAGACATAGTTATGAGATGGTTCATGGGCTTAACCCCTAACTCCATCCATAGTTAGGAGGATATGGAGACACTTTTCTTGGACAAATACCAAGATTGTTGTAGAGTACGGGATAGGAAGGAAGAATTTTTTAGAATTCAAAACACAGAGGATGAGAGTGTGGAATATTATCTTGATTGGTTTCTCTTCCTTCACAGGAGATGTGGTACTGGTCTGGATATTAATCTGATAAAAAAATTATTCCTCAAAGGATTGGATGAAGACACACAAGAGGCATTCAATCTTATGAAAAAGGGAGACATGAACAAATTAGAATTTATAGAAATCATTGACCTCTTTAGGAATTACTCCTCAACTCACCACAAATTTTGTAGATAGAAAGGGAAAATGGACAATGGCGATATATGCAAAACAAGGGAAGAAGTTTCAAATTTAAGAACAAAAGTAAAATACAAAGCCTTTATTTATCTTATGCCTAAGATGTAGGAAAAAACATGGACTTAAGGAATACCCCTTAAACAAGACAAACATCTGTCTTCTATAGGAATTAAGGCATGCCACATACTAATGTGGATTCCCTTGATAAAGAACCATCTAAAACAAAACACACAAGATGAAGCTGAGTTAAAGTATATGGCTTAGAGGCAAGGAGGGAATTTCTAATCCAATAAAAATAAATCCTACATGAGAAAGTCACAATGGGTCCCAAATCAATGGAATACACCATGGTCATACCCCTAACCTTAGACTCAATAATTCCCACAAGAGTGGAGCCAACAGTGGAATGCACCACCAAGTTACTATCAACAACCCTGGGCTCCACATCTAAACATTCCACCATTTCGACAGTTTAATCCTCAACACTAACAACAGTGAAATGCACCTTAAGGATCCGGGAAATAATATTATAATCAAAGAAACCCCTAAGGTAAAAAATATTTTTTGACTGCCCCTACAAATTCTACCCCATCTAAACAACTTGCCTAGCCACAGATACTAGCACAAATTGTGGAAAATCCAAAAAATTCAATGCAGGGTAATCCAATCTACATTTTGGAATCAGATAAAAGTCTCATAGTAAACTCTTTGGATTGTAGGAATATTTTTCTGCATTTACGGAAGGTTACCTCAAAACCTTCATCTCCTATCAGAGAGGAAATCCCTGAAGATACAAAAAATATAGAAAAAATGTAACCCAATCCTATTATTGAAGAAACACCTCAACCAAACTCTGATATTCCTTTTCCATATGGGCTCTTGGAAAAACACAACAGTGTAGTTTCTAACCAACCATAGTCAGAATTGATTCAGGGACTGAGGAAATTAAGTATTGACATTTCCCTATTACAAGCTCTTAATGAAATCCATGAGTTAAAAAAAACCATCAAAGAGCTCTGTTTTAAGACTTCAGGAAGAAGGAATAATCAGCCTTAAACCATCCATGTTGATGGGAAACTTGCTAGTATACTGGAAGGGAATGTTCCCCCTCCTAAATATGGAGACCCTGGAAGTCCTATTATGACAGTTCGCATAGGATATGTCCAAATCCTAAACATCCTTGTCGATCTAAGAGAAACCGTAAATGTGATGACTAAAAATACCTTATCCACACTATCACTTCCAGAACCATAGTCAACCTCTATCATTTTGTAAATAGCAGATCAATTTGTAAATAAGCCAAAGGGAATTATAGAAGATGTCACCATCACCATTGAATCATGGGATTATTCGATAGACTTCATGATCATAAAAACAAAAAATAGGAATATTGGATACCCTTTAATCCTAGGATACTGTTGGTTAGCCACTACTGATTCCATCATTGATTGTAGAACATGGAATATGGTGATTAAAAATGGGTATGATTATAAAAAGTTATCAATTTACCTTGCTGCAAAACCTTTTGCTACAAACAAAAAACAATGGTGTAAGGATAATTTAGATGATTCAATGGACATCATATCTTGTCTAGCCATGGTCATAATTAAAGAAAACTCAGACCAAATCCAAGATGGTGACCATGAGTCCTTCGTTGGACAAGGTATAATTCCTACACCCGAGTCTTACACTAGAACTATTTCTAGTCATGCGCTATAGCTAATTGAAACACGAAATGACTTTATGGATGGAATCAACCAACCTATCATCAGTCCTTTTGTACAAATTATAGATATGACCAAATCCTTGTTTCAAAACATCACTTCTGTTCATTGATTACTTCCCCACATGTGTCCATTGAATGCCTTATTGAGAGAGTACCCTATTATAGATTCTCTTCATCTAGGTACCATACAACTACTAATTTTCCCAAGGAAGACATTGATGGTCAATAGTTGGTTGAATAGTTAGGAAGATAATACCATATTTAAACTCTTATGTTATCATCCTTAAGATTTTTCTTGGGAATATAGTGATATGAAGGGTATTCATCCTAGTATTTGTACATGCGATATCTACACTACTGATACCAAACTAGTCAGACAACCCCAAATAAGGATAAGCCTTGCCTTAAGAGACATTATAAAAACTAAGATTGAAAAACTTCTTAGGGTGGGATTAATTTATCCAAGCTCAGATAGTCAGTGGGTTTCT
Organism: Taxus chinensis; assembly: GCA_019776745.2. Classification (NCBI taxonomy): domain Eukaryota; kingdom Viridiplantae; phylum Streptophyta; class Pinopsida; order Cupressales; family Taxaceae; genus Taxus; species Taxus chinensis. Next base: position 244,258,892 of record CM034150.1, on the reverse strand, counting down.
CCATTAGTTATAGTTCAAAAAAAAATGGGTAGTGGAGGATTTGTGTGGATTATAGAGAGTTGAATAAGGAAAATCATCAAGATTATTTTCTATTACCTTTTATTGATCAATTATTAGAAAATCTATCCCGAAAAAGGTATTTTTTGTTCCTTGATGGGTTCAATGGGTATAACCAGATAACAGTAGCACCTGAAGATCAAGACAAAAATAATTTTACATGCCCACAGGGGGAAAATTTACTTACAGAGTGTTACCTTTTGGTTTATGTAATGCGGCTGCCACTTTTCAAAGAGCCATGTTGGAAATATTTTCTTATCTCACCCATGATTGTGTATTACATGGATGATTTCACTATTTATGGAGCAACATTCCAAGAGGTAATTGAAAATCTCAACAAAGTCCTTTCTAGATGTGAAAAACACCAATTATCCTTAAACCATGAAACATGTTTATTTATGATGGAACAAGGGATAGTTTTAGGCCATCACGTTTCAGCTGAAGGTATCAAGGTAGATCCTGACAAGGTCAGTATCATTGTCAAGCTCCCATCTCCTACAACCAAAACAGAGGTAAAAATTCTTCATGGCCATTTTGGTTAATATAGAAGGTTTATTTCAGAATTTAGCAAGATAAATTCTCCATTGTTTTCTCTCCTAACTAAAGAATATGAATTTGAATGGATAGAAGCATGACAACAAGATTTTGATGCTATCTTAGAAAAATTGATAAACACACTAGTGTTGAGAGGCACAAATTGGAAGCTTCCCTTTCATATACAAACAAATGCTTCCAATGAAGCAGTAGGGGTTGTCCTTGGACAACAAGAAGAAGAAGAATCCATACAGGATATTTATTATATAAGTACAAATCTCTCCCCTACTGAAAAGAATTACACCAGTAAAGAGAAGTAATTTCTTGTTGTTGTATATGCAATAAACCAGTTTTGTCATTATATCACATTCTATGAAGTGATTGTTAACACTAACCACTCTGTTATCAAGTACCTAATGAATAAACTGTTAGTGCATGACAAGATTATAAGGTGGCTATTGTTATTACACGAATTTAATATTAAAACCATTGAAAAGCCAAGGAAATCAAATGTGGCAGATAATTTTCATTCAAGGCTGACCACTTCAGAAAAATAAGATCAAGTCAATGATGATTTTCCTAATGAACATCTATTTACAGTTTCTACTACTTCTCCTTGGTTTTCTGATATGGCTAATTACTTGGTTATAGGTAAGTTCCCAACCTTTTTCATACAAAATAAAATAAAGTAATTGATTAAAAAAAGTCTAATGTATACATGGTTAAATGGAATTCTTGTAAAATGTGGACTTGACCATGTTTTATACATGTGTGTAGCTAAACATGAAGTATTTGATATACTTAGGGCATGTAATGATGAGCCATTAAGAGGGCATTACTCAATACAAAGGACCATTCGCAAAGTTTTAGGAGCTAGTTACTATTGACCTTCCTTGTTCAAGGATATCAAGAATTATGTGTTTGTAGTAAAAAAATCATGCACTTATTACTATAATCATACCACTAAGTATGTTGTTTTATATATGGATCTTGCATAAGAAAAGTATTCACTAATGGCTCATTCCCTAGTCCTATCATTAGTTTTGTCAGTCATTATCATTGAGTGTTTTACAAATTCGTCAATTACTTGCACAATTTTGGTCATCTCTTAGGGAGTCTCATATGTCATTATTTACTCAGTTTTCATCTCTAGTCTTTGACTAGGGAGCCTAGGAAGGGATTGGGGTATCCATGGGTTCCTCGGTCCTCATTTTTAGGTTCCCTAGTCCCAGTTGCACTTGGTTCTCATTTAGAGTTTTGAGGTTGGTCTTTGTAATTTTCCCTCTCATTCCCCTAGGTACTAGTCAATATTTCCAGTCATTAGTGTTGAAATTTGAGCAAGAGATCCCTATATAAGCACAACATACTTACTATCTTATGGGTGGAATATTTATACTAAGGGATAGCTATCTACACATGGCAAGACATTGTATTTGGGAACTATTTTGCATCACACACTATATAGGAAAGGGAAGTCTATTGTATTCCACCCACCATTTTACATTCTATCTAGCTATTTCCCATTATCGCTACGTCCTTGGCACTAGGGAACCTTAGGCACATCATTGCAGACACACTCACACAAAACTACATTGGGTCTGAGATGTAGTGAAATGATTAGTTGTAAGACCACTATTGTGGTTAAGGAAAGTTTGACCCCTTCATATGCATCTTTATTTTTTAGGGGTTTGATGCTTTGTATGGGGTTTTGCAGATGAATATTCATTGTAGTTTTAAGGTTTCATAAAAAAATATAGTGTGAAATCTACGTGACAAAAGGTCAGTTATTGCAAAGACCTAGAGACCACCTCAGACTCAGGTTCCTAGATTTTCTGTAGACTAGGGCACCCATACTACAGACTAGGGCACCCATAGGTTCCCTAATCCTCCCCAAACACCCCATTCTGGTTAGATCTACCACTTCTACAATTTTCCTAGGTGTGCTATGACACTCTATTTTTCCTATTCATCATCCCACCCAACTCCAGATCACTACGAGATAAGTTCTATTCAGGTTAGTACCTTTTTCCTCCTATTTAAATTATTTTATTTCATTTAAAATATCAAATAAATTAGTTAGTATTTATATTCTAGTTTATTTCATTTATTGCATTGCTATACTTCTTAGATTAACTACTAAAATTCACATTTTAGTTAATCATTTTAGTAAACCCAACCTTTAGAACATTTGTGGCATAGGATCTGCTTTAAACCCTAATGGCTAAGGATAGTGTTAGTGCAAAATCACAGCGCCCCCGGATGCAAACCAAGGTTCTAAATGATGTCTTAGGCATCCAGTGTGATTGCACAACATGGAAACCTCTCTCCAAGTGTGGGACTTGTGAAACTGAGAGAGGAATCTCTAGATTAGAGGCTGGTTCCTCAAAATCCTTTGATTTAGATCTATATTTGCACAACTACAGAGGTTCAGATCCAAATCCTACTCTAAATTGCAAGGAGATGGATAGAAATGCAAAAATTGAAACTAACTAAAGATGGTGATGCACCAAAAGGAGTGGTGAATATTTTTGTCATGCAAATAGACACAAACCAAAGATTGTAACATAAAACATACACAGGCTAATAAGATATAATTTAGGATCTGAAATGAAGCAAATAATACAAACAAAGGACTGAAACCCATTCACAAAGCTTGCATTATCATTTCCAATGTCAAAGCCACTGCATTACAACCTCAGAGAGGTAGAAAACCTATTACAATCTTTGAAGAGGTCAGATTCTTGCAACAATCACTTGCTGGAGGTGAAAGAAGAAGTTTGCTATGCCAAAAGTGTTCCCCCCTTAGAAATGAGCCAAATTTGGCTTTTACATTGCATGGGTCGAGCCCAGGAGAGAGAAAACGTACAAAACATGGGAGCCCATTCCTCATTGACTGCAAATGCATTAAATCAGCATGGGGGACCTTACAAACCCATACCCTATCATTTTTGACCAAATTGGAGGAGAATGCAACCCATCCCACATTAAATTTGGTTGCTGAAATGTCATTTCTGCCCATGGACACGTACCAGAGCCATTTTTTGAATTTTCTCTCTTGAAACTAAACCAAAATTCAAAATTGACCATGTAATAATATAGAGAATTTCATAAGCTTTCCAATGATGTAAAGAACGTGCAAATCCAAGCTCTGGATCAAAAGATATGAAGGTCTGAAGTTTTAGGGCAAAACGGCCCAAAAAAAATGGATGTCGGGCAAAAAATTTTAAATTTTGACCTTTTTGCATTTTGGAAATTTTTTGAAAAATTTCCGCGCTCTGCCAGTCGGATGCCACATGTTAGGTGCTGGTTCATTGACAGGGGTGCGGGGGCATCTTTTACCTTTTAGTTTTTTGGCCAACGCTTTTGCCAAATTCTCTAAGTCCTCCCCAAGCTCCGCACTCCCCTTCTCCTTAGGACACCCGTCCTCTTTTTATTGGCTCAGGCCAACACTCCAACTCACTCCCTTTAAAAAAACTTAGCCAAAAACACTTAGTCGAAATTTTTTATTGTGCCTCCCCTTGTGACATGAGTCACACTCTGATTTGCTGGCGGCTCTTTCGGCTCCCCGCGTCCCACACGTACTCTTGTCCAACTTGTCCCAGACTATCTGGGACAAATTCTTCTGATTCGCCTAATTCGGTCAGTTCGTGTCTGCCGCGTACTATTGTCCCACTTGTCCCAGACTTTCTGGGAGAAATTCTTCCGATTCACCCGATTTGGCCGGTTCGCATCCGCCGTGTACTCTTGTCCCACTTGTCTCGGACTGTCTGGGACAAATTCTTCCGATTCACCCGATTCGGCCGGTTCGCGTCCGCCGCGTACTCTTGGCCCAACTGTCCCAGACAAAACTTGGTGATTTTTTACACCTTCGGCCAGTTCATCCTTTCGCGTCCCGCGTGTCCCGACGTCCCAATTTCTCCCGGACTGCCTGGCGGCTTTTCGGCCGATTCGCGCCCCGATGTCCCAACTGTCCCAATTTCCAGGACTTAGGACTTAGCTGATTTTCTTGCTTTTTTCCGGCCCCAAGCTTCTGATGCATGTTATCAAAATTACCTTGGGGGGTGAATTTTGGATAACAATTTGGCGACTCAGCGGGGTCATCTGCCTGCTAGATGAAGTTACCAGTTATCTGAAGTAGTCCATTGGGCATGGAGTCATCAAATATTCTGTTTAGAACCCCAACTGACTTAGAATGTGTAAGGAGGAACATGGAATATCACCTGATGGGAGCAAGGACTACAAAAAACCTCCACGGATAGCAAGCTGTGTCAAAACAAAACTAACCTACAGTAAAACAATGTGCACAAGCACTTGGAGGAATGCAAATATAATCTAATATTTACAAGGTGGTAATTTTTCCTCTAGAAGCAATGCTTGAGATAGATTCTGTTTACTGGAATCTGTAGTTCTTCACCATCCAATTAGGCCAGTTGGAAAGCATTGCTGTTCTTGCACTTCATGACCATGTATGGGCCACTCCAAATGGCATCAAATTTTGAATGCCTTCCCGGTTTTTCTCTATCCACATCCCATTTCAACACTAGATCTCCAACCTGAAAAGATCTATCCCTGGCCTTCCTATCAAAGGTCTTTTTGATCAAAGCTTGATCCTTTTCCATTGCTTGGGATGCCTGATTTCTGATCTCTTGCAGCTCCATCAACTCTGCATATCTCACCTCCATGGGCTCAAACTCTAGCAACTCCAGCTGCTTCATGAGTTCCAATGTTGGCAACTCAAGTGACATGGGCAAGATTGCTTCTCTTCCATAGACAAGCCTGAATGGAGAGTTACCTGTGGATCTCTTGGGGGTTATCCTATCAGCCCACAAGGCTGATTTCAGTTTGGTATGCCAAGACCTCTGATTCTCGTCAAGAGTCCTCCTAATGATCCTCAACAAGTTCTTGTTTGTAGACTCGGCCTGGCCATTACCTTGAGGGTAATAGTTTGATGAAGTGCTTAGGTAGATCCCGTTCTTGACAGCCCACTCAGTCACCTTGGATCCAATGAATGCCAATGCATTATCTGATATTATTGTAGCAGGTACACCAAATTTGGTTGTTATCCCCTCATAAAAGTCTAAGATGCTAGACTCATTTTCCTCTTTGAGTGCTACTGCTTCTGTCCATCTGGTGAAGTAGTCCAAGGCTGTCAAAATCCATTTATGCCCTTGGCTTGAATTGGGATTAATGACTCCAATGAAGTCCAAACCCCATTGCATGAATGGCTGGTCAACTGAGATTGGATGTAATGGAATGGCAGCAAGTCTCTCTTTTCCTGTGAAGAATGCACAATTCTTACACCTCTTGATCCATGCATAGCAATCACTGAAGATTTTAGGCCAATAATAACCAGCCTTCATGATTTTTAGAGCTGTCACTCTTGGTACAAAATGACCACCAGCTGGTCCACCATGGAACTCTTCCAACACCTTTTGAATCTGATTTGTGCTAATGCATCTCAACAGCACTCCATTCACATCTTTCTTGAACAAAACTCCATCAACAATGGCATACGGGGCAGCCTGCAATCTGAAGTGTCTCCTTTGGGTCTTGTTCATCTCCGGAGGGCATAGGCATGTGCCTAGGAAGTGTATAATACCTTGGGTCTAGCAAGGAGTGGGGGCAGCATCTTCTTCTTGATTGCCACTTGGGTCATGGCTGTCCTGGACTGTCAAAACAGCCTCTTCTTCATTACATACTTCTTTTTGCTTCCCCAAAACCAGCTGCTCACACAATCCTTTCCCTCTTACCAGCTTGGTGATCTTGATCTCAATGTCATACTCCATGACACGGGTGATCCAACCTGCCCTTTTCTCATTCAAATCCTTATTAAGGAGGAAGTCCTTAACCCCAACATGCGAGACCAGCAACTGGACCTTGTTGTTTGAGACTAAATGCTTGAATTTCTTCAAGCTTCTGATTACTGCAAGTACATGCTTCTCAATAAAAGAGTACCTCACCTCATAGTCATCTAGGCTCCGAATGAAGAAGGCAATTGGCTGCTCATCATTATCCTTGTTCTGCTGTACCAAAATGGCAGAAATAGTGTCATTACCTCCAAATGCATAGAGGATGAAATCCTTGGAGAAGTCCGGGTTGATGAGAGTTGGTGCTTGAGAGATGGCTTCTTTGATTGCTTCAAAACTCTCCTTGCCTTCTGCTATCCACTTGAAAGCCATGCTCTTCTTTAACATTTTGGTGATGGGCTTGACAAGGGTTGCAAAATCTGGGACAAACCTCTGAACAAAGTTTATCCTTCCCAAGAAACTGTGAAGGGCTTTCTTGTGGCTTGGCAATGGTAGTGCTCTTATGGCTTCAACCCTCTCTGGATCAATTGCTAATCCTTCTTTGGAGACAATATGGCCAAGGAGCTTTCCTTCATGTGCAAGAAATATACACTTCTTAGGATTCAAAGACACTCCAAATCTCCTGCACCTCATGAAGACTTGTCTCAAATGAGAGAGGTGGTCTGCTGCATTTTTGGAAAAAACAATGATGTCATCAAGGTAAATCAGCACCACGTTGTTAATCAAACCCTTAAATGCCATGTCCATTGCCCTTTGGAAGGTAGCACCAACGTTGGACAGCCCAAATGGCATTTTCCTGTATGTAAAAGTTCCCCATTTGGTTGTGAAGGCTGTCTTGAACTGGTCTTATTCCTTCACCATAATTTGATTCTAGCCTGAGTAGTCATCAAGTAGTGAAAAGCTCTCGGAGCCAGCCACAACTTGCAAGATTTGCTCCATGGAAGGGAGTGAGTAATGGTCCTTGAGAGAGGCTCTATTCAAGTCTCTGAAGTCAACACACAATCTAATCTCTCCACTCTTCTTTCTGACTGGGACTAAGTTGGCAACCCAACTAGAATGCTTGATTAGGAATATGATCCTTGACTCAATCATCTTGTCCAATTATTTCCTCATGAGAGGCTCCATGTGTGGATTGACTGGTCTTTGTTTCTGCTTGACAGGCTTAGTATCTGGATCCAATTCGATGGTATGCTGAGCTAAGTTGGGATTGAACCCTTTCAAGTCTTCATAGCTCCAAGCAAACATGTCAGGGAACTCTTGACACAGCTGTATGAACTCATACCTTTCTTGTTCAGTTGTTATCCTTCCAATTAGCAATGGTTTGTTCTCTTCTACCAAGATGGATACTGAATCCTCTCTCTTGACCTGAATGTTTGCTTTCTCCTTTCTAAACTGATCATTGGGGTTAAAAATGGACTCCAAAGTGATAAGTCCCTTAGGCAGCTTGTTAGTTCTCAGCTGTACCACTTGGTCACCATACTACTGTTCCAATATTTCTTGATTCTTGGCTGAGAACTCAGCTTCTCCTTGTAAGAAATGGATGATTTTCTGGTCATTTTCAAACACTTGCCAACTGACATTGTTATCTGGCACTGAAGGCCTCACAATCACGTGGTCGTTTGGCTGTACCTTGTCTTGTTGAATGCTTTCCACAATGTCAAAGCTGCCCCTACTGCTACAAGCCTGTCAAGCCGCTTGATTCTTTCCGCGGAGGAATGGATTTGATGCCAAAACCCTTCAAATCTTCCATGAGGTCCCACACCTTGTTCTTGTAGCACTTGTGAAGATCATTTTTGGTAGCATGATGTCCATTGACCTGATTTAAATAATTACTATCACCAAAGAATGTAAGTTCCCTTTTATGTAAAAGTTCCCCATTTGGTTGTGAAGGCTGTCTTGAACTGGTCTTATTCCTTCACCATAATTTGATTCTAGCCTGAGTAGTCATCAAGTAGTGAAAACCTCTCGGAGCCAGCCACAACTTGCAAGATTTGCTCCATGGAAGGGTAGTGAGTAATGGTCCTTGAGAGAGGCTCTATTCAAGTCTCTGAAGTCAACACACAATCTAATCTCTCCACTCTTCTTTCTGACTGGGACTAAGTTGGCAACCCAACTAGAATGCTTGATTAGGAATATGATCCTTGACTCAATCATCTTGTCCAATTATTTCCTCATGAGAGGCTCCATGTGTGGATTGACTGGTCCTTTGTTTCTGCTTGACAGGCTTAGTATCTGGATCCAATTCGATGGTATGCTGAGCTAAGTTGGGATTGAACCCTTTCAAGTCTTCATAGCTCCAAGCAAACATGTCAGGGAACTCTTGACACAGCTGTATGAACTCATACCTTTCTTGTTCAGTTGTTATCCTTCCAATTAGCAATGGTTTGTTCTCTTCTACCAAGATGGATACTGAATCCTCTCTCTTGACCTGAATGTTTGCTTTCTCCTTTCTAAACTGATCATTGGGGTTAAAAATGGACTCCAAAGTGATAAGTCCCTTAGGCAGCTTGTTAGTTCTCAGCTGTACCACTTGGTCACCATACTACTGTTCCAATATTTCTTGATTCTTGGCTGAGAACTCAGCTTCTCCTTGTAAGAAATGGATGATTTTCTGGTCATTTTCAAACACTTGCCAACTGACATTGTTATCTGGCACTGAAGGCCTCACAATCACGTGGTCGTTTGGCTGTACCTTGTCTTGTTGAATGCTTTCCACAATGTCAAAGGCTGCCCCTACTGCTACAAGCCTGTCAGCAGCTTGATTCTCTTCCCGAGGAATGGATTTGATGCCAAAACCCTTCAAATCTTCCATGAGGTCCCACACCTTGTTCTTGTAGCACTTGTGAAGATCATTTTTGGTAGCATGATGTCCCTTGACCTGATTTACAATTAATTCACTATCACCAAAGACTTGTAAGTTCTTTATTTTCTTCTTGATTGCCCAATGCATCCCTTGCACCAAGGCTTCATATTCAGCAGTGTTATTGGAGCATGCAAACTGAAATCTAAAAGCTGAATAGTACTTTATTCTTTAAGGTGAAACAAGCATAGCTCCACCTCCTGCACCTTGTCTAATCCTTGATCCATCAAAAAACAGCTGCCATACCTCATTGTCATCTTTGTGGTTTGGCTTGGTGATGCTAGGAATAGGCTGATTTTCTTCGTGTATGCAATAGACCCCTAGCTCAGATTCTTCCACTTCTTGATAAGGATCAAATGCATGTATCTTGTTTTCCCATTCATCAAGAGTTAGATCCGGGATGCTTCCAACCTTGGTGTCAGTCTCATCAGTGCTTGGGTGGTCTTCTTGATCAAATGCTGAACAATTGGTGTTGATCTGACTTGGAGTGTAAGGCTCAATGTGGAAGTTTATAATAGGTTCAGACCTGATTGAGCCTTAGTTCCATACCTCGTTCTGAACAACATGTGTGACCAATCAGTAGACAAATATCCTCCAATCCTGGCTGTGAAGTCCCTTGACAAGCATAGGGTAAAGAGTGGTGGAAGGTCTATGACTGATACATCTTGTAAAACAACAACATTTGGACAGGCATGCAAGGTAAGACTCAAGTTTCTAATCACCCCAACTGTTGTTACTACTGTCCCATCTAGCTGCACTACCCCTTTGGATACTGTTTCATACTGGAGCCCTAGCTGATCAGCTATTTGTTTACGCATTACTGAGCTACTTGCCCCAGAGTCTATCATGCAATTGTGCACTAGCTGATTTCCAATGATCAATGAAACATAGAAAGGAGGGGGTTTCAACATTTTACCTTACTGTCCTCCATGATCTCCTTCAGGCTGGGAAAAATTTGTAAGCACTTTGTCTTGCATCTGAACTTGCTGATTCGAAGTTGGCCAGTCCTTCATGGCAGCTTGCAGCAGATCTCTTTGGCCTGGGATGGATAGGGATTCCCACATTGATATATTGACGTTTGTCTTCTTCATCTGATCAATGATATTGAATGGTGCTGAAGGATCTCTTTGTTGTCCCTTGGTTTGCACATTCACTCCTTGCACGTGGGCAACAACAACTGGTATTTGAGTTGGCCTAGGGGCTGTTCTTGGCTGCCCTTGTGCATTTGAAATTGGATTTTGCTTGCCAACCATTTGTGGAGCCATGGAAGGTTGTGGATTGGTTGGGGCTAATGGCTATTCTTCACCCAAATTCCTTCTTTTTGACCTTGTGTTGGCTGCAACACCTTGAGAAACTACCTGGTTCATGCCACAAAATCCTCTGCTTGCCAATTTACCAATGTGGTGTCATTTGGGGCTGATTGCTGTTGGAATGTTTCTTGTTGTTGGTTGTTTCCTTGACTACCCTCACCCTCCACATCAGTAGTTGTCACCATTAATGCTTGATTCAAAGCACCATTGAAGCACATGGATTGGTTATGAGGCTCATTGCATGGAAAACACCAGTCATACTCTTGAGCAATGTTGTTTTGTGTTGGCACCAATGCCTTAGAGGCAGATATGACATTTGGATTATAGGGCTGAAATGGTCTATTGGCAGGAGGCCTTGTTTGATTCATATTTGTAGCAGGATTAGGTGGCATTTGTGGTTGGTATGGCTTCCTATTAGGATGAGCTTGGGGCTGATAAGAAGGTCTAAAACCTTGGGCCTGCTGCCTTTTGAGAGTAACCAGCTCATTGCCTAGGTTTTGCAATTGCTTCATGACTTCTTAAAGCTCATTTGGGGAACTTGGGGATGAAGTGGAAGCTTCATTTGAACTCTGATTTCTAGGAGTGGGAGAAGGAGCCAAATTAGGTGCTTGATTGGTGTTTGGACTCTCTAAGCTTGGAAACAATGGCATTGGAGGTCTAGGGGCAAGTTTGCCAGCTTGGATCAAACAATTTTCAGCCCTAATGGAAATGCTATAAGCCATAGGGATAGTTATGCCTCCCATGGACTGAATCAACATAGAAATATAAGAATTTAGAGCTTTGAGATAGTAGAGAAAAGCACCTTCTGCTGTTGGCCTGACTGCCACTGGAATTCTCTCCCAAGTCTTTTGAAATCTGAAGTTGAAATCGGTCAGCTGTTCATTGGGAGCTCTCTTGATGGTTGTCAACTGCTCCAAAAGAGACAAGTTGTCTCCCTTTTCTCCAAATTACTCATGAAGTGCTATACACAGCTAATTCCAATTTGTGATAGAACCAGCTCCAAGGCTCCTAAACCATTGCAATGCTTTACCCTTGAAAGAAGATGCCAGTAACTTGACAGCCACTTGGATCTCATTAATTTCACGAATTGCACAAAGGTTAGCAATATCTTTAACATGATCACCTGGAGTAGTCTGATTTTCTCCAGTGAAGTACGAAATGTTCTTCAAGGTTGCAATAGGAATTGGATGTTGTGCATTGAGGGCAAGTGGGCTGCTGCCTGTGAAGTTGACATAGGGGTTGTTTTGTGCCATTCTAATTGGTCTTAAAACCCTTGTTGACTGAATGAAAGGCCTACCAGGTGGAGGAGTTGAGAGAGTTCTGTTTGGTGGAGATGGAGACCTTTGAATCCTTCTTCCTCTTTGCCTTCTTCTTGGAGATAATTGCAGGTATTCAAATAGCACTTCTTCTTCTCCAACTCTTGACCTTGTGGTGACTCTTCTCATGAGTTTTCAGGCCTGCACAGCTGAAACCAGGTGGTTCTTCCCCTTGGAGTCACCAGATATGAAAATAATAGCTCTTTTCAAGAAAGAAAATTGCAGCAGATGCACATCAACTTTGCTGCAATAAAAATGAGACCTCTAGTGTCCCACCGAGCGTGCCAAAACTGTTAGTGCAAAATCACAGCATCCCTGGATGCAAACCAAGGTTCTAAATGATGTCTTAGGCATCCAGTGTGATTGCACAACATGGAAACCTCTCTCCAAGTGTGGGACTTGTGAAACTGAGAGATGAATCTCCAGATTAGAGACTGATTCCTCAAACTCCTCTGATTTAGATCTATATTTGCACAACTACAGAGAGTCTGATCCAAATCCTACTCTAAATTGCAAGGAGATAGGGATAGAAATGCAAAAATTGAAACTAACTAAAGATGGTGATGCACCAAAAGGAGTGGTGAATATTTTTGTCATGCAAATAGACACAAACCAAAGATTGCAACATAAAACATACACAGGTTGATAAGATATAATTTAGGATCTGAAATGAAGCAAATAATACAAACAAAGGACTGAAACCCATTCACAAAGCTTGCATTATCATTTCCAATGTCAAAGCCACTGCATTATAACCTGAGAGAGGTAGAAAACCTGTTACAATCTTTGAAGAGGTCAGATTCTTGCAACAATCACTTGTTGGAGGTGAAAGAAGAAGTTTTCTATGCCAAAAGTGTTCCCCCCTTAGAAATGAGCCAAATCTGGCTTTTACATTGCATGGGTTGAGCCCAGGAGAGAGAAAGTGTACAAAATGTGGGAGCCCATTCCTCATTGACTAAAAATGCATTAAATCGGCATGGGGGACCTTACAAACCCGTACCCTGTCATTTTTGACCAAATTGGAGGAGAATGCGACCCATCCTGCATTAAATTTGGTCGCTGAAATGTCATTTCTGCCCATCGACACGTACCAGAGCCATTTTTTAAATTTTCTCTCTTGAAACTGAACCAAAATTCAAAATTGACCATGTAATCATATAGAGAATTTCATAAGCTTTCCAATGATGTAAAGAACATGCAAATCCGAGCTTTGGATCAAAAGATATGAAGGTCTGAAGTTTTAGGGCAAAATGGCCCAAAAAAAGGGATGTCGGGAAAAAAATTTTAAATTTTGACCTTTTTGCATTTTGGAAATTTTTTGAAAAATTTCCGCGCTCCGCCAGTCAGATGCCACGTGTCAGGTGCTGGTTCGTTGACAGGGGTGCGGGGGCATCTTTTACCTTTTAGTTTTTTGGCCAATGCTTTTTCCAAATTCTCTAAGTCCTCCCCAAGCTCCGCACTCCCCTTCTCCTTACGACACGCATCCTCTTTTTATTGGCTTGGGCCAACGCTCCAACTCGCTCCCTTTAAAAAAACTCGGCCAAAAACACTTAGTCAAATTTTTTTATTGCGCCTCCCCTTGTGACACGTGTCACACTCTGATTTGCTGGTGGCTCTTTCAGCTCCCCGCGTCCCACGCGTACTCTTGTCCCACTTGTCCCGGACTGTCTGGTAAAAATTCTTCCAATTCTCCCGATTCGGCCGGTTCACGTCTGCCGCGTACTCTTGTCCCACTTGTCCCAGACTATCTGGGACAAATTCTTCCGATTCACCCGATTCGGTCGGTTCACGTCTGCCTCGTACTCTTGTCCCACTTGTCCCGGACTGTCTGGGTCAAATTCTTCTGATTCACCCGATTCGGCCGGTTCACGTCCACCGCATACTCTTGGCCCAACTGTCCCGGACAAAACTTGGCAATTTTTTACACCTTCGGCCGGTTCGCCCTTTCGCGTCCCACGCGTCCCGACATCCCAATTACTCCCAGATTGCCTGGTGGCTTTTCAGCCAATTCACGCCTCGATGTCCCAACTGTCCCAATTACCGGGACTTAGGACTTAGCCAATTTTCTTGCTTTTTTCCGGCCCCAAGCTTCTGATGCATGTTATCAAAATTACCCTGGGGGGTGAATTTTGGATAACAGATAGTTCATGTTATTCGTGACCTATCATGTCTCATTTTAGTGTCAATCCTATCTATGATGAGGATGCCATTGCTGAGCTCACGAATCTCTATAATAATACTAGTATGTCAGATGATATTCAACATCAACTCTTAGACGGTCAATAATATGTGCCTAATATTTTTAAATATTATCTCATTGGTATTAATATCATCACAGATATGGTAGCATTTACTCATTGTACACCATGCTATATGACTACTAGTTATCCTCCTTATGATCTTTCTAAGAAAATTCTAGGTGATTCTCTTATCAATTACATGCTTGGTTTTGACAATCACTCACATGTGCATATTGATTCTTCTTCTCCTAGTCCAACCACTACTACTAATATTGCTTATCATTCATCACATACTAGTTCTCACACAACTTCATATTATGTTGATGATCCCATTGATAGTACGCTTAATGAAATTCTCATATCTAAGTCTTTAGGTAATATAGATGACACAATTGATATCCATGATTATCCTACTTTTCATTCTATTGAGTGTGAATCTCCATCCCCTCTTGTTAGGTTGTGGAGCCTGTTTCAATGTGAGAAAGTGTTGAAGACTATACACTAAGAGTAATGTACACTTTCCATAGTTGTCTCACCGGGGTTCAGGGGTGCAGCCCCTGAATTTTTTTTGGCCTTAAAACGTGCCCGATATATCGGGAAATGTGCTTTTCTCATATGGGTGGGATTTTTGACCCATAGGTTTATGCGACGGTTTTGGCCCATGGTTTTGATACCCACAGTTTTGTAAAACTGCTTAAGTAGTTGTCTACTTATATGGTTTTATGCATATGGTAGGGATTATGTATCATTGCAGAGGTGTTTTGAATTCGGTTGTGAATTCTGTAGAGTTTGTTGAGCATAGCTCCAAACAAATCTGGGTATTATATTGGGAGAGCGGTGGCTTGTAATAAAATATGAGCAAGTGAGTCTTACTGGATATAGCCCAAATTAGGTGAACCACGTTAAATACTATCTCTTTATGTTGTGTTATTTTATTTTACACTTTTATTTGAGATCTGTAATATTTTCTGCATATTAATTTCTGCTGTTGCAATTCTGTGAAGGATTATTCTGCATATTTTATCCCTTATTTCCTAACACCTCTTTCTCCTAAGGTTGTCTATAGCATATTGCATATATTGTCTCCATATATTAGTTCTTCTTCTCCTACTATTTCATCTCCTCCTATCACTTCATCTACATTTGTTGCTCTATCTCCTTCTATCACCGTATCTCCATCGGACACTTCACCTCAAAAGGATGTTTCTGATGCTAGTGCTACCATTTATATAGATGTTCCATCTCCTTCATCTCCTATAGATTCTTTAGCACCCACTCATAATATTCCTTTACAATCAGAATATAATTTATCATCTCTTGATATTCTTATGATCACTCACCATGGCAAGTTATGACCACTCAATACATTAATGCCATCTTCTACTAATACTTCACAAGATCTCATATCTCTCATGCATGCTGTAAGTCAACTACAATCTTAGGTTCATTATATCACTTTAGAAAGTAGGGATTACTATGATTCTATTGACAAAAAATCATTACATAGTATCCCTACTCCCAAGAAGATTCATAATTCCACATTTCCTAAGGACTCTATCATGCCTACATTCAATTTTTTTTTATGGTATTGGTGAGCCTCATGCACATCTTTAACATTACTGCATGGTTATGAACCCCTATTCTAATGATAGGTTATTGCCTAAGGAATTTCAACACAATATTATTGACGAGGCTTTACATTGGTACACTCATCTTCCATTTGGGCCCATTAGCACTTACTATGACATGGAGGATGCTTTCCTCCATCGTTTTATCATCAATAATGGCCCTAGAGTTACTTATGACCTCTTACCTACTTTACATCAGGGTTCATTAGAATCTATCAAAGATTATTTCTTAAGGTTCAATGCTTGTATGCATAAACTAGTATTCAAAGTTATTGATCTAAAGAAGAAATTCATTTTCTGTCGTGGTTTGATTCTTGTGCTTAAGAAAAGATCATAGTATGATACATGTGAGTCATTCATTCTTCTATGCTATAAAGTCATAGACCTAGAAAAAGATCTTCTCTTGACACATTTCATTGATCCTCCACATACCTCTACTTCTATTATATCATCTAGTACTCCTCCATTGACATCGGTTGAGCATCCTACATAGTCTTCATCTTGACCTAGCAAGAAAGCTCAACCTACTCCATTACAGAAGCATACTTCTTCTCCTGTTCCATGAAAAGATACTTCTCCTTCCACTCCATCTATGTTTTTATGAGCCATTACACTTCTCTCATCATGCTAGGCCTCATGATGTGCTATGTACTTTACTTGAAAAGCATCTGATTTTCTTACCATCCAACCAGAATCATCCACAACATTGATTATAATGTCAACGTGATCAACCTTATTATAATTATCATCATATCAATAGCCACAGGGATAATGATTGCTTTTCCCTTCATGATAGATTGTAACAATTAGAGGATAAAGGCATAATTTCCTTTGGCTCTCACTCATGTGAGCGGTCCATCTATCCTTTACCTGGTCAACGAGTTTCTACTTCAGATGAGTCATCTCCTTCATCTGCTGCTCAAGTCATGGTGCGTCCACCAGTGTAGTCTTTCACTCATCCACGCTCTCCACCACATCCATACATCACTGCATCATCACTTCCATCATAACCACTACATCCACATTGGCTTCCATAACCCTTGGCATTTGCACATCCCATCACTTCTCCACATAGTATTTAGTTTTGTTCATATTCTCACACTGTTTCCATGCCACACGCTTCCACCACTTCACACTACCTTGGCCTCTGGTAGGTGATTACTATCAACTTACCCCTTGATGAAGTGCTTGTGTTATTACAGTTATTACACATCTGTTGAGGGTTTTTCTATAAGAAACTTTCATCACACGCTTTGTCATTTCATCTAGCGCACCCAATCATTTCCCAATGACACACTCTTGTTTTACATGGTTCATTCTTGACTAATAAGGGGTCTTAACTAAATGAAACTAATCATCCATAAGTTGGGGGGCATCACTAATCTTATTTCCCCCATATTCATCACTCTAAAATAATACAATCATATTACATTATAAAACTTCATCATGATACGTTAGTTTAGAAATCATACATTATCTATTTTTACATACATTTGGCTATCATCATTACACTAACTATACATTACAATTTCCATTCAATAATTATGCATCTCACTTAACTCATCCATCAGATTACAGATGGTATCTATCATCATTCACATTACACATTTTTTTTATCAATATCAACATCATAGTACACGTCTACATCGATAAACATGAGCAATATACAACACATTATATACATTTCAATAATCATCATTGAATCATATAACATCAATCACATTATGACATCAATACAAAAAAAACTCACCATATATCAATAAAATATGCTAATATATATATCAAATACAATCATCATCACAAAAACATTTCATCACTGGGGAAACTCCGCTACATCATATAAAATTATAAAACTCAAATCTCATCATCACTATCGCTGTCAGGTAATGCGAGAGCCCTCAAATTCTATGCCTCACCACTAACTCTAAGTCACTAGTTGTGACCTCGATACATCTCAACCTACCTCTGTAGTAGTGTAACCATGGTAGAATGCTCTGTAAAGTGACGCTACAACTTGACGTAACGTGAAAACACATCCTACACCAAGGGAAAACTAACTGCCACCTCTCTGGCTCGTTGAGTCTCCTCACATGCCTTGTTTGTCTTTCCTAGCAACACAGTGCATGTCTCTACTGCTATGGCCATTGGCTCAAACAAATGGGCATGCTCACCCACAATGGCGTCAACGCACTCTATCATCCCTCCACCCTTGAGTGCATCGGTGGGAACATTCCGCATTAATGTCCGGATAGATGTGTCTACTATCAAGGACCAATATGCGTCACTTAAAAAGCAAATAGAACAACATGTTATATAACCATCGCTATTACATAAGCAACAATAAAAGGAAACATTTAACTATACCAATACTCATGCTATGATATAGATGCTTCCACATTTTTGCGGGCATGTGATTACCCCTCTCCCTCTCGTCCCTATGGTAACCCGGATGCATCTAAAAACATACAGAAATAAGAATACCCATCGATGTGTTTCCCACCATGCATGGTACTACTCTGTACACCCCACATCATCTGAGGCTATTGGCTCTATTTCCACATCTTACTCATCTGGCCTAGGAGGTACTCGTTTCTCTCTTTTGGGCCTTGGTCTATTTACAACACTTCTAGGTGCTCTAATAGCTCTCAACCATATATATGGCTTTGGGGGTATGTCCCGAGGCATTCCCAACTGTCACGATACTCTCTCCACTTGGAATATCTTGGCCACTCCTAGAATTTGATCCTCTAACCACATAGTCCTACTTATACACCACAACTCTACAACATCCTCTAGCCATCCTCTATAATCATGGTATGGCCTCCATATAACTGCCCTGGGCTCCATCCTATCTATTAATGCCCTGTAAGTATCAGTGTCCATCTTACACTCACATACACTAACCCACCTCTTCACAAATATATCTGGCATGACCCACTCTTCTCGTGGCCTTCGAATCAGCCTCAACACAACTATATGCTCATACACCCATACATGCAATAATGTGGTGGCTCTAATCCCAACGCCATGCTAATCTTGAGTAAACTTGTATATGTGGGCCAACACGCATCATGCCCATGCATATCTAGTACTTTCCTCCTCTATCTAGAAACATATGTCATGCATATTATGCAAGATACCCACACCTCCTCCCTCTAATATGATAGATGAAACAATAACAACAATATGAACTTCCACAAGCGTGGAAACCTTGACCTCAAGATAACATCTAAACTGATATGGGCCTTGGAAGGTACTCGAGTCCCCACAAAATACCATCTAGTAGCTTGCATCTATCATTATACAATCCATGGGTGGAAAAAATATTCATGTTACTTATGAATTTGTTAATTTAAGTGATAATATTCTTAATCAAGTAGGAAATTTGGTATAAATATCCCCCATGCCTTAATTTTATGAGATAACATCCTCTTCTAAAGGTTATCCCAAACCCCTTATAGTTTAAAACCTTAGAGCCACATCTAGCACATATACATATAATTTGGATTAGGTTATAAATATTCTAAAAAATATGGATACTGATGTTAATTTCATGACGAGATAGTATGATAAATCTACTTATCATAAAATTAGAAATGATTCTCAAAGCCAAAATATCCTTGCTCTTCCTAATAAGATGCATCCTCCCATTACTAATTTAATAAGAGCCTTAGTTCCCATAAATAATAACCTATATAAATATATGAGATATTTCCACCCTCGTATAAAACTCCATGAATCCATTGCCTTTCCTAATAGAACCTTAGGTTAGGAATTGAGAGAAAAACTTTATTTGGTATGACCAAAACAAGATCCATATTCACCTTAGTCACATATAGAAAATATTGAAGAAATATTGGTATATTGGTAAGAAGGAGATTCATTTGACAAAAATAATAATGAACAGAGCTCTAACAAACCCAAAGTGCAATCAAATTATAACAATAGGAAAATAATATACTCTTAGAATTTGATACATAAGTAACTATTTGTAGCATAGTTAGATTATGTGAAATATATGATTAGTGAATTTTTTATAATAAATGATGTAAGGGTTAGATAAAGGATGTTATAATTAATTAACTTCCAACATTTATTACTAATATCAAAACAATGCATTAATGCTTACAACTAATGTAATAAACAAGATATAAACTTGAAAACACAAAGGGATGAGTGCACTTTGCTGATTACATATGGTTCTGGAATGTTCTTAGAGTGTATAATATTGGAAAAGGGAGATATGGGACTGATAAATATTCGTTTCCATAATTGTGATTGGAAATTTACCTAGTATGGAACCGTATACTTATGCTAGGAGTGCACCCTATAGTCTTGACCCTTTTGTATGATTTTGAACCTGTTTGGATTTTGGTTCTACAACATATTGACAAGGTCACCTACATGGTAATGTTTTTCAATGTTAAAATATAATTTGTAATCATAAAGTGAAGCTCTCTAAACATCTTGAATGAGGTCTCAAACCTAATCTATTGGTGGGAGGCCCTACAAAATAAACATTAGCTAAGTTGTGGGCACCCCTGTGTACCACTGACATTTGTACTACTCTAAAGAGGCCTCAACCTTCACATCATTCTCCACCTATCATGTGATATCTGAATTAATGTAACTAGTTTTGACAACCCTCTTTGACAATACTTGAGTTGATTTTGGATGTTTGTAAAATACTTTGATAAGGGGTATATGAATGCTTGTATGTGATATGTGATGACTCCATGAAATGATAAAATGATTCAAACCTATAGTGATTACTTCCCTAATGATTGTAGGTTTTTTATTGCAAGATTGAGGGAGCCATGGGTTCCTTTTGTAAGTGTTGGAAGTGAGTGTATCAATGTAATGCCATAATATTTCTAAGTTACCAAATACAGTAGTGTTTACATTTTTGTCTAATGTTTTGTAGGTGATTTTTCATAGAAATCCTGACCCAAAGTGATTAAAAGTCTGAAAAAATAATATGAAATTGAAATAAATGCTGGAGAACAAGTTAGTGTAAGACTGTAAAATTTAACCAAGACCAATGATTAAGATAAAATGGTAAAATCTAAGCCTAATATGATGCTATAGTAGTAATAAATAAATGCAATAATTTATTGCAATGAAATACAAAAATATACCAAATAAAACTAAGCAGTAAATAATGAAACCCTAATGTGTAAAGAAGGGTAAGATGCCTTTGCTGATTCATCGAGTTCTAAAAAGTGTACAAAGTTGGAAGATAGAAAAATGCAAAGCATTGACCATCACACTAGAGCTCATAAAATTACAGAATTGTAGGAACATATTGGATAAGGGCACTTGGAGAGGGACAAGGGTTCCCACGGGTGCCTAAGTACTGATTCTAGGTGTCTGGGTCTATGAAAATGCTCAGAAACCCTAATTATTAGGGTCACAAGATGTTCACCTTTTGTCAAGTTACAGATTCACACAATGATTAATGAGGTCGCAATAAACCTGTAAAGAAGTATAAACTTGCAAAACCCTCAAATAGACATCAAATCCCAAAAAACAAAGATGCAAAATGAGGGGTTAGACTGTCCTTAGCCACCATAATGGTGGACTTACAACTGAGCACTACACTAAATCTCATAACCTATGTAGTTCTATGTGTGTGTGTGTGTAGAATCGTTCTAGGTTGCTCTTGTGCTAGTCACACATGGATAACCTGCAAGTAGCTATATGCAGAATATAATAAATGTGTGCATGAAATAGAATGAACTTCCTTCCTATGAAGTTTATGCAAAAAACCAACCCTTGTGTCCCTTGTGATGGAGATAGATGGATGCAATGGAGATCTTTGATGCCTTGATGGATGCAACCTTAGGTGGAGATAGTAGATGCTTAGTTCTTGGTCGCTTATTATGATCACATAAATTTATATTTATGTGATGTCCTTGCTTGAACTTTGTAATTAACCTCGAAAAGGCTGAATACTAAGAAGATAATATGCCCAAATGAATAAAAAAGTACAAAGAGGACAGGGGCACCTAGATTGGATGAGGGATTCTGACACTGATATCCTAATCTGGGTGCTAGTGTCCAGGATGAAAAATGTCGAAGACTGAAAAGGTAGACTGAGTGGGTAGGGGTGTAAGATTGAAAGGAGCAATAAAAAGTAAAGAAAGGTGGCCAAAGACATGGGTTAATTAGTACCATTCTTACTTAGGAATCATATGAATAGTAATATGTAATCAAGACTAGATAAATACCCAAAGTGTCGTGATTTTGTGTCTACAACCAGATATAACATCCTAAGAAAATTGTACGACCTTTCCTAGGAATATTAAACATTCCATTTGAAGTTTACAATTTTTCAAATGGTGTTTCTTATTTATTTTTTGGATTTTTCTCTCATAAATTGATGACATGTCAGTGTGTAAGGATAAAAAATCCATAAAAGAGACCTTAAAATGTGCTCAGTGGGAATATAAAGGTTGTGTTTATCTTAACAAGATTTCATTATCAAAACTAATAGTTTCAAAGAGTAAATCATCAAATTTGAATGTCTACATTTCTCCCCTTTAATTATAAAATGAAATTACATGCTTAAAAGATAAGATACTCGAGTGTGTATACACACTTTTTCTTCACTTGAAGTTTTTTAATAGATTCTTATCATGTTGATGTTGCCATAATCCACAACGAAACTTATAACATAGAGTGTAGTCAATGTCCGTGATAAATAATTGAAATTTAACTCAAATTTAAAATGTAATATGTAAGATTTACATTTGCACAGAGTGAAATGGAAAGAGATGCAAAATATGGAAGGAATACACATGTTTTTCTTGTGGAGGGAGATTTTTAATTTCTTTGCTAATACTTGAAGATTTGCATTAAATTGAGATCACTAAAGGATTGGGGGTCATTAGTGACCAACTGTGCCGAGGATAAACTGTAGTGTTAGGTGTATGAAACCTAACATGGAATGTAAAAGGGAAAATAAGAAGATTTAAATGCCAAACACCCTGCTAAGAAAGAAGACTGGACATCAAAGTCATTCAGAAACTTTGATATATCTTCCCTTTTGAGTGCAAGAGGAAAGAATAATTTTGACACCTTATGTAATCCCATGGAACACAACACTATGTATGGATCTAAGACTAATTTTGAAAATAAGGACACAAAATAGGAAAGATAATGATTTCCCTCATGCCCATACCATATGTGGCACAAATGAATAGAAATTGTAATGTATTGAAAGGTAAATGAAGGAAATTCATGCCCGCTATATTCTTGAAAATTTAGTAGGAACTGATTGCCATAGTTAAGGAGTAAAGTTCTTCATGTCCCATATAACAAATCTAAACAAAATAGAGTGGATATGAGACTATGTCACAAAATTATAATTGAATATGAAATTATGAGATTGTTGAGATAGTTAGTGTAACTTTACCTACAAAAAACCATGTGAAAGTATTAGGACAATACCATATAGTCCTTACCAAAATATACATTTCTAAAGCTATTTCTATTTTCTATATTTCACTGTTTAGATGTATTTTTGAGTACCTATACCTATCTGTACATGTATGTTACAATAATTTTTTTCCTTTGTCTACTATATGTGTATAATATAATTGGATGGATTCCCTTTGTCTTGAGGTTTTTGTGGAAACAATTTTGAAAAATTGGATCAAAAGAATAGATATGTTCCCACACATTATATGTATATCTTGAATATATAGGAGAGTCAAGAATGCTAAAGAGGTGGCCACATTAAAGGACCTATACTTGAAAAAAGAAAGGTTTTGCGAATGGTAGAAACCATGGTATATTATCATAGAAGTGATAGAAATAGATAGAAAAATTAGAGATGATATGAATCATATTACTAATGCATGTAGGAGAAGACAATTGTATCAATAGTTAATTAAAATTTAAGAAGTATCTAAAAATAATCACACAATAGGCATAAAACCATAAACATGAGACAATCATAGTGTCAGAAGACAATAAAATCTTGTAGGCATGTAGATAAGTGTAAGAAAGATAAACCAAGATAGGAATAAAGCCACAAATATAGGACACCCACGATGTTGCAAGACAATCAAGGAATATGGGGCACAAGAAGTCAAACAAGCAAGTAGTAATACAAACACAAGTAAGAATGCTGATTATATGATATAGTAATCAATATAGGTGAAGATATGTGAAAGAAGAGATGTCAATTCTACACAAGACACATGTGTTAGTTATGTTAGCTAAAATTATAACATGTACACAATATATGTAATCAAACGTAATGAGGCAGTAGAAAGGAACTATAGTAAAACCATTTCACTTAAATGTAGTGTAAAATAGATGGCCCCTGATGTATAGGAAGTCTATGTAAAGGAATGAATAAAACCTATCATCATGTACCACTCTGTGCTTGTCCTGTATCAAGCTCAAAATACTACGCGAGCACATATGTGTAAAGAGTAAATATATATGATATCTATTAAATCCATAGTGAAAAAAAAAGTGTAATGTAAAGTGAAACAACTCAAGATAATGGTACAAGTTATAGTTTTGTATTTTTGCACATACATGAATGTTTAAATATTTGGAAACTCTGTTAATTTTATTTATATGTTTGAATTTCTTAGCTATGTACAAGAAAGAGGAGTAGCATTAAAATATATCCAGTGAGGACCTCCTGAAGAGTTGGAGAAAATATTTTAAATGATGGAGGCTTAGGAATAAATTGCGGAAAATAATGTTCCTCAAATGTAAGTGGTATAGTAGTGGTGAGATGTGCTAAAGAAATGTTGATATGAGGACAAGATGGAATAGATCCGTTTGAAATAGTATGCATATAACGATTTGATTTTCAATTTGTGATTAGATAATGATGACATAAGAATATGCAATTTATTGATGTGTGAAACCCATTGTCATATAACACGTATGACGTGGAAAGATTAGAAAATTTATTGGAAATATTACCCTTACAAAAGTACGCTAAGAGAATATATAGTGCAAGGAAAAATATTCTTGTAAAAAAGGAAGGGAGATCCGTATATACCCCCAAGTAATTGAGAAGGGATGACACACTATTGAATGTAGCCTAAGAGTGAAGCTTGAGGTAAGAATTGATATGCCCACTAGCACTAATATGTTATGAGTGAGAATGTAATGTTGGATGCATGAATGATTTCCATGTTAAATTTATAGAATAGTGACACATAGGTTCTATCATAAGAACTTGTCAAGATAATGAAGAGGTGCATTCAATCGGGTGATAAATTTATCCATTTGTGCAACTTTATCCTGAAAAACTAGATGTCGAGAAATATATAATGATTCTAGTTAAATAATGTCATATTCTTCATAAATAGGCTTAAGACATTGCAAATTATCATCATGTTGTTTATAGTCACTACAAGATTAAGTAGGATCAAACTCATCTCGATCATCAGAATTGAGTAGTAGAAATAGGTCATTATTATCCACGAGATTATTTTGCATGTTTCGCTTAATAGGGTTAAGAGTTGTGGTGGTGGAAGTAGAGATATTTACACAAAACTCACTTGGTGTATCAATTTATTCAACATTACTACTATCATAATCCTAATCATCCACCCAACTATAATCTATTTCTAGATGGATTTATATTGGTAATTTGGTATGATCCTCAATATTTTATTTTGTATTCTCTTATTGGTGAAATAATTTTCCGTGTTACAAATTATTGATTTTTCACCAATGGTATGAGGTTAAGCCCCTTCTTCTTGTGTATGGGGAGGTTTCCATTACTTAATGTAATCTACCTAAATTACTTAAAATCTATGGGGTGGAAAATAGGCTAGGGATCACACAAGAACAATCTACTGAACCCGTGGAAAATGCTTGTACAAGGTATAAGGGAGGAATTTAAAGTTGATAGGTAATGGGATTTTGAGAAATAAGGATAGTGAGGTTTAATGTTGTGAGTAGGAACTAGCAGAGTTCACATAAAATAACTAGAGTAGGTCCACATTAAATTATAAGAACACAAAAATGAAAACAACGATAAGACCAAAAAATCATAAACACAAAATTCCATTGACTCATTTATCGAAGGCACATACACCTTTCTTGGTTTTACAAGATTATCATGTATGCAAAGTTGGAAAGAGAGAGTAGAGGAACATAATATATGAAATAGAAGAATTATAACTTTTATTGCTTAATGTAGAAGTGGTAATTGCCAACCCCTTGGAATTGAGAAACCATTCCAATTTATATCATTAAAAATTGTCCTTTCATCTGCCACCCACATGAAATTTCACTTGTCCTCATCACTTGTGACCTTTTATATACCTAAGAAGTGACTATTTTTATTATTATTGAAAAAATACTCTTACAATGTTTAGCTAAGGGTCACTTAAGTGAATAGGATGAAATACTAAAAAGTACATTCTTTATGAGAAATTAGAACATGGAGAGAGAAGAAGGAAGAGAGAGAGAAGGAAGGGTTGAATTATCTGATGAAGAGAATATTTACTGATAGAGAACTTATTGATCATGATCCATGAGGGAGAGTTCCAAGAATGTTCTCTTGTACTTTGAAGTATTTACTAAACTGAGCTACAATAGGTGTCACCTTATCTGCTTCTCAAATGTAAACGCATCTCAACACTTTGATCCATGTCCACAAACATCATTGATATTCTTTCACCGACTGAGCCATCTTTTGTGATCTCTTACAATGTGAGAAATGGATTTTTTGATATTGGCATGGGACTCTAAGGCATATTTGTTGAAGGAAAGGGGGTCACTTTCCTCTTTCTTAACCAACTCCTAGAAGGAAAAAACAATTTCTTCTAGTGAAGAATTCTCAGTGAGTGGAGGGAACCCAAGTTCCTGAACAAAGTTGCATACCTCATTAAAAATATCAAAAGCATTTTGTCCACCAGAAAAAAGTTTAGAGATGACATATTTTATCATACCACATCTGACATCCATGATCTGGACCCAAATTGGATACAAATTGTTAGCAGTTGATACAAACACATTTTTACTCATGAGGGTGTGAGGGTCAATGGAGCTCATCTCGGAAAAAGTGGGAACATCTCATCCAATTAGATTTTATATTTTTCAATATTTTCCCTTGCTTTGTTCAATTATGACAAAGTGGCATGAATATACTTAAGTAGAGAGAGAACCTAATGGAGTAATGTATTTCCTTCCTCGATGGTATTCTCAATCCAGATCTTGTTAGCATTCTCCTACATCATATGCATTTATGCCTTCTTGCTCACCTTAGGGTCAAAACTACTAATTGGAGGAATGTCTTCCACAAGGAGTGAAGCTATTGAATTGGGCTCCAAGAATGGTTTAATGTAGGCGTTGTGACTTTTCACATGTTCCTCCAATAGCTCAATTGTTTGTTTGTACTCTTCATTTCAAGAAAGAAGGCAAGTATATAATTCCTTGAAAAAATGAGAAATACCCTCATGTGTATCTTTACCTATCGAGATATGGGTCAACTCATATTATGATGAAGTAATCTCCTTAACAGGATTTACATTCTTAGGTTGGGAAATTTCCGCATATTGGTCACTGGAAGTTCCACTGAAGAGATGTGAAGACACCTATGCTTTCTTCCTCCACTTGGATCTTAATAATTTTGTGATATCTCCAAGGTCAGGAGTTGTAGCTTACTGTGTTGTTCTTGGCCCACTTTTGAGAAATTCTTGAATCCACGGGAATGACTCTTCAGGAGTGGACATGATGTTGGCCATAGGAGCACTTCCAAATGTTTGATGTAGGATCACATATTGTTCATTATGAGAAAGTTTTGCCACTGGGGACAACATACTTGGATGCCCTTGAAGAGAAGGAGGCTACAATGGATCACTCTTTTTTGATTCAAGAGAATCTATGGGATCTACGATGAGCCCTACCTTCTTATGAATCCTCCTCGAATATGGAACCATTGTGTGATTCATTATCTTTATTTTTGAAGGTTCATATTCAATGGCTCTTAGTTGTACGTGTAATATTTCATACTTTGAGGATTGACCACAGTTCTAGGAGTTTTATTGAGTATTTAAGAACATGGTTATGTAAATTCCATCAAAAGAAGCCTTGATGGGTTTTCGTTCTTACATACAAGGTGCCCCACATGAAAATCACCTATTTACCTTCTTTGACTCCAAATCACTTCCTGGTTGAAATCAGATTTGGGAAAGATTGTGTACATTCATGATCATATGTTTCCCATGGAGAAGGGTGAATTCTTGATTCTTTGCATAGGATGGTTTGAATACTCTGATGACTTGACTAGCTCACTTTCACTTCCTTCTTAGAGAGATGATGATGGATTCAAGACATGATGTGTTCAGCTTGCTCATTGGTTTTCTCATTTCACTTATGATCATGATGACATCCTTTGATGAATTTTAGGTTTGAATGGGGATCTAGAATCTTTTCAAATTCTTTTTTGGCCTCACAATGTTCTTGATTTTCACCAGCTACACCCCAATAAATATGCTTTGTGATGTGTCTTGACACAAATGTGATCAAAATGGTTCTTTAGGATCCTTGCAGAGAGTTATTTTTCTTGTTCGAGTAACACAAAAAATTTACAACCATGCGATGATTGAAGAATCTAGCAAGCTGGGTGAAAAAGGAGCCAACAAATTTTTTTTTGCACTAAAAGCTGAACTTTTCTATTTTTGGTAGGCAGGGTTAGGTGCTGCTATTTTGGGAAATTTTTCTTTTTTGCTCAATTTTTTTCTTTTGAAAATAATCAAACACTGATATTTCCTCAATTGATGATGCTTTAATATTTTTATAAAGTTTCTATTTTTAGAAAGTTGTTTTCTGGGAAACTACTATTTTGGGAAAATTTCCTATTTGACCTTGTTTACTGTTTTGCAATCTCTCTAGATGTTCTGAGTGATGGGAGCTTGTTGTTTTAGGAGGATTACTATTTTTAGTAAATATATATATATATATATATATATATATATATATATATATATATATATATATATTTATTAAGTTCACTTACCAGTGTCCGGTTGCAATGAAAACACTCTCATCGGATTCGACTCTGCACCAAGGTCCCGTACTCTAATTTTTGCAGTGGTCCTTCTACTGGAACTCTTGCAAACTAAAAAATAAAAATTCAGGGGGATGGTTTCAGAGTTTCAGCTGTAGAAAACTAGGGAAACCTATGGTATGCAGAAACTACATTTTCAAAGATGCATGAGAGGAGAGTCTTTTTTGAAAATTTTAGTTGAATCTGATTTCTAGTTGAAGAGTTACAAGAAAATCTTGTTTTTGGAAGCCATGGCTGTTATGGAACGAATTTGGAAGCATATAAATTATAATATGGTGTTTTAAAAAGGTTTTTAACACTAAAAATGGTGGACAAGTGAACGTTGTAGAAGAAATGACTTAAAAGTGAGTTATTTTTCACTTTCTGGCTTACTTGTTAACCATGGTTTGACTATGGGTGAATGGAAGCCGAGTTAAAGACAAGTTTGCACATGGGAACCAATTTTTTTCCCCTCTCCCCCCTTAGGAAAAATGGAAAAGAGGAATAAAAATGGGTGCTTTGAGCAAGATGGTGAAAAATTTCGCAATCTGGTGCACAAAGTAGATGATGGGGGTCAACCAGATAAGTACTCGAGAGTTGAAAATAGGTCATGTGAGAAACTATAGAGGGGGATTGCATGGTGGCATTAATTTTTGTCGCATCTATTCCCTTGGAAAAAAGGGAAAAGAGGGATATAAAGGGGAAATTTGAGCAAGATGCTGACAAGTGGCAAGATCCGGTGTAGTGTGAGGGAGATGAGTTTATCTAGTTAAACACCCTACGAAGTTGGAGAGGGTCACATGGGGGACCCGAGAGGGGGCTTGCACTTGGATGCCCATTTTTTCCCCCATTTGTACCCTTGGAAAAGGGACAAAAAATGGTAACATGAGTGATATCAAGACCTATGGCATTAAAAAAATTGGCTAAGTATGGGATCAACACACTCTGCACTAGTGAAGACTTGAAAACTTCGTTCTCAGAGATTGGAAAGGTCTTTTGTGGTGAAATTTTATATTATTATGAATCCAAGGGACCTTACAAGATAAATGTAGTAAGATCTATATATTAATTATTCTTGAAACTTACAAATAAATGGGCCATTTTTGATCAAAACAATGAGGTGTACTTATAAAAGTTGAGATGCCTTGATAAAATATTAGGTCTTGAATAAAATATGATTCTTCCACCATGTAGAGAATTCCTTCATATTTCCATTTCCTATTTTTTATTCATAACTACTTAAAGAGATCCTGGAATCATTCGAAGAAGTTCATGTTCATATTTCAGCCATTCATTCCTTACACCTGAAAACCCACTTTTGCACAGACTATCACTAAGCCATCAAATCTTACCTTAAAATTCCTAAAAATATTCAAAAACCTTATTTTATCTCAAATACCACCTTTAAATGATTATGATATTTTGTAACTTTCCCGGAGGATGCACACATACCTTGAAATGGCCAAAATTGGCCTTTCTAAGCTTGTCAGAGAGCTAGTCTTCTATTAAACTTCAATGAAGGGAATGATGAGCATTATAATACCATTTTGCAATCTTGAACATGTTTATTCAATGCATTAGGAGAACATGTAAGGTCAAAATAATCATACATGGGAGGTAGACTAAATGGGAGAGGGATTTGGAAAGGCTTTAGAGAAAATTTTCACATTTGGCTTAGTTGTCATATTTCAAATCTTGAATTTTTGGGCTAGCAAATATGCTTGAAAATAGTTGGCTCTGTCTTGAGGACATTGAATGGTAAGGGGAAATAGATAACCTCAGATTTTTCATGGGTGAGAAGACTAGTTCCTTGTTAATTTTTCACAATAGATTCAATTCTTCACCATAAGTAATAGACGCATAAAGGGAAAAGCTAGAACACACACAATAGAAAGGGGAAACACACAAAGTAGGAAAGAAAGCACACAACGGAAAGGGAAACTACTTTACTGGGGATGGAAATTTATTGAGGCGGGGGAATAATGTACAAAAACCCAAAAATGGGTTGAGAGAAGTACATACCATTATGAAACAATGCATTGAATTCATACCCGTGAAGCATGAAGATAATCATCCAATCATGCCATGCTCTCGTGATGGCTCAACATGTTTTGAGAAGAAGGAGAGAGACCATGATTCCATCTTCATACTAATATTACATAGAAAACACTCTTGCATTCAATGACCACAATCTAACATGTTTGAAAGTCTTTCCTTTTGTAGCCTCTATGTGATGCTTTGTGAATATGAGAAGACATTCCTCCATGATCTAAAAAATGAATTCAATGTTTTTGTCATGAAAGAATTCATCATCCTTAAGTGAATGTTTCAACATGGACTATTTTTCAAAATCAGTAGGGGATTTAGAAATGGTGAAAGCAAGCTGATTCTAACACCATTCACAAGAATCTTGCCTATTATGAATTTGTTGTTATAAACAATTGCTTTCTATATGAACAAACTCAACATTGGCCTTGATATAGTTTTCTATGGTGGTGTTTTCTTCATGATTGAAAATATCCACATGAGATTTAAGAATATCTTTTCCTTTCCATTCATAGTCTTCATACAAAATGAGAAAGGGGAAGACTCGCCTTCATATTGATGTTCATTCGCTAAGGCTCTAAGGAGGGCATTGATCTTACCTATTTGTACAATCTCATTGTTAAGAACTTGTGAATCAAAGGAAGGATCATGAATGAAATCATACTTATCTTGCATTTCTATGACATAGGTCGGGATCTCAAGACCGAGTTGAGGGTCTTCAATTTATTCTGTAATCTTCAAGATATATTGCACAGATTCATCCTTAAAAGCTCCCACATACTCATTATTATCTTCATTTGAGAAGTATTTGCATTGGGATTCAAGGAGATGGTTTGAAATTTGAGCTTCATATAACCAAGAATCACTTGAAAAATTATCTTTCACCTATCCAAATTTCTCATCATCCAAGGGTTACCTTATTATAAGATCGAGCATGCCTTCTGAATCTTGATGAAGCATCCAGGAGAGAGTTTAGGTGTGAGTCCCTAACGGTGATTTGAACCCATTTCAGATGATATTGTTGCGGATGATGTGAAGAATGAGTTTCTAAAGGACCAATATCAACAAACAATTCTCCATGTAACTCATATTCCTTGTGTGAATATTCTTCTTGCTCATCATCTGATTGTGAGAGGAGGTCGGTACTAACTCTTTACTGTTTGGAAATGAGTGAAATGATGACTCATCACAAACCACATATTGACTCTCATATATCTTATGTTTCTCAGGATCCATGAGATGATATACCTTTGAGGTAGTACTATAACCCAAAAACATACAATAGAATGTCTTTAGATTGATTTTCTTCCTCTTTTATCAAGGACATGAATGTATGCTGTAAAACCAAACACTCTAAGATCAGAGATCGAAGGATTATGATTAATCTGTACCTCTTTTTAGTTTTTTATCCTATAAGATTTTTGTACGATCCTGATTTAGGAGATACACAACTATCTAGACTTCTTCTTCTCAAAATATCTTATCCAACTTGGCAGTGAAAAGCATATAATGAGCCATCTCTATGACAGACTAATTACAATGTTCTATAATGCCATTCTGCTGGGGTGTATAGGGGACAGTCAAGTGTTGTGTGATGTTGTTCTCCTTTAGGAATGCCAAGAATATATTTGACATGAATTCCCCTCGATCTGATTGGATATGGGATGCTTGGTATGCTAAAAAACTTGCTGATAGAAGGCCTGAAAAATTGGAAAATTCTTCACTCTTCTTCTGGAGAAAGAACACATATTTCTTGCGAGAATAATCATCTATCAACAATTGGAAGTACTAAAATACATGAAAGGAAGCATGCACCGGTCCACATAGATCAATATGCATGACCTCAAGATGGTTCTTGGTGTGGAAGGTGCTTTGCTCGAGTGAATCTTGATGTTGTTTTTCCACCAAACACCCAGAACATATAGCCAAGGAGTGGAAGAGTGGAGGAAATCCTCCTACCATCTCCTTAGTGTGGAGTTGACAGAGGGAGCCTGCAGAAAGGTTCCCATATCGATAATGCGAGAGTGTAGTTGACTCTATCATAGAGGAAGATAGAGCAACTACAGAGGATGAAATTGCATCTAGTCCAAACAAATGATCCTTCAAAAAGTCTCTAGGAAGTATCATAATTTCTCATGAGATCAAACAATATTTGAAGCCATTCTGGACCATGAACTCCACCTTGACCTTGTGATTCAAGAGTTGAGAGATAGAAAAGAGATATGTGGTCAAGCTAGGGATATATAACACATCTGTAAGGGTACACCTCCTCGTCCCGAGAGGAATGGTGACTGTGCTAATCCCTTCTACAACATACTTCTTTTTGTTTGCAATTTGAATCCAATCTCCAGTGGTTTGATTAGTCAATGAATCAAAAATCTTTCTATCACTCGTCATTTGCTTACTTGAACTTGAGTCAATCAACCAAATGTTTTGTGAAGGTTGTGATGTTTGGGAGACTAGAATAATGTTTTGATGTGTGTCACAATTTTCTGGCTCTTATGAGTCATCTTATTGACTCGCGACATGTCCTTTCTACTTCTTGCAGTTGCGAGGATGATGTATGGATTGTTGTGAATCATTGTGACCAAATGTGCTCTCATTTCCAGAATTTC
This sequence comes from Taxus chinensis, assembly GCA_019776745.2. Taxonomy (NCBI): domain Eukaryota; kingdom Viridiplantae; phylum Streptophyta; class Pinopsida; order Cupressales; family Taxaceae; genus Taxus; species Taxus chinensis. The sequence goes on along the minus strand of CM034150.1, from coordinate 244,225,443 downwards.
CTTGAGTCCGACCATTATACCAACAACTAGCAGTGTCATGTCTATTTGTAGTGCAGATGTGACGCCATTGATCTTATTTCTAAGACTTTTACTACTTTGGTTTCTTCTAAGGTTACTTCTAGGACTGCTTATGGTACTTCTTATCTTGTTGTTCCTTTTGAGACTTGTGACTCTTCTGTTATCTCGAGATTATTGTCTTGTCTTTAAACTCCTTATGCACTGTGTGGATGACTTCTTCTTAGTGGACCATATTTACCAGTTATTTAAATGACACCACTTGTTTTGGGATGTTTAATGTCATGATAAATACCCGGTTTAAGGAAGAGCACTTAGAGTGATCGGGATTAGTAGTTTGTCCTTCAGCGTTTCACCTAACGCCAAAAGCTCTACTCGTAGTTCCACAACATGATGTAAGAATTCCTCTACTTCCTTGCCATCTTTCACATTGAGAGTATGAAGCTTTGAATGGAGGTTGAGGATCTTTGTCTAGTTCTTTGCCTCGTAGATGGTGGATAAAGAGTCCTAGGCCACCTTTGATGTCTTTGCGTCTCATACGTGAGGTTGAACCTCGTCGTAGATGCCAAAAATGATCAACATCAAGGATTTTGCATTATATTTGTCATACTTAATTCATTCATCAACGCCAATTTGATGCATCGCCATGCCACTGATGATTTCCTATAACTCATCGAACTTGAAAATTGTGTGCATCTCCATTTTCAAGGCTGCATAATTTGACCCCTTGAGCAACTGGGCATCGGAAATGAGTAGCTTTGGTGCGGACATGGCTTATGTTTCTCTTCTTCAACGTCAACTTCTTTTTCCGGGCGTGAGGGAGACGCTACAAAAATGCCAAGGTATGTTTCCTTTAGTTGTTATTGCAAGACACGAGTCACACTTGACAATGCCTTTGGAATGCGCCAAGACTTCACGCTATTCTCCATGCTTTGGTCACTGTATAAAAAGAAAACAGAACTTTGGCAAGAGAAAAGTAGATGTTCAATCCTCCACCCTCTTCACGCATGTCAATAGATAGCAGTCACTATGCTTGGAACAGGTCTAATTTTCCATCAGTCCTCCACAAAAGCATTCTCACTGCACGCAGTCCCTTATTTTGGAGTAGAAGTTCCAGAGGCTAGTAAGGGAGATCGCCCAGAACTACAAGATGGATCTGTGTTTCTAGAGTTACGCTTCTGTTGTAACACTTAAAAATATGGCAGGTAATATCTTATTTGCTTGGAAGAAAAGTAATATCTGGAGGTGACATACACAGAACGCAGGGAGGAGATCCAAGTGGGGGGAATATGTGTTTCTCATCCTGCACTAGTTGACAAATATAAGTGTGAGGAAGAACACGAAAACAGTCTTCTGCAGCCACAAGAGAATTTAATTCTCAACGGTGCCTTCTTTACACCAGCTCTTCTTCCCTCCATTTTTTTGGCATTCTGATTTTTATTCCTGACTGGACATCTCCTCTGGTCGTTGCCATGCAAGGATCTCTCTACGCCAAAACATCTTCTGCATAGGCTTCCACTTCCTCACATGCAATGTCAGAAGCTCTGATACCAATGATTAAGAAGCATAGCAGAAAAGAATGAAATCAATGATCTATTAAATGATCAAAACAGTGAATATACACATGCAGCTGAGGAAACAAACTGACAGGAAGAGACCTGGAAGGTCACGGGTCTCTAGAAGAGAAATCGACTCCTATACCGTAAACAACAATGTAATAGATTATGTTAGGTCAACATTTTTTAACTTATCAATTGATGTTTGTATATGGATTTTATGCACTATACTATCAGAAAATGATGACATGTTAGTGTATAAAAATAAAAAAGATAGAAAAAAGACCTAGAAATGTCCTAAGTGAAAATGGAAAGGTGGTGTTTATCTTAGCAAGAGTGCATTGTCAAAATTAGTAGTGTCAAACTGCCAAATTTAAGTGTCTACAATAATGCAGAGTCTAATTTTGTCAAAATATAAGGGATACCATTTTGTTCTTATAGAAAAAATAAGACATAGAAAAAGTGAATATCATTACAAACAATTTTTACCGACTTGTGATCAAGTAAACAAAGAAATATTGGGCTGCATATAATTTGCAGGTTTCAATAACCTCACCACTAAATGTTGTGGAAGAAATGAGAAAAATACATGTTAATGTCTCAATGTTGGATTCTCTAGCAATGTCTAGTCATATGGACCTACTACAAGAGTAATTGAATAATTTCAAATCATCACTAAAGGCTTAGAAGGATGTACATTCCATACCAATCATCCTTTACCAATATAATACGGCTGAAGTAAGTTGTGCTCCAGAACCTCATGTTTCTATGTTTCTAATTATTGAAAAGAATCTAGTTTACAATTATATTATTGATTATGTTGGTAACATATCTTCAATGCCTCATTTTTGCATAGTCTAGGATTATAGTATACCCTTATCAATAAAAGAGTTGTTTAGATTGTTGGTAATATTGTCAAGGTAGTAGGAGTCATAAAAGGACAAAATATGGCCTTGCACATCTCCTCTTTCATTAGGATTCCACAAGGCATTTAATTCATTGATCTTCTCCCATTATGTTCTAAAATATTGTCTAGATATTTCATAGAAAACTTTAAAGGGTATTTGTCCTTGAATTAGTCTTATATGCGTCTAAAACATAGATGTGGCACTTAAATAACTATTCTGGTTGAACATATTACTCATTTCAATGCTGATATTTATGATTCCAAGTCTCATGAAGTGAATTATACCATAGCCTCTTAAAATGAGGAAGAAATTTATCTTAAACCACATGATCCTAGGAATAAGGTACTAGAAGAAAAAACTAGGTACAATTTTAACTCCTAGAATAAATTTAAAGTTACTAGTTTAGGTACATATTATTTTCAATAAGAAAATAGTCACATTCCCATCCTGCTTAATGAGGGTGAAGAATTTTGAGGCCTATAGGAGATGTATTTTGATATAGGAGATGTATTTTGATAGATCTAAGTAAAAAATTGGTGCAAGCATAAGGGTTATCCTAATTTAACCTCATAAGGAAATAACCATCTTCTGAACAAATAATGTAGGTGAATATGAATCTCTAGTTCAAGAAAATTAGATTTCCAATAAGAAAAGACTAAAAAGGTTGATTATCTTTTAACACAAAAAACTATTAATTCAACAAGTAAAGTCTCAATGTTATACACAAAACCCCTTATTAATATCATATAAACATAGAGTATGGGATCTTTTGGAATATTTTAATGCAATCTATCTACAAGTTGCTATAAGGAAGTATAATGTTGAAGTATAGATTTAGACCTACATGTGAAACTTATTAAACCATGAGTACCTAATAATGAATTCCATTTGCATATTTTTGAGAACTATAAGCAAATTGTTTGATTTTATTTAGCAAAAGGAATATATCTCACATAATTTTTAACCCTGATTGCCAGTGTTATTATGATCATATCATCAAGATAAATACAAACAAGGTGCCTAAATGATTGGTCACAGTAAAGGGTGTATTAAAAAATGATGATTAACACAAATGACATAAGAGAAATATGAAGACTACCATGAGCTATAAATCTTTCCAAGAAAAACACTTAAGTAAAGAAAGCTATGTAATTCTTAACAAAAATAAGTATTTGTAGAGTTATATTAAAAGTGAGATGATATTATTGCACAATCATACAAAATCATCAATAGTTATCATGTGGGGTTCAGTAGCTAGGCAATATCCTAACACATGAGTTCATATTGAGGTAATTAAAATTGATAAAATTAAATTCAATATACCGGTGAAAGGGTTTAATTTATTAATATTCTGAATCAGGTATTGGGGGTAGGTTAGATAGGTGGGCCAAAGGAAATGGAGGTTTAATTTTGATATAAAACTAAAACATTTGAACCATAGTTTTTAAAACTAAATACGTGAAAATTACAATTTAAGGAGTGTGCTCATAAAATTAAATTATAATCTCTTTTTGAATAAATAAATCTCAATCAAGAGATTCTTAACCAAGAAATAATAATATGGTAGAAAACTAGGATTGAGTATGCTTTTCAACACAAGTGATATTATTTCACCATCTTAATTATTTAAAAAATTATTGATAAATGATTAAAGCTTAACATTTATAAGGTAATTGGTAATAGGTCTTGCTATCTTTGGAGAGATAATGTATATTAAAACAAATGAGTGAGAAATATAATATATTTTTTGTTTAATATATTAAGGTAGAAATAAAAATGGGTAAAAAAAAATTTCATGGAAAAATGGGTAAGTACGATACATGGGAAAAATAGGGGGTATTATCAATTGAATAATTAGAGGTAAAAACTAGAATTAAGGGTATTCTTTAATATCCTTCGAACGAACATGTTATACCATACTTTTACTAAGTGAACCCCCCATGATGATTATACATTTTAACTTATACAATATGCAATTGATGAAAAATCTATAACACAAAAGATAAAGCTAGTCAATCTTGTAATTGTAACCCTCATGAAAAAAGAACTGAAAATTTATTTGAGGAAAATATCATTTTTGCCATCAAGAATTCATATTGGGTTACCCTTATGGTGTTTGCGAGAAGAAATAATGGTGTAAAAATCTATCCGTGAAATTTAGAGACTTGAGATAGGAATTCCTTAAAGGCCACTACCACTACTCTCTATGGATTACATTTTACAAATAGTATTAGGGGATGAGATGTTGTCATTTTTTAGATGGGTTTTTAAAGTTATAATCAGATTCTTGTCCAAGTGTCCAATTAGAATAAAAGAAATTTCATCACTAAGTGAGGGACATATGCATATGGGAAAATGCCTTTATTTTTTGTCCAATGATGGTGCCAATGTTAAATGACAAATAGATTTGGATTTCAAAGGTTTAATTAATGTTTTCATGTTAGATTACATAAATGATGTCACAATTTATATCTTAGAAGAGGATCATTTGGATCATCTTCAATAAATGTACAAATTTTGGATTATACCTTAATCTACAGAAATTGATACTTTTTGTCCATGAAGGTTAAATTTTAGGGCATGTCGTGTCAATTATTGTCTTAGCCATAGACCGTAAGAAAATTACAATAGTCATTTCCTTATCTCTCCCTTCTCACAAATATACACTTCAATATTTGTTTTGTAAAATGAACATTGTGAGAAAATCAATTACTAAATTTTCAGGTTTAGTTAGAACTATCACTTTAATGTTGAACAAATGATGTGATTTCAAATGGACGTAAGAAGGAAGGAGATGTTTTTAACAATAAAACAATGTGTAGATACAAAATTACTCCAATAAATCAATATTTTGAAAAAAATTCATCCTCTATTCATTTGATGGAAAAAGTAGCATTGCTTCCATTTTAAATACACATAATCATCAAGTTTGGAGTAGACAAGTAAATCTCTGAGCCAGAATATTTGTGATTATGACCTTTAGTATAAATTTGTTGAATAGAATATGTTTTCTATACTTAAACCTCTAAAAATTTTAAGGAACCATTGTTTGACAAAAGATAATATATTTTATCACTATTCTTAACATCAACCAATATATCATGAGTTTAGAAATAAGTGAGAAAAGAGCTACTTGGATCACCAAGATCATAGAATTTAATGTGGAGATCAAGTCTACTAAATTAATCATAAGAATATATCTTTGTTAATACTTGGGTGAAGTTCTATGACATTCTCAAGAGTTGGTGTGTATTCAATGAGAAAATGTTTTAGCAGATACATATATGGAAAATAATTGGTTTCAAAAAATTAAAAATTATCCAATCATTGGTGGAATGCCAAAATATTTTAACATAAGATAGCAAGAGACATTATATATTTCAATTAATTGACAATGAGATAATTATGGCCTCCTCTCTAAGAAAAACATCATTTTATTTCTAATCAAGTGTGTTAAATGTAAAAAATTTGGAAGTGTGCTCAAAGAGTTTCACCAAGGTTTATTTGGAGGTCATTTATCCTCAGAAAAATACAACCAATACTATAAGAGACGGTTAAATTTAGCCTTCCATGTTTGTTTTTATAACAAATGGGTCATTAGCTACAAGTAATGATCATATTCCATAGAAATGAAGAAGAAAGAATCCCTTACTCTTCAACCAGTTGCACAAAAACAATCATTCTATCAGTGGATATTAGACTTCATTGGAATGGTAAAACCCCTTTCTAGTTCTAGTCATAATTGGATATTAAATGCCACTGATTGTTTTACCAAACGGGTTATAACACTCCCTTTAAAGGAAGAAACTGAGAATGTTATAGTGGAATTATTGTAGGACATCATTAGAAGGTTTAAAGTCCCTCACACTATAATATCATATAATGCCAAATATTTTATTAGTGAAAATATTACTTATTTTTACATAAACAATGTATTTACTTGAAAACCTTCTCTAATTACTATCCTCAAGGTAATGGGATTGCATGATCATACAAAAATCTAATAAAGATAATGAGCATGACTATGAAGGAAAATTATAGGAAAGGGTAGACAAGAGTGATGATTTCCTTGAGGGAAAATGTGAATGAACTACAAAATTCCATTGAAAAATCCCATTTCATGCTTGTATATGGTAGAAAATATAGGATCCCAATTTAAATAGATATTCCATCCCTTAAGTTATATCATATGATAGAATTGAAGCATCATGATGCAAAAAAAATATGGATTACATAGCTAGTCAATTTGAGGAAGTAAGAGAGATGGGCAGAGGTAAATCCCAATATCATTAATGTGTTGTAAAGAATTGGTATGGTAAAAATTATCATCCCCAAGATTTCAAATGAGGATAACTAGTCCTTAAGTCATACGAATAAAAGGATAAAATTGGGAGACATAAGACATTTGACACCATTATGAAATCCTATACCAGATCATATGTTGTAAATCAAGTAATTTTTTTGAGTTGGCAAAACTTGAGGATGAATGACTGAATATTGTAGTGAATGTGATGTTTCTTAAATACTATTACTAAGAGTCTAAATTTCCATGTATATAGTGTATATCTCCCTTTCTTGTTCCTTATTTTGTGTTTTCGCCCTTTGTCTCTTTGATTCTTGTTACAATTCTCAACTTTGGGTACCTTCTCTAAATCTAAATTTGAAAATTGTAACTTTTGAATCTAGTTTTAATAGTTAGAAATTTCCATGAATCATTTTTTCGATAATAATTGATTTGCAAAATGTGCATATTACACTTGGTATGTGTATGATTTATTGTTTTGTACATATGTTTTGTAGTCATTCTTCAAAAATCTATTTGAAGGTTGATAGTTGCAAAAATTGAGATGGAATTTCAAAGTGGAAGGTTTTAGAATCTAATAAAATTATTTGTTTAGTGAAAATTATATTTCCTATTAGATTCTAAGGATAATGGTATTTCCATTTAGAAAGATAATAACCCCTTTGAGAAACAAGAAATGTTTCCAAAATGACCCCCCTTTCAATTTTTCAGCAACCAAAATGAATTGAGCTATTTTTTTGATCTATTATCATGCTTCATGATATCTCTTCTAGTGTTTTGTGATATATATATAGGTTCACAACCATGCATAGAGGATTTGTGAAGAGTTAAAGGTTGTGTATATTTCTCTCCTCACTTTTCTCTTCCATAAAATCCAAGTTTGACACCTTGTCTACACTTTATACATGTTTTACCATTGGTGTAAAAGCTTTGCATGTGTTCAAATTCCACATTAAAGGTGTTTTTACTCTTGTGATGATACGTAATGGTCATTTTGAGGTAGATGTAATAATTTTATGGTTTTATAGTTGGTTTGGTGACATGTTTGAGTGAACTACACAAAACATAGTTGGTGTTTGTTAAATTCCAAGCTTCTCCTTGCTCTTGTGGTCACTGTTCAAGGTATTTAATTCCTTTTCGTTACATCAAAATTGAGTCTAGGCCATGCAATGAGTTTTTTTTTTTAAAATAATTTTTAGTCACATTTGGGACATGTTCTCATGTGACATAGAAAGAAACAAATTGCATCGAACACCTTGGGTTGTTTTGTGTTCTTTATGGATTCACATTTAAATCATTGGAATTTTTGGAGTTTTTTATTCTTTTGCATCACATTTGGGATATAATTCCTAGCTCTATAAGGTTATAGTAGTGTTAAATTTGGCCCTTGTTAAAATTCTTCACTTCCCCTTGCACACAATGTGCCTTGGGTTATTTTAAGCCCATTCCATGAAGTTACACATGACATTTGATGTTTTTTATAAACTTCACATTGTGTTGATGGAAGATCTTAAGTGTTTAATAATGTTTTCAATTCCTTGGAAGTCATGATTAAGTTATTAGAACTTTGTTTTACCCTTATGTTTTACCATTATGTGTTTAAGGCTCAATCAATGAAGGAAATAAAACACACATGTTTTTATATGAGAACACTCCCTTATTAAAATGGAGCAGAGGTATTTGAATAATTTTTTTGGAATTAGGGTAATCTTTTTGAGGGTGTTAAAAGGACCCACATCCTTGTACAATTGAGGATTTTTAGAGAGGATCCACAACTTAGGTTAAAATGGAGGGGACCACAATTAGGAACCTAATTGAAGCAACCTATGAAACCACAGTGAAGATGTAGCAACTAGAAACAATGAATGCAATGAATGGACTAGCAACTAGTGACGGCAGCGAGAGAAACAACAACTAGTGACGACAGCGAGAGGAGAAACCACTAGCAATGGAAGTGAGAGGAGTAATCACTAGAGACAAAAACGAGTAGCAGCCACCAGTGACATCAGCAAGAGGAGCAGCCACTGGTGACATCAGTGAGAGGAGAAACCACCAGTGATAACAATGAGAGGAGAAGCAACCAGTGACAAGAGTAACCACCAAAAAAATCAACGAGAAGAGAAACCACCAAAAATAATAGCAAGAGAAGCAGGTACCAACAACAACACAATGAGTAGAGATGCAACATCTAGTGGTGGAACAACCTCTGAGGAGGATCATGCCTCGGGGGGATTTGAACATGGGTGGGAAAGCACACAACCATGTGACTTGACCACACCACTCCCACCCCATTGGCAAGGTATTTTCATACTTTACTAATACCCATGAATGAAGTTTGGAAAAATCAATAAGACATGATTTGAGAGTAATAAGGATTACACCACTCATTGAAATCCATAAAACACAAGTTCCCATTTTCAGATAAATAAAGTAAAAAATGGCCAATTGAATGACATATCCTAACAGAGAGAGAACTCCCTTAGACAACTAATAAATATGTGTCAATGGGTCTCAAAAACTAAAGGCGTGATAAAGTACCCATGTACAAACAAAATCTCTCTGGAAAGAAGAAGAGGATAATAAAGACTAGAAATCCCAAAGAAGATGGGTTGCTACAACACATCTCACCCCAAGAAGAGACCACAAATGAAGAAACTTTTCCTTAGTTAAGGGCTTGGTGAATATGTCTGTAACCTGATCATATGTTTGACAATACTGTAAGTTAATGATGTCTTCATGTATCATCTCCCGTATGAAGTGCATATGAATCTCAATGTGCTTCGTTTGATGATGTTGAAATTTATTATGGTAAATCGAGATGGTGCTCATGCTGTCACAGTAGATAATGGTAGGCCACTGAAAGTGAATACCAAACTTTGTCAAAATACCCTGTAACCAAACAACTTTCGTGGCAATGTTAACTACTCCTTTGTACTCTACCTCTGTAGATGATATGGAAATTGCATTCTTCTTCTTAGTAGACCAACTAACATGGCCCAAACTAGAAGGTAAAATATATCCCAAGATAGATTTACAATGATATAGATCATTGACCCAATCAAATTTTGCATATAAAACCAATTCAATATCTTTCCATCCTAAGTAGTGAATGATGTCTGTATGAGTGCCACGAACATAGTGAAGGATCCGATTCACTACTTTCCAATGTAACTCATGAGGTTCCTACATAAATTTGGACCTGATCCAAATATCATATGAAAGATCTAGATAGTGTGAGTCAGGTAAATAAAAATCCCCACCAACTGTAAATAAAAGGTACCATCAACCATAGGAATAGAGCAATCAAAAACCAACTTAACATGAAAAAGAAAAGGAGTAGGAGAAGGCCAATCAGACATGTGAAACCAAGCTAGCAAATCAAGGGAGTACTTACCTAACGAAATTGCAATTCCCGATTCAAATTGTGAAATTTGTATCCCAAGAAAGTAATGAATCAAGCCCAAGTCATACATGGAGAACGTGTTGGCCAAGGAAATCTTCACATAATCAATGATAGAGGAAGAGTTTTCCGTGATCAACAAGTCAGCAACATACAGAATGAGGATGAGAATGGAGTCCTTCTACCACAAAATGTAAACATTTGGGTCAGAGTAACACTGAGTGAACCCTGATGTAAGTAAAAAGGATTCCATCTTGGCATACCAAGCCTAAGGGGATTTTTTAAGGTTGCAGAGGTACTTCTTTAACTTGAAAATGAGGGAGGTATCCTAGACATAACTCAAGGGTTGTTCCATGTAGATATCTTCCTCTAGGTCACCATGAAGGAAAGAACTCTTCACACCCATCTAATGGACTTCCCCTTTTTTTATGGCAGCGATGGTGAGGGTCATTTATATGGAAGTCATCTTCACAACTAGAGTAAAGGTTTCCGAGTAATAAACCCCAGCTACCTAGGAGAAACCCTTAGCTATAAGTCATAGTTTATACTTATAAACTTCTCCATCGGCACCATACTTTTTTTGGTACACCCACTTACACTAAACCATTTTTCTTCCTTTTGGAAGAGAGTTGAGATCCCAAGTATCATTCTTCATGAGTGAGGAATACTCCTCATCCATGTAAAAATCCCACTCATGAATCCCAGAATCCTTCTGGAAATACTGAGGGTTGGAAGTGAAGGAAAATAAGGAGTGGGGTCGAGTGAACTATGAATGATTTTGTCTCTCATAGGAAAGATCCCCAATCCACTCTCTAGCACTCTACAAAATCTGCCTAACCCAACAAGGACCAGGAGGTGAGTCAAGCTCAGAATTTGTAGATTCTTCACTTGAGTGAGAAGGGAAAAGGTTGTCATCATCACTACAATTAGAATTGGAAGACTCTGAATCATGAGGGTCAAGAGGAGCAAGAAGATTAATGGGAAGATAAGTACGCTTAATAACGTAATCATCTGAAGAGTCAAAATCGGAATCAGAGAGTAGGACTCTAGAAGGTGGAGAAGTAGAAGTCAAAGATGACTCATCAAACTTCAAACTCCTCTCAATATAAAAATGATGAGTAATAGGGTTCAATAATTTATATCCCTTCACGCCATCAGGATACCCTACAAAAATACGTCTAGATTGTAGTTCCAAATGCTTGTGTTTCTTTTTAGGAATTTGGGCCATAACATTGGATCCGAAGATGCAAAATTTCTCAACATCAGGTTTACATCCAAACCAGGCTTCAAAGGGTGTCATCCCTCTTATGGCCTTGTGTGGAACATGGTTCTAAATGTAGCAAGCAAAATTCATTGCTTCGGCCCAATACTGTGCAAGAAGGGATTTTGAGTGAGCCATACAAGTGACCATCTCCTTAACTGTTTGGTTCTTTCTTTCCACAACTCCATTTTGCAAAGGGTTTTAAGCAATTGTATGTTGCAAAGCAATCCCTTCAAAGGTATAGAAATATTCAAACCTATTGCTCACATACTCACCTCCATTATCAGTTTGAAGAACTTTGATAGACCTTTCAAATTTTTTCTCAGCAAGAGCCTTAAAGTCTCGAAAGTGATTGAAAACTTCATACTTTTGCTTAAGAAAATACACCCAAGTGTAACATGAAACGTCATCAATGAAGGTAAGTATATAAAGACCTACAGTAAATGAAGGATATAGGAAAGGGCCAAAAATGTCAATGTGAACAAGATCCAAAAAACAAGTAGCTCTCCAGGTTTTTCCTTTGCTAAAATTTTCTTCACATTACCTCCTAAAGGCATAACCATCACAAAAACCCATAGAAAATTTGACGCGGGGTGACCCCTTGACCAGGGGTAACCCATTGACCATTTTGTTTTGGCTCAATTATTCAAGGTAACGATAGTTAAGGTGGCCAAAACAATCATTTCATAGCTTTCTAACCTCATATGCATGAGTGAGCAAGGCAGTGGGTGTCACATAAGAAGTAAAGTGGGAGATGGTGTACAACTTTAAACGGTGATTTGCCTTTCCCTTAGCCACGATGGAGTCAAAGTGAAGCTTATGAATAATCACCAAGCTAGGACCAAATTCCACTCTCATTCCTTCACCAAGGTGATTGATTTGGTAAACCTATAGGATATTGGTAGAGATATTGGGAACATTCAACACTTAGTTAAATGTTCCACCATCCATCTCTACCGATCCACTGTTAGAAACTGTCACTATAGTGTCATCACCCAATGTGATTTGGGACATGCCACATGGATCGATGTTGGAGCACTCAACATGTGAAGAGGCCGTGTGGTTTGAGGCACCAAAATTGATAATCCATGTTGATGAAGGAGTTTCTCTACCTAAAAGGGCCTTTCATTTCTTCTTCTCATATTTAGACTCCTTTGCTTTGGAAGACTCAACCTTCGGAGCATTTTGTTTGATATACTTAGGAACACTTATTTTATTCTTCTCAAGTAAATGAGTTAAGTGATCAATTTTTTTTCTCATACACTGATATTATTTAAGGCCAGTCTTCTTGTAATAGGAACACTTACACTTTTCCTTCTTCACTTTGGGATCAGAAGTAGAAGTGTTCATGTTAGGTTTAGTTTGGGCTTGGTTGGTCCTTTTTATCTTTCTTCTTTTCAATTTTCTTTCCCTTACCATTAATCACTACAAGGGCATGTGACTTAGATTTGAGAGTCCCCATTTAAATGATTTTTTCTTATTGTAGAATGATTTGGGATGAAAAACTATCAAATGAGGGCATTTTCCAAGTACTTCCCAAGGCGTCTTTGTGGCATGGAAAGTCAAAATGAAGATGGAGTATTCAGGACCTAACTTAGAAATAATTGATAAGATCAACTGGGAATCTTTCTTCTCCACTTTACATTTCATTACAAGCAATCTAGTGGACAAACTTTGAGAAGAAGGCTTGTAGGTTTTCGAAGTCACTAGGATTTAATCCTAGCAGTTCGTTTTCCAACTCATGCGCTCTCATGTCATCTTGTTGTCTGAACATACTATTTAAAATTTTTCCATACTTCATTGGGTCTTTCAGATGACTCAATTTGGAAGAGAAAATCAAGATAAACAAACATACATAAAAGATCTAAGGTTTCGTCACATTGGTTCAGATACTTAGATTTTTTGAGCTCGTCATCAAGTTTAGTCTCAACTCCCATGGTGATGCAAAATAACACTTTACCCCTTAATTTCATTACTATTTTCTATCTCCATTCAAAAAATTTGAATGGCGTGACAAGAGGAATTAAAAGATCATCCTTCACAAAGAGAGAGAAGGAATGCAAAAGGAAAAAAATAAACATAACTACCCCATAATATTATCACCCCCTGATTTCGACACTTTATAGTTTAGTGTGTTAATCAAAATCAGGTGCGAATGTGCATTGTGAAATAGTTGGTCACTCACCTTGGAATCAGCATAATAATGCGCAAGAGTGGATACCACAATCAAGTTCCAATGATTGCAACAGTTCAACACCGTGAACAAGCACAAAACGAGCTAAAAGTAAGAGTAGGGGAGAGAAAAAAGTCTTGTGTGAGAAATAGCATTTCTCAACGCAGTAGAATCCCCCTTATTGCAAGAATGTGGTGGACGCGCTCACTTGCCTGCAAGCAATAACAAGGGTGATTAAATGCAAAAAAAGGCTCAAAATGACCCAAAATGACCTCCAAGACACACGAAAAGCTCCCGAAAGGAGAAAAAATGATTAGAAGGTGCTACACACTCCACAAAAAAATTAGTAGCAAAAAAGGTCTAATAATGCTAGTTTACACACTTTTAATTTTCCCAATTAATCTAATTTTAAAGATTAAAACGTTAAAAATGATTAAAACATTAATTAAACAATAAATAAGCCACTAATTAATTAAATTAAAGTTCCTCTAAATTAATTAACCCCTAAATTAAAATTATCTCCCTTTTAATTAACCACTTACCTTAAAAACACCCCTTACCCTTTAATTAAATTTAACCTTACTTAAAAACAACAAAGCCCTTATAATTAAAACCTAAGCTCTAATTAATAAAACCTTCGGTTTAAAAACAAATCTAAAGTTTAATTAAAAAATGCAGGAAAGGAATTTGAAAAAGGGGGCTTGATCAAGGGAGAAGGGTTCAGTCAAGGATCGAGGGAGGTGGCTCCATGTGGAGCTCGATGGTTGAGGCGTAGGGCTTGGTCGGTGAAAAAGATAAGCTCAAATACATGTGTTACAAACTCAGTGAGGCAAACTGAAATGCATGGGAGGTAGGATGTAGCAAGCTACATGTCGAGGGAAATGCTTGGCGAGGGAGAAAGGGCATGTAACAAGACAACGAGCAACCAAGGGCCAAGGCAGACTAAGTAGACACACATTGACTCGAGGGCTCATATGTAAAAATTGCATAGAAAAATGCAAGGAAGTTGAAGCCAGGGTAGGGAATGGATAGGCTACAAAAGTCACGAGATCATAGGGGAGAAGAATAGGACACAAATATTAATGCACCCAACACGAGGTAGATCCAACATGGCTCACTTACAAAATAACACGCCCCTAACCCAACCCTACTCGCAGAAAATAAGGGAGCTCAACCCACCAGAAAAGTAGCTCGATGGAGGACAAAAAAATGTTGAGACAAACTCAACTAAGCATGCAAACCGACACACCAAACAACCAACCTGACTCATATGCAACTCAACTTACTAGGCGAGCTGACAGAAGACCAACCCGACCCAACACACTGTAGAGCTTTCCAAGTTAGGAGTGAGCTCAACCAATCTGGAGAGGAGGAGAGGTAACAAGGATAAACTAGAATGTAAAACCAATAGGGAAGGAGGCAGGGAAAGGCTTCAAGAATATTTTTTTAAAAAAATCAATTTTAATGAAAAATAGATAAAACCAAAAATACACAACCTACTTCCAATAGTGCTTTTCCTCCAAAGTTAGTGGCAGCTAGCTAAATCTGGTAGAGAAAACCCTTAAAATGCACATACACAAAACCTGAAACAAGACACACTTATAAACACAAATTATTAAACCAGTTAGCATGATTCCAAAAATGATCAAAAAACTTACACAAGAAGCATGAATAATGAAAGTAAGTAATTAGCAATCAGAATAAAAAATGAGTACACGTTTACCGAATAATCACTCTGATACCATGTGAGATTATTTTGCAAGGATCGATATGGAACCCCATGCACATCAAAGAGGTTGCACTCCAGTGGTTACATGAAAGCTCCAAGTAATCAAGAATAAATCGAACAAGGAAAATCATGCATAAAGTAAACAAGTCTACTCATTCACATAGATCGAAATAAGAAGGTACACATGAGAGTGTTGTGTAACTCCCATGCCTAGACAATCATTCCTTCCATGAGGGAAAGAGGAGTTAGGATTCCAAAATGGAATGTAACTCCTATGATGCCACTGACACATATGACAATGACATATTCTATGATGGAATCTGCCACTTGTCATATAACTGTTAAGACCTATGATCTCGCTAAGCGAGATGACTCACAACGTGATGTGAACGAGACCCCAAGTAATGAAGAGGAAAGTCACACACACCAATAGTGTTAACTTTGGCCCTTGTTAAAATTCTTCACTTCCCCTCATGCACAATGTGCCTTGGGTTATTTTGAGCCTATTCCATGAAGTTACATGACATTTGATGTTTGTTATCAATTTGACCTTGTGTTGATGGAAGATCTTAAGTGTTTAATAATGTTTTCAATGCATTGGAATTCATGACTGAATTATTGGAATTTTTTTTACCCCTATGTTTTACCATTATGTGTTCAAGGCTCAAATAATGAAGGACACTTTCTATTTCAACTTAGAGATAAATCACATCATTCTACACAAGGAAAGAAAACACACATGTTTTTATATTAGAACACTCCCTTATTTAAGTGGATAAAAGGTATATGCATACTTTACTAATACCCATTCATGAAGTTTCAAAAAATTAATAAGACGTTATTTGAGAGTAATAAGGATTACACCACTCATTGCAATCCATAAAACACAGCTTCCTAGTTTCAGAAAAACAAAGTAAAAACTGGCTAATTGAATCAAAGTTCCTAAGAAAATCAAATCCCATCATTGGTGCTATGTGGTAGAAATTAGGAAAAGTGAGATTTCCAAGAGAAAAGGAAAAAATCTCTAAGGTATGAGTTAAGAGTAGTAAGAATTGTGCCACATTTCATGATATCTGAAACTTGGGTTCTTGGGAAGTTAGAAATGATGGAAGGGAAATATTTTAGAGGCCCATAGACTTGGAAAGGATACACATGAAAAAAAATCAGAACATGAAGGGTTGACAAATGGACTAGTGATGGGTAGTTGGATTTTAGGTAGGATAAGACCATGGTGGAAAATAAGTAGATGAAATCCTATATCTTATATCCAATAAGATGAGGACACAAATAATTTTATTTAAACCCAACACTCTTATTATACTTTCATGATGATAGCTATAGTGTACTGAGATATTTGATATCCTTACTTAATTTAGTTTTGTCTTATTCATTATTTTTGTTGTTATTACTTACATTATGCAATATATAATAAAGAATTAAGAATGTAAACCTAATTATTTATTTCATATAATTGTGAAAAGATAAGGGTTTTGATATGGCCCCATAGCCTTATACATAAAATACAGATAAAAAATGAAATACCAACAAGAACCCATTTAAAAGTAGGTTATTTTAGCAGATAAGTATTTTGATATGGCCCCATAACCTTATACATCAAAGACAAATAAAAAATGAAATCCCAACAAGAACCATAAATAAGAACACAAAAAAAAGTCAAAAGTAAGTTAGTGAATAGTCTAGGTTCTCCATTTCATCCTCCTTTTCCTAACATTTGGACACACCTAATCCTCCTTACATCAATATCTAGTCTTAGAATCTTCCTTTACCCTTCAGTCAAAATTTTGAGATATTCTTTATACAATGGCCATTCCCAAAGGCTATAACCTTTATCTTCATTTTATAGATCATAACAAATTGTTACATTTATTCAATCCCCTCCTTAGGTTTCATTTCACCTTCCAACACCATTTCACTCCTAAAAATGCATGTTATCTTGTTCATTTCCACATCACACAGTTTTGTTAAATCCTCAACTTCAGAAATATTTATTTCATTTTTGTTAATATTTTATTTGGATTATGTTTGTCTTCCCTATTCTCTACAACATGACATGGCGAGGTTCCAGACCTTCATCTAAACCATTATATTGGATTTTAACCATTTCCACTTCCTTAAAGTTTTTATTCTTCATCCACATATTCTAACCATGATATTCCTACATAAGCAGACTAGGGAAAATTTTAGTGGAAAATATTGAATAATTCATGAGTATTATGTTTTTCAAATTTGGATTTGGAGAATTTCGAGGTGTTAAATTGATTGTTGTTTCACTTATTGTTTCTGGGTACTGGTTTATTTTTTTGGGTTAGTTAACCTAGTTTTTACACTAATATCCAATTGTTTATAATCAAATCATCTTTACCATGTGAAGAATACTAAAAGTTCAAAGTAAAGATAAACTAAAAAGACTAACACCACATAGTCTAATTGAGAAAATTCTTATTGAATCTAAAAATAGTTACATCAAAGATAAAAGCTTAATGAAATGCTTGAAATAACTAACATGAATATAATTCAAAACCTAGCTAAAGCATGCCTACTAGTATGTTGAATTGCTAACTAATATAGACCTAAATAGATCTAGGAGAAATAAAATTGGGGGTTTATTGCTACTCCAAGGAAGGTCAGATGGTCTCTCTCCAATAATTACTGCAAGATCATATTGGATACGCATCTACTAACCCCATTGAAGACTTGAGGAAAGCATTGAGCTTGGCTATTGATCATATTTCTTATATGATATGCAAATCAAAGCATGGTGTAAAGTTTAAAGGTATGTGGTTAGTCCTTTTTATAGTTTTTACTTTGAGGAAAAATAGTATCTTGGTGCATGTGGGACTAAAAGGAAAAACTAGATTAATAATTTCTAATCATGGTTAAGGTTTGTTAATCACAACTAATGAATTATCAAGTGATTAAGATGTGAGGAGAATTAATCAACCACTTAGGGTTAATTAGGAGGCTAGGATAAGATTTTGAGAAGCTTGTTGAGATGTTGTGGAGGGGAAATGGGGTGATTTTGAGTGGTTGGAAGAGGGGGTTTGAGCCAATAATAGAGTTATATTGACCAAAATAACGAGTAAAATAGGCTTAATTAGACTAATAATTGTTAATTATCTGTTTGGGAAGAGGATTTTGATCTTATAATTCTGTCGTAAAGTGGAATGTTGAATGTGAAAGAGAATGGGGTAATCAAAAAAGTGTTTTTTGACTGAACAAAATGGTAAGAAAAATTAGTTAATTAGTGGAAAATCTATTAATTATAATGGAAAATGGTAAGAATGAGAGTGATTTGTTGTGCGTTTGGAAATAAGATTGCAAAAGTAGAATTCTAGGTGTCTACATTCTTCCCCTGTTTGAGGTGAAGTAAGTAGCTTCACTTCAAATATAGTAGACAAGCACATAAGCAAGTAAATTTTTTGAAGAAAAATTAGTAGAACGAAGTACGAAGTATGCCCTCTCGAGTGTCAATGGGGTGATAGAAGAAGTCAATCGATGATGGAAAATATGATCAAAACAGATATAATAATTAGGATAGGAATAAACATGATAGTTTATTACCGTAGAGTGATTTGGAAAGAAAAATTAATAGTGATAAGAAATGATAAGTGGGAGAATGGGAATAACTCTATATTTTCATACAATCTATAAATAAGAAATTTTTGTTTCATCATGTTTCCCCTATGATCGACATCATCGAACTTTATTAAAATAAAATAAAAAGTGTAAAATAACATGAAAAACTATATTACTAACATTTGTCCATTGCTAAAAATACGTAATTTCATGCAACATACATAATGCAATGAAATACGAGAAAATAAAATGATTCTGAACTCCCTTGCAACATACACATAATGCAATGTAATACAAGAAATTAAACCAGCTAACCTAACAGAGAAACAAGTACAATCACACATACTCAAGCAAACAACGTTCAAGACAGTTTGTACCAATGTTTTTGTATATCAAGCAGTCAGTTCCTGAATGGTCGTGTTGTAACAAAAAGGGTTAAAAATGGTGCCCCAGGAAATGATACATGCTGAGGGGAATAATGGAGGACACAAGCAGTCCCATGGAAAGTATTCATGGGGCACTATGACATAGTATCTGGATAACTCACTATTGCATTGGGAGTATGGAAATAGTAAGCAAGCCAACTTTGTTAATGGAGGTAGATCACGGTGATCCACAATTCGTTTGAGACAAGAACAAACACGAACCTAAGAAAGATGTTTTTTTAGGAAAAATTTTGATGTTCGAGGAAAATGCATTTTATACAGGTTTCATCTGTGTACATGCTCATTTACCAAATTTTTGAAAATTGTTAAATTTTGAGCTGTTTTTTGGATTTTTAATGATTTTACCAATTTTTTTGGTTTTTTGAAAAAAAAATTATATTGTTTTGAATTTTTTTAATTTTCAAGAACAAAATATTGTATAAGAAATAATGAAGTCATGGGACATCACCAAAACTCACCGCGAGGCAAGAATATGCCCCAAGGTAGTAGAAAAGGTCGTCAGGAAGCAAAAGCATGCCCCAATGTAGTAAAAACGGGGCGCGAAAATAATTATTTATTTAAAATAATCATCACGGTTAGTGCTAGAGGGAATTTAGAAGAACCACGACAGCTCCAGGGTGCCTTAAGGGTGAGAAACATGTCGACGGGGGGGTAAAAATGGGTATATAAAACCATCGCGACCAAGTTTATTTACCACATTCACACTTACCTTTGTTATTGTTGATTGAGTTCTGATCTATGAGGAGAAGATGGTGAGAGTGACAGAACCAGAGACACCATGACAGATCGCGTGAGAGAGACTACATGAGAATTCTTTTAGGATGTCCCATAGGTACATAAAGCTAAAACTTTCACATTTGTTAGTCTTATAGCATTTTAATTTTTTGGTAAAACATAGTTATTAGAGCCATAAAATAGTTAAGAAAAGGGGTGCATGAATGCACCAACGTTGGCCGTTGGGGGCACGCCTATGCTCATAGGATTCATGTCTGTGCTTGTAGCATGCATGGGCACATATGCGTCATTGCATTAATGTAGGGGTTCCTAGTGCAAACATTCTCCAAAGTGACTGTGGGTGTGCATGTGTACCTACGTAAGGATAGAATGTGCACTATGTAATATGAGTAGGTATTTTTTAAAAAAATTTAAGTACACCTATGCATAGGATCGGGGCACTGGTGCTTTGACGACACCCGCTGCCATAGGGTGTGCGTTGACACTGCCAAGCGGGGGTGTTAGTGCTATAGAAGTCATTTTTAGAAGTGATTTTTAGAAGAAAACGAAGGTTTTTAGGAAAGCCTAAGATGGTAGGTATAAATGAATTAGATATGACAAAATAGAAGAATAACATGATAGAATAGAAGAATAACTTGGATTTACAATAGAAGAATAAGATCATAATAAATGAACTAATTGACCCTGCTATATGGATTTAGAGGTATTAGAGATGCGAGGTGTGACATGTGGCGGCTCTGGGGCCTACGAGGTGACATTTAGACATCTGAGACTATATTTTCTTGGAAATCACACTAGAGGTGACTGGTTTATCTCATGTGGCTCACATGCCACAGATTACCTTATGATCATAGCCTATGTCACAACCTTAGATAAGAGATCGCACAATGAAAGAGCCAGACATTCTGTATTTCCTACCGAGCGAGATGAGCATTACTCTAGAGGATGTGTGGAAGATATTACGAGTTCCTACTCAGGGGTCACTTTTATCACATATGATGGTCACCAGGACCATCTTGAGTGATGCATAATTGAGACTGTTATGGAGTGGTAGACATGACCACGTCGGGGCATGACTGGTCAATCATTAGGAGGGTGTAATGGCTAGATCAACGGCTGAGATGGGTCCCTATATTTTTTTTTAGCCCTTATCAGTGGCATATTGTTTCCTGATAAGACTGTTGCTCGGTTCCCTCTGGGTCTCATTGGAGTGATTAACATGACCTTCTTCAGGGAGAGGTTTACTACTGAGTTTAATATATATTGACTCACTTATAGGACAGACTTACATTTAATAGCTTACCATGGACAGAGGTTTGTGGGTCCTGCTACTTTATTACAGATATGGGCCTAAGACCATATTGTGATAGGAAATCTTGCAGGAGCATTGATATCTCAGAGTTATTAGAGAGCCTTCCGTCATGGGTTGGGTTTGAGACAAAGATGATATTCGTGGTCACACGGGGATATAGATTATTACAGGTGAGTATTTGATGAGGTACAACCTCATATGATCACATGGCGGTCATATAGGTTGTACCATTGGCCTTAGGATAAAATTGATATGAGCACTACTACAGTTGATCATTTCATCCTTGGGAGCATGAGTCATATCATGGAGTGGTATAGAGTAGACCGGGTCTAGAAAAAGTTTGGTCTTATCCAGGGGATTTTAGATGATGAGATGTGGTATGCACGTAAATATAGAGAGACCTTTCATACTGGGCCATGGATCAGGATGGGCTGATATTGTACTAGATTTTATAGGTGCTTCTATAGCCTTAGGTGTAACTAGCATAGGTAATAGATCTAGGGACGACTCCAGACTATGTAGGGTGGTATGTAATAGTGTTTCCACAGATTGACTATACCACATGAGGTACTGGATGCAATAGCTTGGGGGGGACAAGGCCCAGATCCTAGAGTATAGGCACAAACACAGGCCCATAGATAGGGCCGTAGGTAGGGGCACTAATGCAATAGGTGATGGTCCAACAACAGGTATTAGTGTAATAACAGGTAGTGGTGCAACCACATGTATTAGCAATACGGATTCCCCTTCAGGATCCATTATGGGAACCATTACAGGCAACTCCACCACCCCCTCACGCAAGTCTACCACATAATCCACCCAGAGGTGGAGGAGATGGCAGAGGTGTAGAGGATATGGGTAAGTGCACCAAGTTGGGGGGCTAAAAGGGGGTCTTAAGTGAACGTATTTTTCTAAAAAATAAAAAACTTTAACTTGTACGAGTTTTTCAAAATAGTTACACTCAAAATTGGAAGATGTTGTAGAAATATGAATCATAGAATTTTGAGTCTAGTTTCTAAGATACTAAATTTTATTGAAAACGGATAATTTTAAGTGGGTCAAACAACTAAAATACCAACAAGTTCTCATGTCTTTGTTAAAAAACATAATAGAGTGACTTTTGTGCCCCCCACCATTTTTTGAGCACCATTGAGTAATTTTTTAAACCCTTTGGTAGAAAGATAACTAGGAGCATCTAGTTTGTGTTAGAATTTTTTAAAGATTTTTTTAATAAGTATTTTTTTATTTATGATTTTTATAGTACATAAATTTTATGTTTTAAAAAATAACAGAGCTCCGACTGTGCCTCCCCCTAACTACCTCAAAAAATATTGAAAATTAGATTTTTTTTTTCTGAATATGTATAGAATTATGCCTAGTTTGTGCTAGTATAATGTTTTTTCAATTTTGATGACCCAAACAAAAGATACATGATGAAAGATAGACATATTTAAACTTCAAAAAATAGTTATATAATGGCATAGTTAGAAAATAAATAATATGGAAACCTTATATTAGTTAGAAAATTTGAAAAATTATATTTTTCGAAAGAAGAAACTCTACTCTACGTCGTGGTATAATTTTTTTAAAATGGATCGATTGTTTTATTTTTATTATCATAGAGGAAGTGGTTTTTTTACATTTTCCTACAAAAACATGTTGTTTGCTGTGTTTGTGCAGGTCCATGCCTCAGGGTTGGGGATCCAAACCGGATCCCAAGCCTTGAGGCATGTGTTGGAAAAGGTAAAAATCACAACACGTACACATTACAATGCATACACATTATGATTTGTTTATATATTGTGGCCCCCCAACGTCCCTTTCATATCTTTCACAGGAATTCTGCATACATTCTATTTGGTCTGCAATTTTCTCTACATTTTTGTACTATTTTTTTGTAATTCATTTAGTCTCGTACCCCACTAGTTGATTTTTTCTAATCATGGGTGATAAAATTCAAGCTAAGGACAAGAGGAAAGTCAAGAACAAAACACCAGAGCAATTGGAAGAGATGAAAATAAATAAATTGAAGAGAATGCAAAAATTTCGTGCAGGGTAAGGTACATCTGTTATATCAAATGTAGCTAATGTATTAGAAAATGGGGATGAAATACATAATGAAAATGTAGAGAATAATGATTTTACAATGAATAATGGTTTTGCAATGAATAATGATATTGAATTGAATGATAATGTTGGTATGGATGAAGAAATTGATATGAATCCAATTGTTGAACCCTTATCTGAGAATCCAAATGTTAACCCCAAAATTTGTATGAAAACACTTAATGAAGAAAGTAACTTTGTAAAAAAATCTTATCCTCTAAGAACACCTCCTTCCATTTTGTGAAGAAAAACTAATTCACTTAATTGAAATTAATGAAAACATTATAAAACCAATGCCTAACAAAATGTCTGAAAGAAATGTGAGAAAAAAAGCTAGTGGAATTTGGGATAATTACTTTGAGAATTTAAATGACACACAAAGATATCAATTATTTGTTACATTGATGAAATTAATTAAGACGATACCTATAATGAAGACCCTGGGGTTAAGAACATCTAATGTTGTTGATCAAAATGCGTCAATTGTTGAAAACATACATAAAGCATACCAAACTATAGGTGGAAAAATATGCACCAAAGATAGTAATGTTACACGACGTGCACTTACTAATTGTATAGTAAGTGATAAAAGCTAATAAATGCTTGATTAGAAAAACAAGCAGCACTTTGAAGCTAAACAAAAAAACAATAATGAAAGAAATAGAGAGACGTAAACGTTTTGAGTAAGTAAATAACATTGAATATTGGGATTTCTCTAGTAGAATTCCACGAAAAGATAAAAAAACATCTGATATTATAAAAGAATTAATTATAAAATTTTGGAATGAGAACACAAGGGTGTCACCGAATAGAAGAGATATAGTAAAAAGAAGAATAAGTTCTCATAATCGTGGATTGTGTGCAAAACATTTCTTAGATATGACTCAAACACAATTGTTTTCTAAGTTTAAGAATGGAAATCCATAAATTAACATTAGCCAAATATTCTTTGAAATGAGCAAACCTTTTTATGTGAAAATCAATCACTCACGTACCACTTTTAGTTGTAGGCATGATGTTGAATTTTCAATGCATTATGATGTTTTTTTTGTCAAATAAGTCGTGTTTTGCATACTAACATCATGTTGCAGGAGTGTGGATTAAATTTTCCACCAAAATATTCAAGGGAATTTATTCTGACAATATTTTGTGAAAAATCAACTAGACAATTTTTTTATAACAAAGCATGTTTGGATGGAATGTACAACGTATTTGGTGGCTTACCAAATATGAAAAGTTGTATCCATGAGGAGAGTATAGATTTAATAGGAAAAGAATTGGTTGATTTCACCAAATACAAATTGGTGGCATATCAATTAAAAAATGGAAAAGAATCTAAGAGGTGCGAGATTGTTATAAAACAATTACATGTATCAGAATATATGGTCAAATTCAGAGAAATGTTTTTATGAGTATGCAAGGCACACACATAGAGCTCGATGGCTGGATGAACAATTTAAGTTAAGAAAGGACACATTTCCACTTGGTACTATTGTTTCAGTAGTTGACTTCGTAGAGAATTACACATTGCAACCACAAATGGAGGTTCAGTCTCAATATTATCGCTTAGTGTAAATTGTTATTTTCGTGCATATAGCATTCATGCACTCTCCAGAAAGCACTGAGAAAGTTTAAAAAATATTAAGGGAGTATTATTTCTACATCAATGATGATCAGAAACATTCTACAGAATATGTACAAGGGTGTTTCCAGGTGTTTTATGTAAACTTGAATGAGAGGAACATTAGTTTCGATCAACATTACATTTGGTCAGACAAATGCACATCACAATTCAAGAATGCATGGATGTTTTATTGGCTAAGTAGGATGCACAAAGAAACAAATGTACAACACATCTGAAGTTTTATTGAGGAAGGGCATGGAAAAGGAGATCATGATGGTGTAGGAGCATGTGTGAAAAGAGAACTTGTAAGAGAAGAGTTAAAGTTCAAGGATGATGCTAAATTTACAGATATAAAAATATTGTTGATTGGTGTGTCAAGAATATGGGCCATGAATATCAAGAGAGATCAATGGTTCATAGATATTTTTTGTTGATAGAGGAACAACATTTGAATTTTTTTGAAGATTTTATGACAATTGTAGGATCAAGTTATCTGCACTCATTTCGTAGTTTAGATGCAAATGCTTAGACTATTTATACTAGGTGCATGGAATGTTTTTGTATATTATGTATTGATTTTTCATGGAATGAATGTGAGTCACAATAGTGGGTGGATGATGGACTTGTAGACCTCTAATTCCACTCAACACACATCAAGTTCCACGAGTATTACAACTTGTAGGGTCTTTAGATCAAACGACAACATCACCTGACTTTGACCAAGTCTCTGATTTAGTTCAACAAGGTGTATACATAGACATGTACATGCCATGTTTTATATTTATAAATTATTAAATGGTCAACTCTTAATGTATTTTAAATTTTATTTACAGTTTTACTTTGTGATGTAGGGAATGTTTTTGTAGTTATTGCAACATATTTTAATGAAGAGAGAACAAACTACTTTTTGTCTCATTGTGTAGGGGAAAAATTTGATTTCCATAGTCATTGATGGTGAAGACCTTGAGTATCCCACTGGGTCACTGGTAGTCACTGAAACTTGGCTTAGATGATATCTTATTGAAAAATAAAACATTTGGTTATTTGAAGACCGTGAAGTACATCAAAAGATACTTCACTATTCACATTTAGTCCTTGTAACAAATATTAAATTCATCAAATATCAAGGTTGGCCAATAAATAAGAATATGTGGAAGGTTCATGAATCAGATCATGAAGCAATTCTTGCTACTGTCAAGAGTAGAGTTGATCCTTGTGGTTCATTGGATTGAATTTGCAAAGGTATGTTCTTCATGAATTTAATTTGAATATTTACTTGAATGATTTTGTTTAAATTATGTATGATTTAAAATTCTATTTAATTGTTTACTAACATGTTTATGTAGGTTAGTGGAGCCAAAAAATCTTCCACCTTCACGTGGTTTGCACTATCAGTAGAGAATTTATTAGACCATGTATATGGCCAAGCTAAAAATCATGCCAAGTTTTGCATTGAATCTTTATCAGAGTAATGAGTTACTTTTGGTAGAGTTAGGGAAAATGGCATCAACTGATAGTGGTAACTTTTACATGTAGTGTTTGCATCACAGATATGCTTATCAAACTCCACAAGATTCATTCTGCCACAAGGCCAATACTTGTTAATCAATCTACTATGACTATTTAGATTAGATTTTTGTATTCGTTCGATGACAGTTGTTACAAATATGAACAACATGAGTAGTTGAGATTGTATAAATTATAGAATTATCTCAATATATGTCATAGAAATGGGAGATGAAAAGAAATACTCCTTTATCCTTAAAACAAATGCATAAACACACATCAATGATCACAAACTGTGATGGTAGGTTGGAGTAGTAACCTCGATGAATGTAAAAAACATGATGTGTGTGATTCAACTATAAGCCTCACCAACTCAATTTAAAAAAAAGGCTTGGATACATGTTGCTTGGAATCATACTTGTGACTATGGTATGTATGTACTACTAGGTATATCTATGTATTTGATAGTTGTAGAAGTAACAAAGTAGAGGGAGGATGAATTGTTGGCTGTTGTGATCATGACAAGAAATTTATGGATTGATGTAGGTGGCCACATATGACATCTTTTTATGGGATTTATATTAACTTGGTAACTTTGATTCCTTGCAGTGTGAATGATCATTTTGGTGTGATATGGAGGATCGAAAATTTAATTATTCATATTTTCTCATATAATGAATCATGAGATGATTACATACACAAGATATGATCTCAAACATCTAATAAGATGCAATAGTTATGTTTCCTTGACAGAAGAGATGAGCATGTTGTAATGTAGGGGTAAAAATTTGCTCTTTAGTACTAACATGGAAAAAATGTATTGATTGGCTATAGGTAGTGCATGTGGAATTGGATTATATTCCAATTGAAAAAGAGTCAGCAAATCATTCTCATGCTATTAATATTAGCATAACATACCGCTTCAAAGAAATTTAGAGATTGATGCTCACGTTTTATGCACCTAATATAGACTTATATTCATGAGTTGTCAGTGCTTTGTTCTACATATATATTTCAACTTATAAAGCATTGAGCATTGTAGTCTAGGTCATTGACATATTAGAAATAATAATGTAACTGTAAAGAAAAGAAACAAACACAACATGCAATAAACCATTTCATGTTCAAAACCTTACACAAAAATGAAGGAGTCTAAAGATAAATTTGGAAAGCACAAGAAGCTAGGGCTTATCATTGATTTTATGGTTGATAAATATGTTTGACACTCCATATTTTATTAATTACTATGATCTAATCCCAAAAATATTGCATCTATCCCCCTCAGCATTTTAGGATCAACATGATAAAACCTCTTATCTTTGGATGATGAGTTATAATGCATTTTCACACTAGGTAGCTGCCATAAACTACATGATGACAAGGCATTTACATAAAGAGATGACCAATAATTGAATGCTAGTGGATGATTTATTTTTTTTCCCTACGCTTCCCATGCTTTTAGGCTACCTCATCTGAGTGTAGTCCCTTAAGAGCCCTGAGACCAAAACACGCTATATCTTCGATGAGTGATTTCTCAGACTCCATGGAACCTAGAGACATCTCGTCAAATCCAAAACCTCCATGTTAGGGCCCTCTATGAAAGCCTCTCGCAGTTTTATCCATATCCATTCGGTTATTTCGTTGTCTTATTGTTTGCAAACGCATGAAATATTGCAGTCAGAGTCAATGTAAGGCTGTCAGACGCTATATTTTGCAAACAGTAGCTCATGGGACCAAACCATCTAGGCCAATACGTCCGGATGGCCTGGTGAATGATAATGAAGGATTTTTTTCGGTTCCCTATACTCCCCGTGTTTTTGGGCTACCTCGTTCAAGCGTAGTCTCTTAAGAGCCCCGAGACCAAAACATGTTATATCTTCGACAGGTGATTTATTAGACTCTGTGACACCTAGAGATGTCTCATTAGATCTAATGTCGAATCCTTCTACGAAACCCTATCGTGGTTTTGTCCATCTCCCTTTAGTTCTCTCGCTTTCTTATTGTTTGTAAACGCGTGAAGTAATGTAGTTTAAGTCAGTGTAAGGCTGTCAGACGTAATAATTTACAAACGGAAGCTTTGTTGGAACATAATGATTAAGTGGTTTGGGTAAACCTCAATGTATATGGGTCCATCACTAATATATAGGTTAATATTTAATAATATGAAATATTTATATTTCTATTATTAAACATGCTAACCTAGGTATATACTTTTGGTTAAATATTTAATATCATGAAATAATTATATTTCTAGTATTAAATATTATAAACCTAGGTGTATGTGTCAACCATTTTAGGTTGAAAAGGTGGGTCGGGAGATATACCCAATCATCTTATACCATCTATAATTTCAAATATTTGCAGGTTAAATATTTCGGAAGGTAAATTCATACCCATGTTCTTTGGTTCCCTCTAAAATGATTCAATTTGAAAAAATATAGTTTATAGTTAATCTATAACTATATCTTATATAATTTGAAAACTATATTATTATTTTTAAATAAAAGTATATATAATATAGAATAAGGTTTATATAATAATTTATATAAACATCATATTAAAATTTGTATAGTTTTGAAAAAATTATATATTAAATTTTTTTAACCATATTAAAATTACATGGGATTGAAGGAAGAGTCAACAAACCATATTCTAAGCCTAAGTTTAAATCATATTTAAACTTAACTTAAAAAAAGAAGAAACAAACCTAAGTTTAAATCATATTTTGTATAAATGTGGAATTCTCAGGTATAAATGGAGAATTTATTTTTAAAAAAATCTAGTTTATTGGTGGCCCATGTGAAGTGTGGTAAATATTTATTAAAATATTGGTAGTTATAGCCACATAAAAGTTTTAAAGTTTTTATCATGCAAAAATTATATAAAATATTTTACAATCTTTCCATAGTTTTAAATGTGTGTAGGGTAAAATTAAGAGTAAATGAAGGGAGGAGACAAGGTTCATAAAAATAGGGATTTAAATTTATTTTATTGGTCGGGTGAAATTACTTGTTCCCTCTATGCAGGTTAATCTATACTCTCATAAATCTATTTGCACCTGGTAAAATTGTTTTAACCTGGTCTATGTCCTTTAAACCCCTTTAATAAGGGTTATGTGTTTTTATATATATAAAAAATACTATAGTTTATAATTTGTATGAACTATATGTTGTTTTTTATTTACATTCTATAAACTATATACTTTTTTTTAAAAAAACAAGTATATATTTTTACATTATAAATTATAATAGTTTATTATAATTTGTTAAAATATAACCTTCCTAATATTATACAGAAGAAGAAATTTTGCAATTTCACATTCTGGAAATATACAAGAAGTTTTTAGCTTCATTAAATTTGACGGTCAAATGACTATCACGGTAGACCAAACATAAAACAATATGATGGTCATTTAGATATCAAATTTAAGCTCCTAGGTTCTAGGAAACTTTTATTGTGTTAAAATTAACGGTCAAATGACTGTCACGATAGACCAAAAAATAAGTCATTATGACGGTCATTTAGATGTCAAATTTAAGCTGGCTAGATTTTTGTCTACATTAATTTTTTCAGAAATTTGAAGTTGTTATGCATTCTTAGGGGTCTCTTCTTCACTTCTATATGGTCAGAAATATTTTTTAATATAGATCTGGGGTATAATTTAGAGCCCTTTATATTGTGGGTTATTATTTTGATCATTGGAGGTTAATTAGTATGCATTGTAATAACATAATTAATTATGATCGAATAGTTTCTTTAGATCTATAAAATTTAGATATGATTCCATAAAAAGTGTTGTTTTTATTATCGATAAATATGTATATAAATCTATGGTACATTGTATATTATAATGAGGTGTGTTTTAAAAGTTTAGGAAAACAATGACGTCCAACTATTTCTGTCTTGACAAAATCCAGATCCTGAATGAAACCAACTACAACATTTGGGTTAAAACATAATTTATGGCAAGGAAACTCTACACAATTTTTTCTGGATCTGAGATTGATCCCACCGGTCATCAAACAACTATAGATAACATGAATGCATTCTTGCAACGAATGTAGGAGGCTATTTCTATGATTTTGCGTAATTAGCAAGACGAGTACCTTCTACACATCAGTGATATTGAAATACGAAAGAGGTATGAACACAACTAGAATCTATGCATGAAGGATACTTGGTATATCAAAGATAGTAATGAGAGTATAATAGTTGAAGGAATTCAAATAAAAGTTTTATATATTTTTGATGATTTCTCTTCTACATCTTGTTATATATCTCAAAGTTTGAATAATTCAAAACTATGGCATGAAAGGTTATATGAAATGTCTAGATATAATCTAGTGAAAATTTTATATGTGTTGTCTTCTTCTCTTTAAGTTACTTCATTAAATGCTTCTAAATGATGGTTTTGATTCTGATTTAGTAAATGGTTATGATCATGTTTTGATGCTATAGATGTTTATGAAACTCTTATCTTCCTAGATAAGAAATTAAATTGGGCTCAATCTATGTTAGAAATTTTACATCCTATTAACCTTAGGAAAATGACTAGAAACCATCATATATACCATGCATTAATTATCTTGTATGAACATGAGCCGTGAAGTATTATAGGGTCTAGGTGGATATACAAAGTAAAATATAATGTTGATGGTAGTATTAACAAACATAAAGCTAGACTTGTTGCTAGAGGTTTCATTCATAACCCTGGTATTGATTATGTTGAGTCATTTTTTGTAGCTAAAATGAGTACTGTTAGGGCCTTATTTACAATTACTACTCAATTTAGGTGAGAAATCCACCAAATGGATAAGAAAAATACTTTTTTGAATTGTGATTTAAAAGGACTTCACATATTTCAACCTAAAGTATTTGAAGAAACCAGTAAAGAAAAATATGATTGTAAGTTGAGAAATCCTTGTATGGTTTAAAACAAGCTCTTAGAGCTTGGTATGTGAAATTTTTTTCCTTCTTTAAGCTGTTAAGTTTTGTTAATTGTTATTCTAACAATGATGTATTCATTAAGCAATAAGGCTCAAATATTATCATTATATGTATATATGTTGATCATTTGCTTATGTTTAATGACAATTATGATTTAATTCATAGGATTAAAGAGAAATTGAATCAGTACTTTGAATTAAATGAGTTAGGTCTCTCATATCATGTTATTTGTATGACTGTATTTCATTCTATTGTTATTTTTCAAAACACAATATGCAATCATTGTATTGAAAAAGTTTCTTATGATTGATTGTAAACCATTTTGTACTTTAATGGAAGTTGGAATAAATATTAATCCTAAATCTGCATATGAAAAAGATTGATCCTATTTTATATACGCTGTTAGTTGATAGTTTGATTTATCTAACTATAACTAGATCAAATATTTCCTATATATAGTAGGAATTACCTTAAGGTTTATGCAAGAACCATTTTTAGAGATCATTAGAATCTTGTAACATTTTTTTTAGATATTTGAAAGGAACAATTAATTATGGGTTGCATTATAATAAGAATGAAAATGTTATCTTATATAGATTTTGTGATTCTAACTATACCGATGTTGTGTTATAAAATATACTGGATATGTGTTCAAGTTTTTTGGTGTAGGAAAAATTACTTGGAACAACAAATACAATCAATAGTCTCCATTTCTTCTACTAAGACAGAAAAGTACAATGGAATAAGTACAGAAATCATGTGGCTACAACGACTATTGGTAGAGATACACATGTAAGCTAAAGGAAGTATTTCTCTTCTATGTGGTGGTCAGAGTTGTATTAATGTTGATTAAAAACCTAGTTCAACATTAGAGGATGAAAAACATTAAAATACATGTACGCTTCATCTGTGAGAAGGTGTAAAGTGATGAGATAAATCTCAAGTTCATATTGACTGAAGAGTAGGTTGCTAACATCTTCACAAAGTCCTTGAGTGCTGCAAAGTTTTGTCACTTTCGTGAAAAGTTTGGATTGTTAGAGTTGCCATTGAGGGGGAGTGTGCATGACAATGTCATCTCCTAATGGAACTTGGTTTTTGTTAAAAGACCTTTGGACATATGTAAAATACCTTCGGGAAAGGTAAAAAAAGACTTTCTAGCAAGTGTAAAAAGACCTTCGGGCATGTATACCTCCTCGGCTTATTTTTTAGAAAGAGGTGTAAAAAAATCTTAAAGGTGGTCTTTAGTAGACTCTTTAGTGCTATTGAGTTTACTGGTAAATATCTAGTACAAGAATATTGTTAAAGAGGTCCTTGGTTGTAAAAGGCTCATATATGCTTGGGTTTAATAACCTTTTATGAGAACCTGTGAGAACATGTAAAACTCACAAATTATAGTTAGCCATTGATCATGGGATGATCTTTGGGATTCCAAATCCTTTTGTACCAAAAGGTAATTTGAGTATGATGAAGGTGTTATAATTCTTTCAACCGATATGCTAGCCTAAAACCTTTATGGTTTAAGGATTGTAAATCATGTAGTGTACCACGGACATGTAATCTATTGACATATGGTATGTTATCCCACTTAACATTAAGGAGGAGTGTTGTAACATAATGATTAAGTGGTTTGGCCAACCCTTAATGTATATGCGTCCATCACTAATATATAGGTTAATATTTAATAATATTTATATTTATATTTATATTTATATTATTAAACATGCTAACCTATGTATATACTTTTGGTTAAATATTTAATATCATGAAATGATTATATTTCTAATATTAAATATTATAAACCTACGTGTATGTGTCAATTATTTTAAGTTGAAAAGGTGGTTCAAGAAACATACCTGATCACCTTATATAAAAAGGACTTTAGGTCCTCATTTGATATATTCAGGAAATATATCAAATGTGTGCAAATCAAGTAATTTGGTTTTACCCTTGATAAATAGGGTTTTAAAGGAGGAGGTGATCTCACTGGATGTAAAATAAGTTCTTTGAAGTAAAAGGTTATTTTCAAAGTAGTTTTTACCCTATTAGGGTTTTCCACTATAAATATTGTGTCACCTGTGTTATTTATTTTTTGTAAGTATTTCTTTATTTACTTATGTTATGATGTAATCTTTATTTAAATATTTATTATAACATTATATAATATGTAAGTTCATTAAATCCATATTTATTAGAATCATCAAATTCTAACAAGCTCTTGGCACCAAACCAACTATGCCAAAATGTCGGGGTGGCCAGGTAAATGCTAGGGGAGGCTTTGTTTTGGTTCCTGACGCTCCCCATGCTTTCGGGCTATCTCGTCCGGGTGTAGTCCCTTAAGAGCCCTAAAACCAACACGCTATATTTTTGACAGGTGAATTCTCAAACTCCGTGGCACTTAGAGACGTCTCATCAGATCTAAAACCTCCACATTAGGGCCCTCTACGAAAGCCTCTCGCAGTTTTATGCATCTCTATTTGGTTCTCTCGTTGTCCTATTGTTTTCAAACACGTGAAATACTGAAGTTTGAGTAAGTGTAAGGCTGCTAGACGCTATATTTTTCAAACAGTAGCTTCTGGGACCAAACTGTCTAGTCCAACACGTTTGAATGGCCTGGTGAATGCTATTTGATGATTTTTTTGGTTCCCTATGCTCCTCATGCTTTCGGGATACCTCGTTTGGGTGTAGTCTCTTAAGAGCCTTGAGACCAAAACACGTTATATCTTCGACAAGTGATTTATTGGACTCTGTGGCACCTATAGGTGTATCGTCATATCCAAAACCTCCATGTCAAAGCTCTCTAAAAAATACCCTTGTGGTTTTTTCCATCTCCATTTGGTTCTCTCACTGTCCTATTGTTTGTAAATGCGCGAAATAGTGTAGTTTGAGTCACTATAAGGAAGCCACACGTAATACATTACAAACGGAAGCTCTTGGTGGCAAACCAACTACGTAAAAATTTCGGGGTGGCTAGGTAAATGCTAGGGGAAATATATTTTGGTTCCCTATGCTCCCCGTGCTTTTAGGATACGTCATCCAGGCGTAGTCTCTTAAGAACCCTATGACCAAAACATGCTATATCTTCAACGAGTGATTTCTCAGATTCCGTGGGATCTAGAGACGTCTCGTCAGATCCAAAACCTCCACATCTGGTCTCTATACAAAATTATCTCACAGTTTTATCCATTTCCATTTGGTTATCTCGTTATCCTATTGTTTGGAAATGCATGAAATATTGCAGTTTGAGTCAGTGTAAGGCTTCTAGATGCTATATTTTGCAAACGATAGCAAGTGGGAGCAAACCATCTAGGCCAACACATCCGGATGACCTAGTGAATGAGAGTGGAGGATTTTTTT
This sequence comes from Taxus chinensis, assembly GCA_019776745.2. Taxonomy (NCBI): domain Eukaryota; kingdom Viridiplantae; phylum Streptophyta; class Pinopsida; order Cupressales; family Taxaceae; genus Taxus; species Taxus chinensis. Next base: position 244,190,471 of record CM034150.1, on the reverse strand, counting down.
GTTCCCTACGCTCCATGTGCTTTCGGGATACCCCGTTCAAGCGTAGTCTTTTAAGAGCCCTGAGACCAAAACATATTATATCTTTGACAAGTGATTTCTCAGACTCTGTGGCACCTAGAGACATCTTGTCAAATCAAAAATCTCTATGTCAAAGCCCTCTACGAAATCCTCTCACGGTTTTTTCCATCTCCATTTGGTTATCTCACTGTCCTATTGTTTGCAAACATGTGAAATAGTGTAGTCTCAGTCAGTGTAAGGCTACCAGATGCAATAATTTACAAACAAAAGCTCTGAGCACCAAACCAACTACGCCAACACATCGGGGTGGCCAGGTAAACACCAGGGGAGGATTTTTTTGTTCCCTACACTCCCTGTGCTTTCGGGCTACCTCGTCCGGGCATATTCCCTTAAGAACTATGAGACCAAAACACGCTATATCTTCGACGGGTGATTTCTTAGAATCTTTAGAACCTAGAGACATCTCGTCAAATCTGAAACCTCTACATCTGGGCCCTCTATGAATGCCCCTCGTGGTTTTATTTATCTCCATTCGGTTATCTCATTGTCCTTTTATTTGCAAATGTGTGAAATACTACAGTCTGAGTTAGTGCAAGGATGCCAGACACTATATTTTACAAACACGTTCAAGCGTAGTCTCTTAAGAGGCTTGAGACCAAAACACGTTATATCTTCTACGGGTAATTTCTCAAACTTCGTGGCACCTAGAGACTTCTCGTCAGATTCAAAACCTCCATATTAAAGCCCTCTAAAAAATACTTTTATGGTTTTGTCCATCTCCATTTGGTTATCTCGCTGTCCTATTGTTTGTAAACATGTAAAATAGTGTAGTCTGAGTCAGTGTAAGGCTGTCAGATGCAATACTTTGCAAACAGAAGCTCTTGGCATCAAACCAACTATGCTAACACATTGGGGTGGCCAGGTGAATGCTAAGGGAGACTTTTTTTTAGTTCCCTACACTCCCCATACTTTAAGGCTACCTCGTCCCTTAAGAGCCCTGAATGACTAGATTGGCTTAAGAATGAATTTGATAGGGGAATGTCTAAGAACACACATGAGTTATCAATCGCCTAGTAAATATTTCTTGTTTAGTTATGAATGAGAGTCAGCTAGCCTACAACTTAGTGACCTTCCATTCATTGATAATTTATGCTATGATAAACCCATGGATGCTTTCAAAAGTTCCTTCAAATGGATAGGGGTAGTCATCAAGCCTAGTGAAGGGTGTGATGTGATTTCTAAATAACTTGAAATGCCTACATATTCAAAGGTAATAACACGAATTGGATAGGATTAGACAATCACGAATCATTGAGTGTCTGAATCAATATGTCATTGCATCTGGAGACATTCTCAAGTATTGGAGTAATGTATAAAAAAATATAAGGTGTTTTAATAGGGGAGAATACTAAGAAGCATATCTGAATGTAGTAAGTGCATGATAAGATAGGAACTAGTACAAAGAGACCATGAGTAAGAAGAAGCACAAGTAAGGTAAATACACATATACACATTGATAAATTGAATGAATAATTACTCATATTAGGTAATTCTTTATATACATACATTATATCAATATTGATTTCCAAAGTTTGATGCATATTATACATTGAAAATGCTAGTACATGTACATCACCAATAAATGAAAAAATAATCCATAATGTCTTAAATATTGTCTAGTGCACATCACATTAGTTTCATGCAAAAATAATCTTAGAAATGTAAAGTCTCATACAAAAATATCAAGTTCCAAATAGTATTTTAATGTGTATAATAAATATAAAAATACCCAAATGGGTCATATACCATCAAGTTCAAATGCCATATAGGCGTACATACAATGCCATGCACATAGGCATACAAAAAATGTCATGTAAGACATATATATTTCCTAATCATCAAAATCTATCCCTCTCTTGGTCTTTCTCGAAGAAGGCCCTCCCTTAGATGAACAAGGATATCTAAGAGATGAATTTGGATCATCTGAGCCCATACTACGAGTCCTCTTTTGTTGAATACTCACCTGTAGATGAGTCTATAAATGCAAACAATATTTTTTTGTCAAAAATTAATTCATTTATGTTTTCAATATGTATTTAAGACCATGCTAGACTAAAATTATTTACATAGATACACAAAATTACCGCAAGTTTTTGATCACACTGAATTTTCATCTCACGCTTAGATGAGTCATCGGGAGCTCCTGGAGTACAAACGGGGGTACAAAGATGACGAGATGGAGGAGTCCATGCCCTTGAAGTTAAAATGGAGGGGGTTGAAGTTCCCTACATACACATAAGATCAGAAAATCTATCAGAATTAGTGAAAATAGAACTAAGTACATGTATGTACATAATGACAATATTTTAACTAATTTTATCAATATAAAACTATTGTTTTTACCCCACCATGCCTGTGAATCAAATGAATAGGGTTGTTACTTGTCGTAGGTAACTCCCACATACACACAATGAAGGACATTATTAACATAATTTAATAATTCTAAGATGAAAGACATTACTAACATGTAATTTGACATAATATGAATTACACGAGAAATTTAACAAAATTTACATGTTGTTTGAATACCTCAGTGAGTTGTTGTAGAGATGAAATCGCAGTAGAAACACCTTTCTCTAATTTTCGTAGAGACGGTGGGGAGTTTAGTGAAGTCAACATCTTTATCAAACATGTATCACATGAGTTAGATGGACATACAAGAACATACATATATTTGACTTCAAAACTAATATATATGTATTTACATGTATGTAAAAATTATACATAATTAACATTCTAAATTACCTCTGTGAATGTATGTGTACGCATGGTGCTTGCCACCTGTGGTTGGGATGAAGATGCACCTCCCGCGTGATGTAATATCAATGCATGTACATGTACAAATATAATCATTTCAAAAATTTAACATATATAAGTAAATCAAGTACTCCAAACTTTTTGTAACACACATAATAAAACATAACAAATACCTTTGAAGGTGATGCCGATGACTGTAATCCAAATGTCTCACTCAAAAGGACATATGACATAGTGAAATTATCATGTGCACCCCTAGCACCAACTCCACCAAAATCAATATACATGAAAGTATAATCCTCCTCGGGCCCCAAACATATGCTACCACATGACAAGCAAAGATGTGGCCTCATGTAAGTAATCCTTGAGGGAATACTCTGTGTACCTCCGTGAGCATCTGGCTCAGAAATATCCCTCGTATGATGAACAAGGGTTGTAAATATCCACTGAAGTGTGTGGAGTATCAATCTCTACTGTCTCCTTTACTACTTGAGGGACAGTCTTAGGGTGAGGGGGATTCTGTGCAGGGAATCTACCCTGCTGAATAGGTGCATGTTGTGCACATGGTCAATCCTATGCAGATCCTTTTCCTTAGCCCTAGAAATATCAAAAATCAAAATAATTTGGGATCTTGTTGAGGATAAAATCACAATAGAGTTTCCGCAAAAAGTATAGTGGCACCTCATTGCTATTACAAGGTTGAAAATCAAACACCATCCACCATCGGTCCCAAAAATTATTTTTAATCAGATTATTATTGCACCAATGGATGGTAAACCATTTATATAACAACGAAATAGGAAAATTAGTGTGGAGGTCCATGAATAAGGCGCATATGAGGTCTTTTGTAATTTCTCTTTTCTTTACATCCACATATGACAATTTTTTGGAATAATAAACCCTACAACCCTCTCTATAAGTTGTCCAATGATCAATTTTCCCTATTTCCACGTCAACTTGAGCAAGTAATGCCTCCAATGTGTTCGTAAGAGAGGAACGGCGGGGGTTTGTAGATTATGAATCCCTCATTCTTTTGATTAAATCCTCAATTTCATTTTTTTTCAACTATGTGGGCTTCTAAATATTCTTGACTACCCGGGGGATGTTGAGAAATTATGGGAGTGTTTGGAGGGATGAAAGGAATAAAAGGGGTTGGTTGTGGTTGATTCCCTCGACCTCCAATTATAACAATAAAAAAATGTATTCAATTCAAATTTTAATCTATAATTATCATATTTTAATGTAATTTTGAGAAAATAATTGTGCCTACCTCTTCTTCGTGGTGCAATCATCGATTTAGATCTTCCCGACGATCCAGAAACGATCCTTTGAGCTTGAGATCTAGTTGAATAAAAAAAATGCGAGGGCATGGTTAAGCTCTGAAACTCACATTTGAGGGAGATAAATTGATAGAGGCTCGGGCCTCTTTTTTAATTTATAGTAGACATAACGCGTACGTGTTATGCTTTGGTAAATCCCAAACCTAAGAATTTAAAATGTGATTGCCTTATAATAGAACATGTACGCGTTTTACTTTTTTTTTGGGTTTTTTTTCCACTTTTTAGCCCCCCAAATTTAAGCACTTACCCATATGGAGGAATATTTTTAGGATGTACTATTTGGTGGACAGGTGTCTACTTTGTAGTAGCAGCTACAACACGTTATAGCCATACAACTTCAGGTTATGACTGAGAGGGACTAGGTCATTACAAAGAGAGACCAGGTGATTAAAGAGAGGGATTAGCTCATGATAGAGTGAGATTAGGCCATTATAGAGAGAGTATAGCTTATGACAGAGCGATATCAGGTGATCCTGCCAAGAGGCTACAATTGCAGGTAGAGAGGGACCAGGCTGTAGCAAACAGAGCCTATTTGTGGATAGAGTTAACAGTTGTGAGGGAGAAGCATGACATGCTTCAGCAAGAAGAAACTTCTTAAAGAGTACAACTATTGATTGGTCAGATTTCTTCCCTAGTATCTGAGGATACATATTATAGGATAGAGTATCATGCACCCATCCCTACCGAGTAGAGAGCTACTGAGTATAGTCAAATAACTGGTAGCATGTCTCATTCTAGATCTCATAGGCCGTTGCGATCAACACGATCTATACAGGGTCCTTCAGGACAACAAGATCCAGAGCAGCATGGATCAACACAACATGGTACAATGCCTTCCACACATCCAGCACCTCAGATGCCCCCACCTATCAGTGGAACTAGATCAAGCAGTCCTAGAGAGGATGAGAGTCATTGTTTACTTTCTTATTGATGTACTAGATGTATATTTTTGGTATACTACCTTGATATGAAGGCATACTTTTGTACGAATGTATATGTACTATTTTTGATTATACCTCATGATGAAGGCACATTTTTGATCCATGCCCATGATGGATTTTTGTATCTAATATGTATCGAGACACATTGATTTTGTACACAGATATTTGATATTTACGACGATGTATGATGATTGATGGATTACCGATGTATCACACTTTTTTTATGAGATATCATGCTTAATCTATATGTTTATGTTTGTATCACATGTAAGATTTATGAGATAGTATTAGCTGATGTCATATTGCATGTTGATGAGATACTTTGAGTAAAACATGTTTTTATTTTTGATATTGATGTGGGGGGATAGATTTTGATCATGTGCAACCCCTCTTGCCCCGTTGATGATATGATACTGATGATTAACTTTAGAATACATGTGTGATGTAGACTTAGATTTTATTGATATATGATGTATATATGTGATGGTTTATTTGATATGATGATGAAATGATAACAAAAATGTACAAGTAGAATAAAAAGCACAAGTTAAACAAATATAATCAAAGCAACACAACTATCTACAAGTATGCAAGATAGAATGAAATCAATGCACTACACCGAAAATTAAAGTGACATTCAATCTAAGTAAGCGAAGGAATCTAATTTAAAGCACACAAAATGAAAAATCAATGCAACTAAAACCATACAAACTAACAACTAAAAGTAAGTAAACTGTTACTTTGTTTTTGTGGGACAATTTTGGGACATTTTTCGTTGTTTTTCTTATTATTTCGAGACAATTTTCTATTGTTTTGGAGTTTTCTATGAAATGTATTTGAAGTTTTTTTGTTTTTCCAAAGTTATAAGAATGTTTTTTGATGTTTTCTAAGATTTTTTTCGAAGATAATGTGCAAGGAAATGAAGAAATATGGATGCATCCAGTGTTATATGGGATGTACAAGGGCAAAATGCCATGTGTTATGTGCAAGAAGTGATGATCCGAAGTTTCCCCCAGCGTGAGTTGGAATATTCAAAGTCAAATTATCCACATTCAAAAGTAGGATTATCTGGATTAGGGATAAGAGGGATAGGCTCACAAGGGACTCAAATGAAGGTAAAGAACAACTTAGGAAAAAACTATCATACTCCTAGAATTGAAACGCTTGTGAACAACGGACCCTCCAATGGTGCCAAAAACTAGTTTTCACTAAAGGACTTGTCCAAAGTGCCACCATTGTGTGGTTTTCACTTTTGAATGCACCTGTTTATTTATCATTTTATAATTTTTTTGTCGATTCCTGATATTTTAGGGACCCTGCACCTACGCATAGAAATACTTAAGATGCATTGAGTTTAGGGGTTCCCAAAGCTCTTGGAAATCTAAATAGGAAAGCTTATAGGCACTTGAATCGAACTTGACAACCACAACATATGGTCTTAGCTAATTAGGCTCAAAATTTCCCTTCTTTTCTCAGTATTTATTGGTGTTCTTTTGATTCTCTTTTAACACCAAGTATCCTACCTCAAATTAACGAGGTATTACTCTTTTATTGTATCTTTTATGCACTTGATCCTAATACACTTTAAGGTGATTGAGGGCGTGAAGTTTTTTCTCATCTAAAATCTCCAACTCTTCACGTGGAGCTACTCTATAGTCTCATCTTCATTCAGGTAGTCCATTATCTCAATACGTAAAGAGGGGATATCGATCTCTAGGGGTAGCATGACTTCCCTGCTAGATACTAAGGAGTATGGAGTGGCACCTGTAGGGGTGCAGATAGATGTTCTGAAATCCTAGGGGGCTAGGTGAATCTGTAAATTCTAGTTACAACATGTGGTATTCACCATATTCTCCATAAAATAAATGAGGGTTATATTAGAATCTTCTGCTTTCCCACTACCTTGATGGTAATAGGGGGTTGATAACTTGAGGGAGATTTGAAAACACTTTCAGGGTGCTTTCATAGTTTTATTTTTAAATGGCTTACCATTATCAATTATAATAGAAGAGGGGATACCATAATGGAAAATGATATGGTTCATAATAAATTTAGAGATCTGGTGCCTTCAACATAGGTAAGAGGAACAACCTCTACCCATTTTGTGAAGTATTCAGTAGTAGTTATAATGAACTTACGACCATCCGAAGAGACAAGTTTAAGTTTTCCAATAAGATCGAGGCCCCACTTTAAGAATGACCAAGGTGTCGTGACAAGTTGCAAGGATTGTGCCGATGTATGTACTATATTTTTGTGCTTACGAAAATCCAAGCATTTCTTCATATATTTGCAATAACCGTTTTCCATGGTAGGCCAATAGTAGCCTACTTTGAGTATTTTATTTACTAATATGATCTCATTAGTATGAGCCCCAAAGATCCATTCGTGCACCTCTTTGATTACTTGGATGGACTCGTCTGAATTTAGATAGTGCAGTAGATTCCCATCATAGCCTTGATGGAAGAGGGTGCTCCCAAGTAGGGTATAATGGGCTATACGCTGAATGAGGTTACATTTTTTGGTATAGGATTTATTTAGCAAAGGTTCCATCATGGAGGTAGTTAAATATTTCACAGTACCATGGGGAAAAGGGACCAAAAAAATTTCACACCAAATAAGACTCTAGTATGTCATATGTTGGTGTTCGTAAGTGTTCCACAAAAATGGCGTATCATTCTTTGTAGGTGGAATACTCAACATGGATCCTACTATAGCCATATAATCTTCTCCTCTATTTTGGGCTCTTGGTATTTTTTCCAATGTTATCTACTCAAAGAAATCCTTCAAAGAATCAACCATTCTCTTGTATCGAAGAAGTTTCTCATCTTTTACTTTGTATTCATCCGTCTCCTGTTTTATAATCAACATAGAATCACCGATTATATAAACTCATTTAATATCCCACTTAATAGCTATCTTCATCCTTGTGATAAGGGCCTTATACTCTACTATATTATTTGTGCATGGGAATCCAGTTCGAAATTCCTAGGGGATAAAGTCTCATGTAGGAGTGATCAACAAAACTTTGACACCTAAACGATGAAAGGTAAAATATCCTTCAAAGTAAAGTTTCCATACAGCTGATTCCTCGGGGTACATTATGGATGCAACTGGGAGCTCTAGACTCAAAGGTTCGGTACTTGGTAGTGGAGCTTCTACTAGTTGATCTTCCAAAACTTGTACTTTCATTGACTTGTGATGTACATACTCAATGTCAAAATTTCTCATTAAGATGATCCAATTAGCCATATTTCCCATGAGTTTGGGATTTCAGAAAAAATATTTTAAAGGATCTACTTTTGAAATAAGCTTGAACTTATTGTTGAGAAGATAGAGATGTAGTGTTTGAAAGGAAAAAACTATGGCCAAGTAAGCCTTTTTAATCTATGGATAGTTGAGCTCATAAGCTATTAACGTTCTGATTAAGTAGCACACAACTTTTTCTCTCTTCTCTTTATCATACAAGGCCAACAATGCCCCAATTACAAAGTGCATGGAAAATATGTAGAGTAGAAAGGGTTCACCTATCGTCAGCAGAATTATAACCAATGGTTTAGCCAAATAGATTTTGAAAAAAACAAATGCTTCTTGCTGATCTGGTCCCCATTGGAAACTAACATCTTTCTTGAGAAGATGTGTGAATGTATGACACTTATCTACAAGTTGAGAGATGAACCTTCTGATGGCTTGGATCTTTCCTTGTAATCTCTATAGTTGTATGATATTGGTAGGAGGAGGCATTTCTGCTATAGCAGAAACCTTTTCCGGATCTACTCCTATTCCTCTCCTTGAAACAATGAATCCCATAAATTTTCTAGATAACACACTGAAGACACACTTCTTCAAGTTTAGTCATACTTTGTAGTCCCTTAGATGCTGAAAAATACTTCGCAAAATCTCTGGGTGCTCTTCCTGAGTCCTGGACTTTGCCAATATTTCATCTATGTAATCTTCCATGATGTCACTAATCATATCATGAAAAATAACCATCATTTCCTATTGGTAAGTATTGCCTGCATTCTTGAGGCTAAAGGGCATGACTTGATAACAAAATGTTCCCCAGGGGGTAGTAAAATTTGTCTTGTGTTGGTCTTCCTTAGTGATATTTATTTAGTTATATCCTGAGAAGCCATCCATGAGTGATAACATCGCATAACCAGCTGTCAAATCGACAATCATGTTGATGTTGGGAAGAATAAAGTCATCCTTAGGACAAGATTTATTAATATCTCAAAAATCGGTACACACTCTGATAGCAATCGGTGTTTTTTGAAATGGGACCACATTATAAATACACTTTGAGTAATCGATAGGCCTGATGAATCCTACTTCTAATAACCTTTCTAGCTCTTCCTTAACCAACAAAGTGATACGAGGATGCATCTTCCAACCCATTAAAATCCTTAGCCCTTGGTCATATGGTATGGTCATATGAGGGTTTCAACAATTTACTTTGTTTTAGTGGCAACTGCAATAAATAACAGAGCAAAATATTAAAAAGCTTGTGACTTTTGATCGGTAACTCGGTTTTGAGTGTCATTTTTTGCAAAAGTGATTATTTTTTCATGCTCTTTCCATTGGAAATATTTATTTTGAAACTTGAACTATAATTATAAAGTGCCAAATATGGAGGAGTGTTGTAATCAATTGTGGATGTAATTTCGGCTAAGCCCGACGTCTTAAATTTTTGGGAGTTACCGTTTGTACCTATCATGGATTCTAAGAATGATATACTCTTCTCTGAAGTATGTGGAATTCAAGAGGATACTGTAAGATTTGTGGAAGAAAATAGATCACTCAAGAAACAAAATTCTCTTCTACAATCACTCATTCACGATAAGGATACAATAATACACTTCTTGTAGAATAAACTTGCTAGCCTACAACATCACCATCATATTGTGGACAACCATATTCATGCTCTTAGTCCACTTGTAGTTGTTGCTCATGAATCCACTGACATTGATCTGTCAGTCTTTGAGTCTGTTCCTGCTCTTGATGCTCATACACCTATGAAGCTTGTTACTGCATGCTCTTCCACATCTATGCCTATTACAGTACCACATGTTGTGTATCCTACTTCTGCTCAGCTGTATGGCTTTTTTAAAAATCATACCACTGCATTCAGTTCTTGCATGCTCCATTCTATGGGTCTCACTAGCAGAGTCATTAGCAAACATTCACAGGGTATTGTTTCCTCTACTCCACATGTTAAATGGAATTCTCATCATGACATTGGTTTTTGAGTAGATACTTCATTGGGATCATACATTGACAGAGCTCCTTTTTTGTTCACTCGACTCTTTCTGAGGATAATGAGCAACACATGAGTTCTGCACCTTCACTTAGGCTTGAGAAACCTAAGATTTCAGCTGTCAAACATAATCAACTTGATACACATTCTGATATTCTTTTGTATGTACCCATTGTGCATTTTACACCAAGTCATATGCAGGCATCTTCTTCATCCATCCATGTTGATTTGGGGTGGATATCTGATCACTTGTGGTGGCGACATAGGCATTCATTGAGAGGATTCTACAGGCATAGCTCCTCCACCATTCGGCCTCTTACTCCACTTTCTATACCTTTTGAATTGTGATGTTTCTTTTTTTAAGCATTTTTCTTTAGCAGGTGTAGTGTATCTCTCTTTTGTTGAGAGATTTTGTATTTGTATTTTCGACACTTTTGGCATGTTGAAAGTATCTCTTATGGGGGATCTATTCTGGTGTATTCCAGTGTTAGTTTGTCGGTGTTTGAGTAGTTGTTTTGACAACTCATACAGATTTGTAGTGTCACTCCACCCATTTAGTAGTATGGGAGGGTGTGGTGTTGATCCCGCTTCTTCAGGTTTCATGTCCTTGCCTTGTTACCTTGGATTTTCTTAGATCGTGGCACATCTATTTGCAGCAGTTGATTGAATTATGTTTGGTGTTTTTTTTGCACTTTTGACATCACTCTGTTGATGGTCTCCTTGTATGGAGCTATTTTAGTGAAACCCAGTGTCAGTTATTTTTGAGTTTTGTGATCAAGCAGTGGATTCAGACCACAGTGCACACCAAACTTCTTCAACATTGTACGAGTTTTTGAGCTGAGCTTCGGGATGTCTTGGAGCGGGTCTTTACTCTCTTTACTTTATTGTTACTAGTTTTGGGTACCTTGCGGTGTCCCTTTTTTCCTAGTTATTATACATGAGTACCTCATCAGGTCTAGTTTCCGGGACTCATACTGTGGACATGCCACTTCTATTTTGGCCCCTAGCTTCACTTGATGGGGGTGTTAGAGTAGGTATTTACCTTAGCTCATGTTCACCTAGGTACTTTATTTACCTTTATTGTATTTATCCTCACCCACTTATGTGTGTGGATATTTCTTTTATCTTATTTAGATATTAGGAGATATTATCTAGTTGTTAGGTATAGTTCTTTCCTTGATCCATGGTATTGACTAGTTCTTTCCTTGATCTATGGTATTGACTAGATCCTTGATGTCTAGTTCTCTCCTAAATCTATGGTCTTGACTAGTTATTTGATGAATAGTTCTTTGATAACTAGTTATTTCCTTGATTTATGGCTTGATCTATGATCTTGATTGGTTCTTAGATTGTTATTCCTTGCCTATTTAGGCAAGGCCCATTCTCAATGTATTGCATTGAGTTCCATAATAATATATGATATTGTTTGTCATTTGTTTACAAAGGTTTTATGTAAAGCAATTGTCGCAAATTGCTTTCATCTTATTGATCATGGTGTTTGATTAACATCTGTGTTCTTAGCTTGGTACGATCTGGTTATCGTTCCTTTCATGGAACCAGAGCGATAGATGATGTAGACATCCAGTAAGTTTTTTTTGCAAGCAAGGGTTTAATTTTTATGTATATGGAATTTGTTAGTTTTTTTTGCAACATGCATTTTTATGCAAAACGGAGTGCAGAATTGGATTTGGAAGGTGCCAAAACCCTACAATCGACTATAAACTCGACCATGTTTTGAGACAGTCAAATCTGGGTGCATTCTTTTATCCATTGGATATAAGTGTGTACCTTCCGGATGCATTCTTTTACCCTATGGGTATTTCATTTTTGGATGTAGTATTTTATCCACTGGACATAGATCTGTACCTTATGGGTGCATTCTTTTATCCATTGGATATAAGCATGTACCTTCCGGATGCATTCTTTTACCATCTGGGTATTTCGGTTGTGGATGTAGTCTTTTATCCACTGGATGCAGATATGTACCCTATGGGTGCATTCTTTTATCCATTGGATATAAATGCGTACATTCCCGATGCATTCTTTTACCCTCTAGGTATTTCATTTTTGGATGTAGTCTTTTATCCACTGGATGTAGATCTGTACCCTATGGGTGCATTCTTTTATCCATTGGATATAAGTGTGTACCTTCCAGATGCATTCTTTTACCCTCTGGTTATTTTGGTTTTGGATGCAGTATTTTATCCATTGGACGCAGATCTGTACCCTCTGGGTGCATTCTTTTATCCATTAGATATAAGTGTGTACCTTCCGAATGCATTCTTTTACCCTCTGGTTATTTTGGTTTTGGATGCAGTCTTTTATCCACTAGACGCATATTTGTACCCTCTGGGTGCATTCTTTTATCCATTGGATATAAGCATGTACCCTCTAGATGCAATGATTTACCCTCTAGACATCTTAGGCTTTGGGTGTAGGCTTTTATCCTTTGGTCACAAGCATGTATCATGTGGATGCACTCTTTTACCCTATGGACATTTGGGTGTCACGTGTACCTTTTAAAAAGATCAGCATTAAAATATTATTTTAATAGCAAAACCTTGTAGAGCTCATAACTTTTGATCCGTAGCTCGGATTAAGGTGATTTTTTTTTTGAAATTATCTATTTTTTTGAGTTCTATGCATTGGTGACATTTTTATACACATATTTCAAATGTAAAAGGTACATTACTCATTGTAATATTTACATGCACTCAATTATGAAGTGCCAAATTGGGGAGGGTGTTGTGATCACTTGTGGATTCATTTTCGGTTGAGCCTGATGTCCTAAAATTTTAGGTATTGCATTCTTGTATCTATGGGTGTATACATTTATATCTCTCTTATTTGTTGAGATATTTTGGATCTGTATTTTTGACACTTTTTTGGCATGTTGATAGTCTCTATTGTGGGGAAGCTATTCTGGTGGAGCCCAGTGTTAGTTTGTCAATATTCGAGTAGTTGATTTTGACAACTCATATAGATCTATGGTGTCACTCTACCCATTCTGCAGTATGGGAGGGTGTGGTGTTGATATCACTTCTTTGGGTTTCATGCCCTTGCCTTATTACCTTGGTTTTTTCTTGGATCATGGAACTCCTATTTATTTGGATCTCGTGTCCTTACCTTGTTGCCTTGGTTTTTCTTGGATCGCGGCACACCTATTTGTAGCAGTTGATCAAAATTATGTTTGGTGTTTGTTTTTCACTTTTCGACATCACTCCATTGACAGTCTCCTTGCATGGAGCTATTCTGGAGAAGCCCAGTGTTAGTGTTTTTGAGTTATATGATTGAGACGTGGATTCAGACCATAGTGTGCACCACACTTCTTTAGTATTATACAAGTTTTTGGAGTTGAGCTTCTGAGGATATCTTGCAGCGGGATTTTTCTCTCTACTTTGTTATTACTGGTTTTGGGTACCTCGCGGTGTCCATTTTTTCCAGTTGTTATACGTGGGTACCTCATCAGGCCTTGTTGCTAGGACCCACCTTCTTTTTCACCTACCTAAGCTATGCTTACGTGAGGGTATTAGTGTAGGTTATTATTTATCCTTTTATTTATTTATCAGGATAATTCTTACACTTATGTTAGCCCTACACTTGTTGGGTTAGCTTGCTTAGGTGTACTAGTTGTGTGGAGTTAGCTTACTAGTTGTGTTGAGTTAGCTTCTTAGTTATGTGGAGTTATCTTACTAGTCTTTTAGAGTTAACTTAACTACCAGTATCAGTTAGTGGGAGTTCTTCACCACTGATTTAGGTAGTAGTTACACTTCCCTCCTCCTATATTTACATCTTTCTTATTGAATAATTCAAGTCATTCTATTGTAATGTATTGAGCATTATGGATTATGATGGATTTCCATATATGGTATTTTAGCTCTTTTGCTTTGCAAATCTAATGCAGTGTGCTATTAGCATATGAGATCATGGCTTGGAACAATATTCTTTTCGTTCCTTTCACATCTTCCATGTACCGAAAGGATTTTCTGAGTCAGAAGCACCATTTTCATTGGTAGACAAGGTATCTGAATCCACTTGTGAAGCGAGGGCCTCCGATTGAACAAGAACAATGATCTACATAGAAATACACTCGTAGATGGTGGGAAAATAGCTTGAAAATTCTCTGCAATGAGAAAAAAATTGAGGATCTCCTTGTATAGCAAGTGTCTATCCTTTGTGCTGCAACTTTAAACAATGATGATACATTGATGGTATGACTTGCATGGCATGAATCCATGGGCAGCTGAGCAATATGTTATCAGGGAGCTGCAAGTATAATACATGGAACTTTGTATCATGGTATATGGGACCAACTTCCAATGAGAAAGTGATCATTCTATCTGATTTTCATTCTTCATTGTCATACACCTTTATAGTGATGATCTTTGTCTACAAATAAGCTTCTGTGCACCCTAATTGTCAAACTAGTTTAAGAGTAAAAATATTTAGACCCGATCCGCCATCCACAAACACTCTCTTGACCTTCTTATGCTTGAATATTACTTCAATGTGTAAGAGCAGGTTATGGGAGGGATTTTCTCCTAAGACTTTTGTCAGATTGAAGGTTATGTGTTCTAAAGGAGCGATTTATGATACCATGTCCTGTAAGTGTGTTGGGTCAATATCAATGGATACTTCTGATCCCTGTAAGGTTTTGCAAAGGATTTCCTTATGTACGTTAGAAATATTTAGAAGGTCTAAGATTGAAATCTTAGCTGTGTTCTTCTCTAATTGATCTAACATATCATACTGACTCTCTTAAAGAGGAGGGGGAGTAGGTTCTGAGATAACAAGGTGAGCTCGTCGCGTTTCCATGATGCATTCTATTGTTATGATTTTGATCATGTTGATATGATCAACATGTGAATCAACACAGCCTATTAAGGCATCAAAATTATTTGTCTTTGATACATAGTTGGTACTCTTATTTTGAGATGACTTTCCCTGATCCAACTTTTTCTTTCCTTCGTGCTTAGGGAAATATTTTTTTAAAATCCCCATATTTGTGTTTGGATATTTGGTAGGGACAGAAAAATCTATTTCTACATTGCCATTGTCATTCAAGTCCTGAATGTAATGCTTTAATTTTAAGAACTTGTCAGTTTTGTGACCTTTAACTCGATGAAATCTACAAATTTCATTTTCCCTAAACCATGATGGCTTAGGTGCTTCATCCTCATAGGGTTGTGATTCAAGGTGTCAAACCATATTGATGGCCTTTTACTACTTTAGTATGGACAATATTAAGTTAGATAGAGGAGTGAAAGTATGACATTTATACTCCGTACCCGGAGCTCCTTTGCAAGCTTCAAAGGAGAGTGGTTTTGAACAAATTGTACTCTCTTAAAGTCTACTATTTCATCACCGATAACATTTTTGTTCCTATTAGGGACAAAATTTGTCTTATCATTAGTTTTGGAATCATTATGATCGTGTGAAAATGGCTTTAGGGGTCCCTTTGGCTAACAACGCTTTTTCAATTTGACTTTGTTTTTTGATTACCTCTTCGAATGTGTTATGAAAATACATTTACAAGTGGAACGTAATGTCAGGGTGGATGTTGGGAACAAATATAATTATAACCTTTTTTTCAGGTATGGAGCAAGGGAGGTGACTAGCTAACCCTCTCCATCATTGGATGACAGCAACGAAGTTCTCATTGTTTTACATTACAAAGATCTATCATGGTAACATCACTCTCTATATTTAAAGAAAAGTGACGTACACAATGTTCATAAAATTTCATCCATGTCAATATAGATCCCTTGGGGATGTGCAAAAACCACTCTAATGCCTGCCCTCTTAAACTCCGTGAGAAGAGGTGAATAAGATAGTTGTCGCTATATGCAACCTCTTGACATGCCATATAAAAATCTTTGATATGATCTTGGGGATCACCTTTTCCCTTGTATTTATAAAAATTTTGATAGTCAAAATGTTTTGGGAAAGGTAGTTGTAACATGGTTCTATCAAACGAATAAGGGCACAATTCATCGATCTGGTATTTCTTGATGTTATTAACAGTTTTTCCTTCTTGCAATGCTAGAAGGGTGTTCTTCAGAGTGGACCACTCTTGATTCAAGAGTGGATCTTATGTGGGTGGCATAGGTCTATACGAAGGGTTGAATCTAGGTGTATTTCAACCTCTATTCTCTGCACGAAAGTTCTTATAGGGGTCTTTTCATGTCTCCCGTCGAGGAGTATTTATTTAAAACTCGTTAAACGGAGATTTAGGTTTTTCCTTTGGTATAACTTGTTTCAAAACTTTTGGTTGTTCCTTATTTATATGTGAAGCCAAACTATCCAATTGGAGAGTGATAGCTTTCACTTGTTCTTCTAAGGTTACCTCTCGAGTGGGTACTTTGTTACGATTTTCATGAGGAGGTTGTTCATGATGAGTGTGGTCTTCATGATCTTTGCAGTGAACTCTAACCATAGGTATATGATAGTCTACATCATTTTCAAAAGGCACCTCCTCATTATTATGTCATTAGGAAGTAGAGGCATGTCCTGGGTTTAAAATATCATTAACATTGTGACAAGGATGTTCCACTTCTTCCTCTCCCTGAACCATGCCAGTGATAAGAGAAGGGTTAAATGTAGAAGGTAACTTAGCTCCTAGTTCAACAACACGCATAAGAAATTCCTGTTTATTGTGAAACAAATAATTGTCAATATGGGTGGGATGAAGCTCTATATCCACACGAGGTGAATCCTCCTCTCCACCACTATGGTCAATCATGCCATTAAACTATAAAAGAGGGTTGTCACCTCCAACAATATCGACTTCTAACTTTTGTGACCCCATTCTCATAGTAGGCATACTAGAAACATGGGGTACAACATGAAAGGTTTCCACTAAGGTTTACTAAAAATGGACCCTAGGAAAATTTCTAGCTTAACGACGCTAAGTCGTCAGACAAAAAATGTGGCTATAAAATAGCCACAAATCCAATAGGTCTTTATGAAAATAAGGATGATAAATAATAAGGAATGATCTGACCTAGCAAGCTAATATCTGACACAATATTTGTATGATAATACAATAACATATAGAACTCAAATCTAGTCACAAAAACATTTACTCCCTATGATTTTTCGAGATAGGTTTGAAACCAATAGTGACAACACAATATCGCCAGTTAGGACACGTTTGAAACTTGAACAAGACCTAAATGCTAAGAGAGTGTTGCTGTGATCCTCTAACAAGATATACTAAAAACTAGTTTTTAGACACTAACGAAGTCTAAGTCTTGTAAAATGGAAGATACAAATGTGAGAAGTGTAACAATGTTATTTGGACACATTAATAAAACTTTGCAAGAAAATAAGATTTTAGTATCAAAATGGAATTATAGCGATGTTAATAAAGTAAGCTCAACACTCACAAAACTCAAGACAAGGCTAGGATGTAAAACACTATGCCTAAGTATATCAAGGAATTAATATGCGTGCGAGCAACGTAACAATACAATCTAGAGATATAGGCCAAGTTTCACAATGGAAACAAGACATAAATATCACAATTGTATGGCTATAATGCGGGCAACGTAATAACTTAAAATAAGTCAGTGATAAGAAAACCTAACTACAATGATAATAAGTCTCAATATGGGTTTGATACAAAGTGGCTACTATAATTTGATGACGTACCATTCACACTTTCAACACTTGCATTCCAGAATTGTAACTTAGTCATATAAGTAGACTACAAAAGTGGGGGAAAAAAATTATTCTAGAAGGTATCCGTATATGTTTGTTCTTCTTTTGTCTCAAAATTAACAACAAGAAAACAAAGGAGTTGACCACGTGGTGATGAAAAATACTTGGTGTAACTTTGGCAGAGTTTCACCTTGTCTTAGGACAAG
This sequence comes from Taxus chinensis, assembly GCA_019776745.2. NCBI lineage: Eukaryota > Viridiplantae > Streptophyta > Pinopsida > Cupressales > Taxaceae > Taxus > Taxus chinensis. The sequence continues at coordinate 244,172,233 of CM034150.1, read as the reverse complement.
TGAAAAAATAGGACAAAGTAACACTAAATAAATTTTGTGATGAAATGTCACATGGTTTCAAATTTAATATATTCTTTCCCTTCTTCAGAAAATAAGAGTTTGAATCCAACAAAGTTATCAATTTTTAAGAGCTCTTAAGTATAATAACTAAGACAAAATTGGATCCAAGCCGGCAAAATTCCTATTAGTTCTCTCACCTAGGTTGTCACAAACTACCTTTGCAATCTTGATTTACTAAGAAAGTCACACTAAATAGTATTGAAGTATCTCAACTTTACTTTACCCCCTTCAATACAATGAGCAATAAATTGTGTTCGGTTGTATTTTCACTGGGGTTGCAATAGAGGTAACTTTGACTCTAATCTTTCAAGGTGTACTAATTAATTGGGTAGTGTGGAGAAATTTACTGTTTCTTTCACAAGGTTCCCTCTTGTGTGAACTACTTTGGGGTTCCTAGGAGCATTCCTCCTGTTATCTTAAGGCTTATACCAAAGGAAGTTTCTCCTAGTTAAGTGGATGAGCTTTAGCTCTTAGCCAAACCTACACATATAATGTTATGCAAAGTGGTGTATTTTCTTATCTTTTGGATTAAGAAATTTGGTTTAGACCACCGTTTGAAAATCTACATCACACATGTATGTTAAAATTTAGTTTGAAGAGAGTTATCCTTTCTTTGGCTAGTGTTAGGTCCTTCACACAAATGGTTAATAGTTCAAAAGATCTACAATATCATAGAAAGAGAATGAAATGTTGTTTTTGGTTCTCAAGATCATTAAAGGATGCGAGAGAAGAGCATACACAATAAGTAACACAACTAGATAAAAATGAAAATATTGTAAATCTAATCACCACCACAAAGCTTTGTAGATCAAGTTTTATTCCCAATTAATCCAAGTGATTTTCAATGAAAGACTAAAGTTGCTTTTGGTTCCCAAGATCACACTAAGTGCAAGGGAAGAGCATACAAAAATTTTAGCCTTGGTTGTTTATCAAATGAAAAGCTCTTAAACTAAAAGATCATATACATGCCAAAATGAAGGTTTATTACCTTAAGCATAATAATGAATGATTCTTTTTCATATTTACTCTAAATTAGTAAAAATAGGTTTAGAGATGATTTTGATTCTCAAGATCACACAAAGTGGAAGTGAAGAGCATACACAACCCTATTCCAAACTTATACAAACCATGAAAAAATAATCAATCCTCAAACCTTAAGTTAATTTGTTAGAAAACCTTCTCTAAATCAGAAAATTGATAGCAACAACAACTAAAAATCCCTGGAAAATGGTAGAAAGACTAAAAACCATAAGTTAAAATTTTGAATTTGGAGCAAAATTTACATGAGTGTGCCAGCGTGCCTCCTAGTGCAGTAGTGTATCTTGTAGAGCATGAACACATCCCTTGAAGTAGAAATGCATATAGTTATGCACAGGTGAGCCTCTATTAAAATCACATAGTCCAGTTGCACATGCACGGCTAGAGAGGCGTGGGTGCACCCTTTGAAGCACCAATGCAAGTCACACACAGAGATAAAAAATCCAATGATGCACATGTGAGTCCAATAAGGTGTAGGCATGTCCAACAGAGCACAAGCGTGTCCAGTAAAGCATAGGCGTGTCCTTTGAAGCGTGGTTGCACCCTTTTGAGCGTAGGCACGGGCCTTCCTGTAGGTGATCAAAACATGACTTTTGACAAATAAATTTGAAAAATATAAAATCTTTAGCCTTTTGAGGGAATTTCAATAGCACTTCACCTCCTTATATCTTGTAAAGAACATGAAAATGCAACATCAACTACTAATTTAATTCAAACAAGTATTAAAATTGAAAATTGATCTACAAAACTTTAAAAATTACTCTAAAAACTTGAAAGTAATCTAGAAAACTTGAAAATAAACTAGAAAAATTGAAATTAATCTAAAAAAATTGAAGCTAATCTAGAAAGCTTGAAATTAAAACTTGTAAAAATAAGTTAAAAATCTTTAAAAATGAATGCAATGGGGTATGCTCCTACCGGACGTGCCAAATGAAGACTACTAAAAGTTCCAAGCATAACTAAACTAACAAGACTAACACCACATAGTATAATTGAGGAAATGCTTATTGAATATAACAATAGTTACATCAAAGATAAAATCTTAATGGAATGCTTGAAACAACTAACATGAATATAATTCAAAACCTAGTTAAAACATGCCTACTAGTATGTTCAATTGCTAGCTAACATAGACGTAAATAGATCTAGGAGAAATCAAATTGGAGGTTTGTTACTACTCTAAGGAAGGTGAGACGGTCTCTCTAACAATGACTACAAGATCATATTGGATACCCATCTATTAACCCCATTGAAGACTTAAGGCAAGGATTGAGCTTGGCTATTAATCATATTTCCTATATGATATGCATTTCAAAACATGGAGTAAAGTTTAAAGGTATGTGGTTAGTCCTTTTTATAGCTTTTCCTTTGAGGAAAACTAGCATCTTAGTGCATGTTGGACTAAAAGCACAAATTAGATTAAGAATTGTTAATCATGATTAAGGCTTGCTAATCATGATTAGTGAATTAACAAGTGATTAGGATGTGAGAAGCCTTAATCAACCACTTAGGGTCAATTATGAGGCTAGGATAATATTTTGAAGCTTGCTGAGATGTTGTGGAAGGAAGTGGGGTGATTTTAAATGGTTAGAAGAGGGGTTCGAGCCAATAATAGGGTATATTGACCAAAATAGGATTAATTAGCTAATAATAGTTGATTATCAGTTTGGAAGAGGATTTTGACTTATGATTTGTTGTAAAGTGGAATCCTAAATGTGAAAGAGGATAGGTAATAAAAAAATCACTGTTAATTGACAAAAATGGTAAGAAACATAAATTAATTAGCAGAAATCACTAATTATAATAGAAATGGTAAGAATGAAAGTGATTTGTGTGTGTTTGGCAATAAGATTGCAAAAGAAAAATTTAGGTGACTACACCATGAAATATAAATTTTTCACAGTTATCTTTATATATATAATATACTAGTTATGATTTTGATATGGAATATAAAATTCCAATTGCAATTTTTATATCTGTGGGCTTTAGTGATCGACTACATAAGACAACCCTAGGTCAATATATTACAAGAAAATGATAACATATCGCTACCATATGAAATCATATAGTTAGTTTAACTATTCCTTTGATCATTACATATGCCACCGGTCGTTAGCATAAATATATGCTACTGGACCGTGGCATGTTCTACTGATCTGCACCTAGGTTTCGAGTTGTCAACTTTTTCTTACTAAAATATGATCCATACAGAAACTACACTTGGATTGGGCATATGTACAATGGCCTCTAGTGATAATAATAAGAAGGAATACTAACTTAAAAGGAAA